>CAJQZJ010004687.1:6610395-6636866 GCA_907164525.1 Lophiomys imhausi | reverse complement strand
ACACACACACACACACACACACACACACACACACACACACACACACACAGACAAACATTGCACAGTGTACCTTGGTTTCTTTGATCATAATCTGAAGTACAAAGATACTTGGAAGAATCTCTTGTGGAAATAAATCAAAATAGGGGACTATGCTGCCTAAGAAGTCTGGTACCTGAATATCCCCAAATCCAGAAGTTCTATGAAAAATTGTTCCCAAGAGCTTTTGAAGCAAGTAGGAGAGAGTAAATTTTCCTTTTTTTTTTTTTTCTGACTTCCAAGGAAACAAATACATTGGTCATGTTCTGTTATGCAATTGTAGGTTTACTGTATTCTTCTCTCCATATCTTCTGTCTGCTTGCAAGAAGAAACAGAAGCCTTTTGTCAATCAGTACTTCCCACAAACCAGGCTATGTAATAAATAGCTACACATTCACAGTATTATCTAATATTACTGGAACTTTCTTGTCCACTTGCAAATTGGCTATGACATTTTGTTGATCATGCAGGGATTATCTATACAGCTGCAGGTTAGCTACTGTCCTGCTGATATGAGTTGGTTGAGTCCAGTGGTCTGGGCTCTTTATGGGGGACTAGGATGAGGTGACTTTGTTAAACTAACTTCCTTAAACCCTCATACAAGCTGAGGTGGAAACCTTCAAATGAGAAAAGAGAAGATGTAAGCAAAACAAGTGCTGCCCTACCCCGTGGTCTAGTCACTGAGCAAGAATACTGTCATTTCTGCTCACCCTCTATTGGACAAAGCACATCATGTAAAAGCAAGAAAAATAGATGCATGTGAGGTTGAGAGAACAGTGGTGTATTTTGGGTGAGTGTTAACATACCTGCAATGCTTACTTTTCTTGTGTTGTGACAAAAGTAACTTATAAAAGCTTTATCTTGAGACCCAGAGTGTGAGATAACAGTCCTGCATGGTGGAGGTGTCAGGCACTGAGAGGTGGGGAAGTGAGCCTGAAGCAAGCAGCCATATTACATCCTCAGTTAAGATGTGGAGAGAGGAGTCTGGAGAGATGACCAAGAGGTAAAGAACATTTTCTGCTCTTCCAGAGGACCCAAGTTCAATTCCCAAAACCCAGATTGAAAGGCTCACAACCACTGATATTTCCAGCTCCATGGGATCTCATGCCCTCTTTTTGCTTCCATGGGCACACACACACACACACACACACACACACATGCTATACACTCATAAACATATACATATAAATAAAAATAAATCTTTGAAAATAAGTAGAGCAAGATCAGTGCTGAAAGAGATGGAGAGATGGCTCAGTGGTTAAGAGCATTGGCTTCTCTTCAAGAGGTCCTGAGTTCAATTCCCAGCAACCACATTGTGACTCACAACCATCTATACTGGTATCTGATTCCGTCTTCTGTCATGTAGGCATACATGCAGATAGAGCATTCAGAAACACTCATAAATAAATAAATACACTCATAAATGAAGATCAGTGGTGCTTCTCTTCTTTTCCTCTTGTCACTTGATCTGAGACCTCAGCCCATGGGATAGAGTTCCCCTTATTTAGGGTGGGTTTTCTCTTCTCAATTAAACTTGTCTGGAAATGCTCTCACAGGCATACCCAGAGTTGTGTGGTTGTAAATTCACCCTAGATGGGAATGAAGATCTATCAGCACTACCATACCCTTTGCTAACTTAATACTCAAATCCATAATTTTAAATTATAACATTCCATGTCAAGCTTCCAAAGTCTCATTCTCATCTCATAATGGGAAATGCATTTAGCTCATCTCTTAACTTCCCTATAGATGCAATACTTTTTAAAAGTCTAAAATTTAATGTCTTTTCTGGGATTCTAGGCAATTTTATAGCTGTAAGCCCTTCAGTCTCATAACTGTAAGCTCACTTTTAAAAATAAAAAACAAATTATGTATTCCCAGAACACAATGTTATAGAATAAACATTTCCATTCCAAAAGTGAGGAACAGGAAGCTAGGGAGGAAATAGTGAACCAAAGCAAGACTGAAACCTACCAAAACAAACATCAAATCCTGCAGCTCCATGTCTGGCACCTGCTACTTTGGATGAAATCATTTGGGCTCCAATAGACTTAGACAATCCCATCCTCCTAATTCTGATGCCTATAGCACACACAGTCCCTCTTTTAGTGGGCTCCATTTCTTCAGGTTTCTTTGGTAGATATGCCATCTTCCTAGAGCCTCCAATATCCTACTGTCTCCATGTGACTGTGGTTTCCCTCCCAGTTTCATGTGTTGGTTTCTAAGGCTGTCATTGCAGAGACTCTGCCTCTGTATCAGATTGGCTTGCTTCAGTGACTTTGTGGAATCTTGACACAAGCTTTCATGATCCCTCACATATATGTATTTCATGTCTGAAAAACCAGTACACTGTAGACAATGCTACCAATATCAGCTACCAGCTCAAAACACAGTTTTCCCCACAATCTCAACCCTTCTTTGGACTACAGCTGCAGCAGCTTCTTCATACCTTTTAGACTGAATCTGAGCAGACACATCTGCAGGCTGTTGTCTGCCAGCAAGGACCCCTTCAGCAGCCCTGTACCTTAAAATAAATTTGCATTTGCACAAGTTGGAAGATAGAATCTTGCCTTCAGGGAACAGTTGCCATTGTCCCACTGCAGACTACTGTGGGGCACATGAGCCATGCCACCCAGTTAGCCTGTCTGGAAGGCAAGAGTGAGGGTGAGATATGTCCAAACCCTGAAAATCTCATCTTGACACAAGCAGAATTAAGAATCTCTCCCTCCCTGTTCTGGACCCTGCATACCCTGTGCATGTAATCCTTTGACTGCCACTTCCATCCTGCTTGAGGTAATCATGTAACCTGGTGGCCAAATTACAGTTTTAAAGTCCTCTGTCACTATTAGAACCTGTCTGTTAAGCACGTGGAATTCCTCTTATAAATGAAGCATTCCCAGCACCTCAGCCTCAGTCAATAATGTACTGAAAACCCCTACCCACTCTGCAAGGCTTTTATAACCCTTGTTCATCCCGAATAAAAGATAGCTATTTCACTAACTGTTTCATTTTCCCCAAAATAAGAAGAGCTGTAACACTGAAAACCATCTCAGAGAAACACACACACACACACACACACACACACACACACACACACTCTCTGCTGGACTGAGATCCTGCTAAGCCACACATTCTGGTTCAGCTTCATCCTTTCCAGCCTGGTATGCAACCGTGTTTGGATACCCCAAAGGAAGAAGCAGACCTTGGAACCACAGAGTGCTAGGTTTCTCTTTACTAATACCTTTAAAATTCATAGGTACTTTACAAACCACCTTCTTCTGTAACTTTAAATCCATGTACACTCTTATCGTTATCAAATTGCCATTTTTCTTATCTTTTGTTGTTCTCTCTCACAGTAAACTCATATAAGTGCAGCGAGCAGTAACTATTCCACAGCCCAGTGTTATCCTGTCTTAAGTTTCTTCTACCATATTGGTCCATTATTTTTTAATTCGGCTTTCCTCAAATTCTTAGGACATGAGCAGAACAAAGCTGTATTCTTTGCCAGAATATAGCATGAATGATACAAGCCCAGTTCATCAGTAGCCTTGACATATATTTTCTACCCTTTTTTAAATCCCTGGTTAGGTTTAATAAACTGAGGCACGTAGTCAAGAAGCATATATTATCTAATGCCCAAAATAAAACCTCCTTGGTATATCAGGCAGGAGGGTTTCCTCTTGAATTGTCCTCTACTTTTAAGCCATCACTTATGTTTGCAGGAGTTCTGGAAGCTTGAACAGACTTAAGGAGATGTTGGTAGAATTATCAAAGGCCTTCAGAGACCTGCCACAGTAGGAAGCCTCTCCTTCTTGAAGTAGCTTCCTGAAGCTACATCAGCTTTGGACAGCTCAAACTCATTCGCCCTCTTGCTTTGTAGCTCAGTCCCATGCAGACTTGGGATCAGCCATTTTCCCAGTGGAACAGAAGCTACCTGTATGCAATCAAAGCCTTGAAAATGAGCTTTGGATTTCCCCTTCTGTTGGAAATCTGTTATTGGCAGTGAACAGCTTAACCAATCTGATTTAGTTTGATAGACTAGGTGAGCAGAGATGGGCCACCAGAGCAGCCTAACCAGCCTGCTGAAGATAAAGGACAGTGTGAGTGCAGGGCCACCAAGGAATGGCTGCCAAAGCTGACCTACTGTCCACAATGTTGCTGAACTTCAGTGGAGATCTGACATCTCCAGCGAAGTCCAGCTAGAAATCAATAGCTCTCCACAGTGAGTGAGCAACAATCATTGATTATATTGAAAACACTAAACCTAGAGCCACAAGCAAGACAGCAGTCACAGGACGGAGTCACTGTTTTGGTTTTTTTGTTTTTGTTTTTTTTTTTTTTTCTCTTACAAAAAAGGTCACTGTTTTCAGTACTAAACACAAATACATACTTTGGGGACCAAGGTTCTGCCTGTCAAGAGTTCTCACTGGTCTTAAATTGGCATTCTTTAGCCTTTGCTGTAGGAACCTGCTGCTTGTAGCCTTTGTCTCTAACCTGTACTCCCCTGGTCATCTTAGCTGTGGGCAGTATGTAACACTATCAGGTGCTGTAAGGGCAGGTGTGTATGGAATGAGACAACAGTGAGCAGTCTTCTTTAATCCCCAACCCAAGTTCTCTCAAAGCTCCTAGGACTATCTTTTCACATAGAGCTCTGCCACCCGAGTCACTTAATCCTGGTTTATGTGTGTGTGCGTGTGTATGCGTGTGTGTGTGTGTGTGTGTGTGTGTGTGTGTGTGTGTGTGTGTGTTACTTCAGGTTATATCTCTATCACAGTGCCCTCTTTCCACCCATCCCGGCCCCACCATTCTACCCTCTACTCCCTCTCTCTCCTATTCTATTCCTCTGGAGTGGGGTGTCCCTACATATCAGTCCCCACCCCTCCACCCCCTAGTTCAGCAGTCATATCAGGGCTAAGAGCTTCCTCATGTACTGGAAGCCTACATGGCAGCACCACTAGGGCAAAGTGTCTCACTAACAGGTAACAAAGTCTATGTTCCTGTTCCCTTTGGTTCATTGGTTGTAGTATAGTTATCCTGTACTATATAACTAAAATGCAATTATAAGTGAATAGATGCCATGTGCATCCTTCTGAGTCTGGGTTAGCTCATTCAGGATGAGCTTTTCTAATTCTATCCATTTGGCTGCAAATTGCATGACATTTACACAATGGAATACTACTTTATCCTGTTTTAGAGTCTGTCCTCTTCTTCAGATCTGTTTGCCCCTAGGTGAGTTCTTTCCTTCTCAGATTCTCTGCATCTGAAAACAGGGACAAAATTACCCATTGAGGATGCCTAACACATTGACTATGGAAATCAAGTATGTGAAGTGTCGGGAAACGCTGCCCATAGCCACAGTGCAATGCACCTAAACCCCTTTGTGCTTCCAGTTTCTTTTCAATGTTGGCTTTATATGAGATCTCAACTGAGAACTGTGCTGACAACTTCTCACCTGGCATGTAACAAAACCAACAGGAGATGCTGACCAACTGGATTTGAGAAGGCAAAATTAAAATACAAGACTATACTTCAAAATTCTGCCTGGCAAGAAAGAATGAAATTCAGCAATGAGCACCACCTGCTTCTGTAGAATTGGTGTATGTTAGAGCATTTGAGAGAGATCCCCAGAAGCTGAGTGGGGGATCAGAAGGGCCTCAGTGTAGACTTCCAGGGAGAGAATAATACAAGTCTGTTGTCTTTTAAGTCCCTTTCCAGTCCCATGAGATCATTATCAAAATATGTTATTTGGACCCTTAAATGCATAGCCTGGTACCCTTCCAAGAAGACTAGTGAAGAAGTTAATTATCATGTAAGTGCATGATAAACACACCCTACGTGCAAAGCATTTCATTTCTCTCTCATCCTCTTTTATATGTTTCCAGAAATGAAAGGGTTGGGATTTTCTTTAATGACATTGCCCTTTATTCAGGAGATTTGGAAACAATTGCAAAACAAACAAACAAAACGCTCTTAGTGAAAACCACAGCCCATAGCCCCATGAAGTGCAGGGAATGGCAAAACCAGTCAGAGATGGCCAGACTGCACTCTCCTGAGGACTGCATCTGCTGGGGATGGGCTCCTGCTGTGCAGGGAGAATGGAAGCCCCGGTCTCAGCGAGGTATGTCATATAGTCTTCACAGTTCAGGAGGAACAACCAGAGGGATTCTGATGGTCTCACATTGGCTTGAGCCTGACTGCCCCAGACTGCCCTATTCCCCACCCCACCTTCCTAAGGAGGATCCCACCATGTCCTAGCCTCTCACAGACACAGATCAATCCCACTTTCTGGAAAAAGCTCCTAGAAGTTGACCAAGGTTGCTTATTGTCTAAGAACAGATCTAAGAAAAAGCCCAGCTATCTGAACCAATTGTGTTCTCTGTGCACAAATGCAGAGGTGGTGTCCCTGGGATCAGGATTTGTAGTATAGGGCTGGACAGAAGGGCCAGGATTTGGCCACCTCAGGCTAAAATACTGGAAGATGTACATTGCTTTCTTCCCATATGAAAGGACACCCCAGTTTTATCCTGGGAAGACCTGCCTATTTTCTCCAGAAGTTCCAGAAATCAGTTTCCTTCCATTCATTGTTCTTATCTCAGTTTCACTTTCCGGAAATGAGTTTGAAGCCTAAAAGCCTGAGAGCCCATCACAGTACTCTGAGATATTAAATGTGAGAATGCCTTGCTGAGCCACAGCTTGTAGCACATTCCCTTCCTCACTTTGTATGAGCAGTTAGCACATGGAGTTAGATCCAACATGAGTGAGGAAAGCCAGGAAAGCTTACCAAACTGTTGGTGGGAATAGCCAGGCTCTCCCTTCAGTCAGATAAGTAAGGTTTGGTAACTTACACTTTTCCAATTAGGAAAGCTGGTCCCTTTTTTCTCTAAACCTCACCCTGAAATCTACTTAGCCTGCATTATAGGAGAAAGCCTCAATGGACTGCTGGACGCATATCCCTTTCCTTGTCTCTAGGAACACCTGCCATTCATATAGAACTGCTGAAGCTGGGATAGGCTGTGAGGCTGTATTCCCTGTCCACACTTGATTGATCTATCAACAGATTGCTTACCCAGACAAGGGAAATTATTCTGGGAAATTCTTTTCCCAAGAGTATGAACCTGGGACTCTTGTACTGAAAATTTTTCAGCACTCTGTCCAGGCTAAGAGTATACATTTGTCAGGCTTAGATGCTGCTGCTGTAATAGTCCCAACACATGAATGTCTTATGTAGCAAATGTTGATTTTCATATATAGCTCTCAATGAAAAAAAGACTTTGGTCTGTTCCATGCTACCAGGGAACTTTCAAGTTGGAGCCTCCATCAATCCTTAGAGTTTAGAGAAACAGCCTTTAGATAAAAGACTTGGATGGGCTGTTTTGAGGGTCATGCCTGAAGGTAAGGCTTGTATATCTCCACCATATTCCATAAGCTCTACTATACCTTATTGCAGATCTGGCCAAGGGTTCAGCAGAAAGAAGTAGGTTTTTGGTAAAGCAGAAAGATTTTCCTTGCACATGGCGTCAAGGCCATTTATGACATAATGTCATCTGTGTCCATAGGACTCCATTCTGTTACAACTGCAGGCCAATGTGTTTTTTCACATGAAATATTTTTTATCCACTGTTACCTGGTAAACTTCTGATCATTCTACTTCCAAATGTACCCAGGAAGGTAACTAGGAACATGCCTGTTAAATATGTTTTAAGCAAACCATCTGTTTCCCTGAGTAGTTATGTGTGTGTTTTATGTGACTCTTCCATTAATCCTGAATTCCCTATTCATTCTACATTCTGCATGAGACTATGAATCCTATGACAGTATGAGCTTTTTCTGTGTTGTTCATTCAATTCCTACGTTCTGTGTTGAACTAGGGAGAGATTCAATAAACATTTACTCAATGGAAGAAAAGAAGGAAGAGAGTCAGGGAGGGAGAGAGAGAGGACTACAGCAAGAGAGAGAGATGGAGGAAAAGGGGTAGAGGAGATAAGAGAGGGAGAGAGAATGAAAGAGAAGGGAGAGAGGAAGATAGGGAAAAGGAGAGGGGGGAAGAAAGAAGGGAGGGAAGAAAAGGAAAGAATAGGGAATAGAGAATAGAGAGAAGGAAGCAGTGGAGGGAGGAAAGGAGAGAATAGAGAGAAAGAGAAGAGGTAGAAGGGATTGCAAGAGAAGAGGCACTGAGGTGTGTGTGGAGTGAGGAGGCATGGGAAAGAAGGGTAATCAGTAGGGTAGTATTCTGTTAATGGTGACATTCCAGACAGCAGTTCTGATTTCCTTGCTAGCGGTTTCCTCGTTGTTGTTTCCTCCATTTTTTGAATCATATGTGGTCACTTCCTCCTTCTGTTATTTGAAATTCCTGAAAGTTTTCTAATTATTTCTCCCCCAAGGTTTGAAGTAAACAGAACCAGTGGTGCTTCCTGACAAAAGATCCTCATATCAGTGTTTCTCAGATGAGTGTGTATGAGCACATAGGTCTGGTGAGGGTGTGTGGTTCACTCAGTAGGGATGGAGTCTGAGATCATGCACCAAGCCCCCAGGTGACTCAGCTGCTGTTTGGATAAATGTCACAACAGTAGATTCCTGGAGGAAAGAGTGAGACCCCCTCTGCTGTGCTCTCAGAAACTGACCCAAGTCGCCTAACTCACCGGCTTCATCTCACTTCACTCCTTCATATTCTAGCTATGTCCATAGCACCAGCAACATCTGTGAGCGTAAATCTCTGCATAACCTATTGATAACTTTTGCTTTTTGTATTTTTTGAACTAACATGTTTATTTTGAAGCTACTAGACCATCTGTGCCAGTTTAAAATCTCACATTAATGGATCAGTTCAATGAAATGCAACTTTCCGTACTTATTTCCCCATGACAATACATGAACTACTCAAACACAGCAGTCAACTTTCTCAAGATTCTATATGTGCTACTGACATTAATCTCAATATGGAGAAAAATTATTCCAATAATTTATGTTTGGATAGCTCGGTGTAGCCTACCAAACCTTCTGATATACAACAAGTCATTCTGTTGTCAACTCCTTTATGCGTAATTCTTTGTCCATTGTCTGAACTATGAAGGATGCCACCTGATACCTGAGAGATCAAGTATCACTTTATACCTTGAGAAGTATTGAAAGCCAAGAACATTGCATGAGCTATGTGGTATTATAACATTCCATCAGGAGGTTCAAGACTGAATCTATTTTATCAAGTTCTCCACAGAGAACTCTTAACACAATATCACTACTTTATGTGACCTGGCCCTTCTGGCCTTTGTGTATAAACCAGAATATCTGATTGCCCTCAAGTAAGAGGCAAATTTCTACCCTTCCAAATTGAAATAGATTCCATCAGCCTAGACATCCATCAATATGTGTAAAAAGAAAAGGTGGTACATATATGTAGGGAGTTAGATTAATATAAATTAGATTTAGTAAATATCTAGGTTTCTGATATAGTGTTTTAATTTGGGACATGAAGATCAACTTGGCTGTGGGCAATTAGCTTATCAGTTTATGGACTAAAAACAAGGATGAAATCACGTGAAACGAGGGGAGTCTCTATGGACTAAAAACAAGGTTAAAGCCAGGTGAAACAAGGAAAGACTTTATGACCTGGCACTGTTTTCAACTGCTAAGTGGGCAGAGCCCAAATTACGCTGAAACAGGTGGAACAAAGAGCGATCCTATTTAAGGACAAGTGGATGGAGCCAAAGCTTGGCATGCTAGAGAGCCTCATGCTAGTGAGCTCCGATGTTAGCGAGCTTTGGTGCCAGTGAGTCCTCACACTAGAAAGGACAACAAGTAGTTTGTATCCTCTGATGGAGAAAGTGTTGGTGGACTGATGGCCAGATCTCCCTGAGGCAGAAAGAAGCTGGTGAGCAGAGAAAGCCTCAGCAAGACAGCAAAAGGCCAAGGACTAAATCCTGTGGCTCAGCTTTTGCCTAGAGGGGTTTGACCTGTCTGAATAGTGGCCTGAACAAAACTGTGGCCAGCTTTAAGGACTGAGGCAGAGCAGCAGAGTTGCTGATACAAAGGAAATAAGTTGGCCTACAGACGGCCAAGGTCTCCCAGAGAGAAGAAAGCCTTATTTAAGGTGAAACTGCCATTGCCAATGTACCCTGATGGCTCTGTGTGTGAGATAGTCCAGAAGAAAGCCTGCTAAGTGCATTAAAGGGTCTACCCCCAGAGACTGTGTTCCTGATGACTGTGGACCTGCCCCAGAGACTGTATCCTTCTAAAAGGTTATGAAAATAGTTGTAATAGTTATCAATAGGTTTAGTGGTTAGGTAATAGGGGTTGTAGTCATTGGTAGGATCAGTAGTTAAGTAAGTGTTTAAGTAAGTGTTTATATTTGTTATAAGTGTTTATAGTTTATTATTAAATAAGTGTTCAATAACTTTAAAAAGTATGGTTTCACATATACACAGTGGAAGAATAAAATTTTTCTATTTTAAGGAAACAGATGAAACTCAGACTATTAGGGAGGAAATGAGAACCAGAAAGGGAACAGGGGTGTGAGAGCATGTGTTGGTGAATATGATCAAAGTAGTGATATACATGTATGAAAATGTGTATTTGAAACTCATAATTTTGTAAAATAAATGTATAAACTCTGCCTGTATAAACATTTCCCTTTTCAAGGAGTTTTCTACCCTTCCCATCAGAGGGAAAAAAGAGTGCTATATCTTATTCAATGAGAATTAAATTTCTGTGTCCCATTGCTCCCTTCCTCCTGCATTGCCCATTTCTCACACTTGGCTATCTGGGCCTTGCCAGAACACTCCTTTCAGCTTGAGGTGAGGTGAAGATCCCTTTGGAGTCTACAGTGGGGTTAGGAACTCTACCGAAGATGAAATCCCACAGAGTGGCCTTAAGGGTTCCCTCTGAGAGATAGAAAACGCATATAAAATAATCATAGATGTTTAATATTTAAAAAGTGTTACTAGAAAGTGTTTACAGCACACCAGGGGGACACAAATGTTCTCCATGAGAAAAACACTTTGGGGGGAACAGAAAGTGTTAGGAAATTGTTGAGAGCCTGGTTGCAAGAGAACTCTGAAGTAGGGCAGAGGGAGCAGACATGGGAGAGATTTGACCAGTGTCTTGCCTACCACTTATTTGCATTCTGTTCTGTGTTTCCATACAGAATAGGAGAATCTAGCTCTAGCCCTGAAGTATGGTTGTTTCTGTCTTGAAAAGTAGGACAAGTGACATATTATTTTACCTCATAGCACATGTGTCTAGTCAGAGGCACAGGTGGGATTCTTTGTTGTTTTTGTGATCTCTCTATCCTGCAGCTGAAGCTCATGGCCACAGCCTACCTAAGGGCCAATATCTCAAGTTTTCAGATGACTCTCTTCATAGATACTAATGTTCTCAAGAGAACCCAGAATTCAGCAAAACTCAAGGAAAATGAGCTTACAAATGTGCTGAGCATGCCAGGGCTCTTGGGAAATCCCAGAAATTGCAGTGTTTGAAACTTTCTAGAAAACAGTTACACATCACTATCTGCCATTCTCAGGCAACACTAATGCAAGGCCCATAACAGAGCTTGTATGGCCTTTCAAGCATGTCAGGTTGCCTGTGCGCTGACAGGGTTGTTACACTCTGTCCAGTCACACACTGCCATACAGCATGTAAGGCTCTAATATTAGCAGAGGTCACTCTGTCACTCCAAAGATTACAGAGAAAGTTGAAGTGGTGCTGCCTTGCAGAAAATCTCTCCCCAAAGTAATGTAGAGATTTGTGTGCTCATCTCTAACCACAGCCTGTCTCTATATCAATCCTGGGAATTCCCTCTCTCTGGACTTAACTATCATTTGTAAAGTAAGCAGAGAATTCCATTAAGCAGAGAATTCCATTATGCCCAATGCGTGAGCTCCTAGTGACACTGAAAAAGTTACATTAGATCCGGACTCACCTTCTCAGTTCCACTAATCAGATTCCAAGGGTCACATGTGGCATGATTACCACATTGATGGCAGATTAGAAACTATTTCCATCCTCACACAAAGTTCTAGTGAAAATCTCTGGTAGAGAAGATGTAGCTGGTCTTTTGTAGCTTAAAAATCCCCAGTCCCTGCCCACACACCATCTGTGTTAGTCAGAATAACAAAGCCTGGACTCCTGGACCAGAACCGTTGCCCTTGTATGGGGAACATGGTAATGAGCGTGGCATTTGCAATGAAATGGGGGTGTGGTGGGGGACTGGCTGATTCCAGCCGTTCACCCACCAACAGATGCATCCAGGAACACAATGGAAAACCCTGCTAAAGAGGAGTGGGCTGTAGACAGATGACACTCAGATTCCTCATTCCCCAAACTCCCACTTGGTTAAACTTCTGGACGGGACAGTTTTCAGATAATAAATCCTTGTATTGTTTATTCACTCCGAATCTTCTGTCTCAGGGTGATTCACAACTTAGGGCCCAGTGAATGCTATAAGGGCAGAATACAGAAGTAGCTTGCATTCAGGGAAATGGGCATCCTGCATTTCCCTTTCTAGAAAATAATAAACCAAAGAACAGGCCAACCAAGATAGCTACATCCCTCTGCTTGATAACAAGGTGTTCCCAGGGCCAAATAAGACTTCTAGCTTGCCTGGATCTATTTTTTTTTCTTGGGTACAGTTGATCTGAGGTTGGTGGATTTAATATTCTTGAGTTTAAGGAGGTTCAGAGTAGAAAAGAGAGTGACCAGTGGGAGCACCATGGGACGCAAGCCAAATCAAATAAATCCTCATGCTGCTCCATCTAATGCATTGCACCAAACCCACCAATGATTGGTCCATTTCACTCCGGGAAAGTGAAATTAGATAGACTTCGATCAGAGCTACCTATGTTTCAAGATGCTTTTGATATATTTGATCATTTCAGCCTCTCAGTAAACTTATAGAGTAGGCGATATCATTGTTCCTGTTTTACAGTGTGAAACTGAGACAGAAAGGGCTGAAATGACTTGCACAGGACGACACACCTAACTGGTAACAGCAATGGATCCTGCCCTTGGGAGTCAATATATCAGCATCACCATGCTGTACCTCCCTTCTTCATCTGTAATCCAGCTTGAGAATGACAAACGAACTATATGTAAAATATGCGGTTTTTGGGTTACGGCACATTATAAAGAGGACATAAAGAATGCTGTGCTTCTGGCAGGAGCTAATGGTCCTTTGGAATAAAATCTCTGACCATAATGGTCACACAAATCAAAACTCAGAAACTCAGATCATCAACAAGTGGCTCCTAAGTAATGTGTACTGACCAACTCAACTGGTTTTGTCCTTTTCTTATTTACACATCAGAAGCAGTGAGAGAGTCACATGACTGTAAAGGTGGAAACCAGAGGAGGCACAGGCAAGCCCGGATCAGGATCTATGAATGAGGCCAGTGACAGGAGCCTGTATAGGACAGTCCAGTGTGAAGGTTCCCTGCTCTAAGAAAGTTTGTGTGAAGAAAGAGTGCGTGGTGTCTACCCCTGGTCCCTGGAATTTGGAGCTTTGTGGGTAGAAAATTTGCTAAGAGAGCACTTAGGTAAACACCCTGCCCCAGTTGGAGGCTTGGTAAAGTTCTCTTCTGCTGTGAAGTCGCATCTTGAGGGTCATAAAACAGCTATGGCATTGAGAGCTATCATAAGCAGCAACTTAAAAGTCATGGTTTACCTGAGGACTATTTGACAGCTGCTCTGCAACTCATTATACTGTCACTTTGTCTTCCTAAATGATCTTTCCAATCTGCAGGTGGTTCAGGGAAGGGTGACATTTTCCCAAGACTCTCTCCCTCTCTTCTTCAACATCTCCATTCCCTCCCCCACACATGTCCCTCAGTCAGAGTTCCAGCATGGAGGACCTGTGCGTTTGTTACTCTGTTGTCCAGCTGCTGTTCGTGTGCACTCCCTGATTTCTTCCATTCCTTAAATGAAAAACCCTTCCTAGTCTACAGTTCAGGGTACATGCTGTGTAGACACAACCATCACTAAGTTTGTATTTGGTTTAGGTGGCTTGATAGGAGGAGATATTAATAAGTGCTTAATAGTTGTATATATGGATGCATATGTTATTGAATGAGGGAGGTTTATCTGTGGGTAGCAATGTCCCTAAGATCAACAGAATAAAATACCATCTCCAGGTACACTAGTTGAGGAGACTCTGGCCATTGGCTTTCCTAAGTCCTCCTATCATTAAAAAAAAAAAAAAAGTATATACCCCCTTCCTTCTGTTCATGCCAATAAGAGATTCATGGAAATAAACAAAGCTATTAGACTTCTGGTCCTAAAAACAAGGATAATTCAGAATGGTACCATACTATTCAGTTTAACCAAATTATAAGTCAGAGTGGATCAGAGTGGATCAGAAAGTTCCTTGAACAGACAGAATAATAAGATACTGATGGGACTCACACAGAGTGATGGGCATCTGCCCTGTTAAGGTTTGAAGTTCCTGCCAAAGTGCCCATGAAAAAGTCTGAAAAGAAAGTTTAATTCTGGTCCCACGTAGCATCTCTAGTTTCTATGTAACCATTCACATGAAGTACAGACAGGGCAGTCACTAAAGTGGTGTGACTCTGAAGGATCTTTCAAGCTTAGGAAATCTGGAAATAAATGTAGACATGAGTAAGAGAATCACTACAGTAAGGTGTTGTAGTAAATTTCTTCTTGATGGTTTAAAGAGTTTGTAATGTTTTCAAGAATTTTGCGTTGGAGAGTAGCATCCATCCTTTGATGCATGGACATGTCTCTGGGGCCTCTTTCAGTCACTCACTGTCTAAAATATAGTGCCAGTAATACACACCAGCACTTCTGTTCTCATGAGTTTACATTACACATTTGAGCAGCGATTTTAGTACCTTGAATTTGTTTTCTTGTCCATCTTTACCAGGAGAAATGTGCACATTAAGAAATTGGGATTAAAATGTTTGAGCTTAACATTAAGAATTTCAAACAGGACAGAGTATTAGTTGGAATCCTCTTGAAGTCAACAGATTTATATATTTTTTTCAAATTTTGAGCATATAAGATCAACCGTGCTCCACTGGATGACCACATACCTAAGATAGTATTGGCATCACTAATGCTTTAAAAAAAAATGAAAACACAAATTTGTGTGAGCATGGAATGGGAGAGGATCTGAAAGGAATTGGGAATGAAGATAATCAACATACAATCTATGAAATTTTCATAGGATCCACAAAATTATGTTTTTGAAGATTGGTATATAGAGCTTTAAATTAGAAGAATAGACTGTAGAATTTATTTTAATAAATGCTGATGGTTAAAGTTTAAAAAAAAACTGGATAATCTTTTCTGTTAGCAGACAGGAAGAATAGAAACCTTTCATTCATAATAATATTGGCTTTTGTCTTCTTTTTTTAATAATTTATTTTTTTATTTCTTCAAGTTACATCTCAATCACAATCCCCTCCCTATTCTCCCTCCAGTCCCACCCTTCCACCCTCCTCCCCCTCAACTCCCCATCCTCTTCCCTTCTTTTTTTTTTTTAGTTTAAGGTATTTCTTTTTCCCCTCAACAGCTCTCCCTTTCAGTCCAACAAATGGTTCTTTTTCTTATAACTATAAATACAATACAAAACAACAGAAATAAATAGGCCACAATTATAAGTTATATGGCTTAGCGTATATTCCCAATGTCCAGTCCATATGTATTTGGCCCCTGACTTTAACATTCTGCTATCTAACTATCTCCATGAGTTTAAAGTTCTATGTCTAACTCAGCTTTCATACTAACTTGCCTCACAATTTTAAAAATATCTTCTTAGATCCAGAACACCCTCTTGATTCCTAAACAACTCAAAATTTAACTATGAGACTCTAGCTATCTATTCTTCAACCACCTCAGAGACCTTAGGGGGATAAATATATCTGATTATATAGGAAGTGCAGGGCCTGCAGCTTCCAAAACTAAGAAATGACATACCAGTGGCTGCCTGGACAGTTCCCATTTTCTCTCCATACTTTACAGCATCATCTTCAGCCATTTGGCTCCATTTCTCTGACAGACATTGATTGTAGAGCAGGAATTATGAAGGACTTACCTATATAAGAGATAGACAGGGCATCTTCAAAAACCTCAAGAGATCTGCAGAATACGGCATTCAAAGATGTTTTCTTAACTTAAGATTTTTTGATATCAAGACATGTCAGCTCCTGACAGCACCCCCTATTCTACTCCAAGTAGAAGATGAGCATCGAAGAATCTCCAGTGGGAGATGATTGAATTGGTGGTAAGCCTTTCTCTTGGCAAGAAAAAACCCTTGCTTCATCTGTAGACAGACTTCTGTCCAAAAAGGACAAAACTTTTGTCTTCTTTTTATCTCCTCTCCCAGACAGCCATTAAAAAGTGGGATAGTACTTGGAAGAGGAGTCAAATGATGCTGTCTAAATGCTATGGTTATACATCAGAGACATGACTGCGTTGGGTTTGTTTCCACAGGAAACTGTCTGAAAAGGGCAAACAGACAGGTGGAGGCATCTCCCACATGCATATGCAATGCCTACACATTGGGTGCATAAAGGAGGGTGGAGAGGAAGAATAGGAAAGTCAAGGGAGGGGAGAATAAGAGAAAGTCACAGCTTCAGCAAAGTCAGACACACCCCACACTTCAGTGTGGGCATGTTGATCCTGAGGTGGATTCATCAGAGCTGACCAGAGTGACCAGGGAGAGTTGTCCCTCAAGTCTACAGTGAAGCTGGTCCTACAGGGAAAGGCCAAATCATTTCACTTGTGTTGCAGTGTTTGATATTATTGTAGTGTACATTTCAAAGTGGCTGGAAGAAGGATTCAAGAGTGTTCTGTTCACAAAACTTGACGGATGCCAGAATGGATGTTACACGTTAAATGTCACAATTTGACATCACACAGAGGCATGCATGTGTCCAAACATCACACTGCACTCCACAGGTATGTTCATTCATCATGTGCCAATTAGTTACAAACAGAATTAGAGGGGCCGGAGAGATGGATCAGCAGTTAAGAGCACATACTGCTCTTGCAGAGGACCTGGAATTGGTCTCCAGGGCTCACTTGACAGCTCACAACCATCTGTAAGTCCAGTCCTAGCCTCTGGGATTGCCACACACACATGTGGTGAAGATTCCTAACACCCAGTCACAATCATTAAGAATAAATAAATCTTTAAAACTTGGATGGAGGAAAGGGAAAGACATTTGGATGGGAACAATAAATAAAAAGAAGCAAAAAGCATTTAACCACCTAATCAGTATGACAGTATTTTGAAGATACTTTGTGCCTTTGGCTATGTGGCTTCTGTCCAGACTGAGTGACAGTGACCATCTGCCATCAGTTCTGAGAGCCACATGAGCTGATCAAAGGGCAGTTCCAAGCAAAGGACAGTACCGCACTGCTCTTGTGAGAATGGGAAACAACTGCATTTGAAAATGTAGAAGGGCGAACACCTTCATTAAAGGGCCTTTACCCCTCACCAATAGTAACAAAGCAAAGGGAACGTCAGTTTGAATGAAGTGTCCCAGGATGGCCTGCCAGTGTACCACTGGGACAGGAGTCATAGAATCGCTGTTGTTCTAGAGACTTAAAGGCCTGCTCTTGGATCAAAATTTCATAAGCCTTATGGAACAACAGCAATTTCCCATGAATACTATTAGTTAAGAGTTGTGCTTTGATTTATAAAGCCAGTGGACAGAAATTGAAGTGTGTGTGGGAAGAAAAATGTGAAATTAGGAAGCCTGTATCAGAAAATAGAAGCATTCTGCTACTGATGGGTTATGTCAAGTTACTACCACCAAAATAAAATTGCTCTGGAAAGAAACAATTTTAACACCCAAATAACAGTAGGCCAGACCACGCTGTGAAAGGAGAAGAAAACTGGGAAAATAAAATAATTCTCATCACTGTTCAACACATAGAAACATGCACACATTTCTCAAAATTCCTTAAATTCAGAACTTTCACAACTTCACTATAAATTAAATTACTTTTTAATAAAGTGTTAACATAAACACATGTAGTAATATATTATTGCTACCACAGTGGCTAACTTAAACATAATGAAAATCACCTGGCAAAAAATCTCAAGTATGGCTATTAAAAATAAAAATGCTTGAAATCACATTGATAAAACATTGGCAGTTGCTATGAAAACTAAATACACCCTTCTGTCATGACCTAATGAGCTGACACACACATGTGCTGCACACTAGCTACAATCCACATGGTGGATGGAATGAGACACCTCACTTCCACCAGGTGTTCCCGGCCCTCTACATGGGCACCATGACAGACACACACACACACACAGATACATACATACACACACACCACAAATACATAGACATGGAGACTGAATAGGATCCTTAATGAGATTGGGAAGGAATACTTAACAAGATGATATTTCCATATTGAGATAGTGGTATTTTAGAGTTAGTTACTTCTTTTTAGACAGTACTTATTCTTGCTTTGTAATATTTTATAAAAAAATGTTTTAAATGAGTCTAGAATTTAAAAAAAGATGTAGAAACATCCTTCTAGACAGTAAAAGCATGAAGGTTTGAAAAATCATTTTGAGCAGTGAGGAAAGGCTCTATTAAATAATTTGATGATCAACATCTTCCACAAGAAAGGATGGGTCCTCTATCTAGAAGAATACAAATCTCAAGTACCCATGATGCAGATCACCAAGTGGATTGACTGGTTGCTGACTTCTCTAGGGCAGCATGTGGGATGCTCAGCTCGAAGCATCCTGAGGTCAGCTGCCCAGAGCAATCGCAGCCAACAAGGACAGAGTGCGGGGAGATGAGCGAGAGTGTGTGGGTGATGGAGGTAGGGAATGCTTGAAAACTGATGCCCCAGCAGCATTCTCAGTGACCAAAAGTATTTTCTTAAGCATCCCATCTCTCCCAATAGAGTGACAGTTTTCTTATTTATTAACACCGCATTAGGGCAAAGCTGATACTGTTCTGAATATCAGCCTCGGTTTGGCAAGTGTTTTCTGATAAGGGTTCAACTGAGGTAGTGAGTGGAAAACTTCTTCACTCATAGGAAAAATCCTGATGGTTTCCTAGTCAACTCAAGGCACTGGGAGTTGAATCATGGTGTGTGTGTGTGCGTGTGTGTGTGTGTGTGTGTGTGTGTGTGTGTGTCGCGCGCACACACGTGTGCACATGTGTGTATCTGAGGGTGTGAAACATTCTGAGTTGAATGTGAACTATTCCCAATAGGCTCTTGTATTTGAAAGCAAAGAGTGAGTCAAGCAGCGCTGTAGTTGTAGAGCCATCAGCTCCTGGAGTCTGGGGTGACAGTGCACTGTTACCTGGTCAGCTGGAGTCTCTGAGATGCTTTACCAGGAGACAGCTGTGCCTTTGATACTAGCTTTGTGAGTGCCAAGATATCTACTAAAGAGCCTGAAATTAAGTGGTTGCCTTTCACCCTTCAGTCAGTTGAACACTGCCTGTGTTTACACTATTCATTTGCTCAGCAAACTGCTTGGTCCATGGAACCATAAGGATAGATTTCAGCCCCATCTTCTGGAAACACAGCAGAATATGGCTGGGCGGATTCCACACCAGCAAGATGTGAACATTACAGAACCAAGTGTTGGGCAGAAGAGTAAGCTATGTTCTGAGCCAGGAGCACAACATGTGCTCAAGGCTTCACTGTAAATGACAGCCTTGGAGCCTAGAGAGACCTGCTTGCTGTTTTACAGCCTCTGCAGCCTTGTGCCTTCCTGGAGCCACAGGACATCCTCTATGAATGGCTCTGTCACAGACTGCAGTGGGACTACAAGGACAAGATTCAACGTCAGCTTCTCTAAAATTTTTGATTAGCAGGGTATTTTGGTCACCAAGAAGGATGCAGTCACCAAGGTTCTTCCAAGTGGTGAATCCAAACTTCTCCCTTGACTTTTCTACCTACAGCTGTCCTCTCTCTGTCTTGCACTCCCACCTGAGGAGAACTTATTCTGATCACTCATTACACTATTCTCAAATTCCACTTCTAGCAGCAGGGTGTTTGTGGTGATTTGAATAGGAATGGCCCCTATAGACTTATGTGTTTGAATGCTTGGCCTGTAGAGAGTGGCACTATTAGGAGGTGTGGCCTTATTGGAGTGGGCGTGGCCTTGTTGGAAGAAGTCTGTCTCTGTAGGGGTGGGATTTGAGGTCTCCAATGCTCAAGTTATGCCCAGTGTGGCAAATAGTCTCTTTCTCCTACCTATAGATCAAGATGTAGAACTCTCAACTCGTCCAACACCATGCCTGCCTGTATGTTGCCATATTTCCTGCCATGACAATAATGGACTCAACCTCTGAAGTGTAAGTTAGACCCAGTTAAATGTTTTTCTTTATAAGAGTTGCTATGGTCATGGTATCTCTTCACTGTAAAAAAATATATAGGCTAATTAAGCTATTTAACCTGTATTTAAATTATTGTTAATTTGTTCGGCGGCTGATCCTTATCCAGACATTATAAACGAGCACACAGAGACCACATGGATTTTCACAAGCCTTGGCCTGAATTGTGCAATCCTGGCCCATCTAAGCTAGCTCTTAATTCTTTTTTTTTTAAGGTATTATTTTATTTATTATTTCTTTTTTTTTAATAAGTACTTTATTTTTTTTTCAAGTTACATCTCAGTCGCAAACCCTTCCCTATTCCCCCTTCCTGTCCCACCCTTCCACCCTCTTCCCCCCCCCAACAGCTTCTCTTTTCATTCCAACAAATGGTTCTTTCTCTTATAACAGTAAATTCTATACAAAACAGCAGAATTAAATATGCCACATTTATGAGAGTTAAATGGCCCCGTATACCTTCCCAATGTCCAGTTCATACATATTTGGCCCTTGATTTTAACCTTCTACCTTCTAACCATCTCCATGAGTTTAAAGTTCTATAACTGACTTAGTTTTCATACTAACTTGCATCACTATTATAACCATCTTCTTAGATCTAGAACACCCTCTTGATTTCTAAACAACTCAAAATTTAGCTATGAGACTCAAGCTGTCTATTCTTCAACCACCTCAGAGAGCTGAGAAGGATAAATATATCTGATTGTATAGGAAGTGCAGGGCCTGCAGCTTCCAATACTAAGAAATGACAAACCAGTGACTACCTGGACAGTTCCCATTTTCTCTCCATACATTCCAGCATCAGTCTTCAGCCTTTTGGTCCTGTTTCTCTGACAGACATTTATTGTAGAGAAGGGATTGTGAAGGACTAACCTACCCTGTCTTGGCAGGCTAGCTCTTAATTCTATTGCCCAAATATGATCCCATATATACATACATCCCCTTGGACTGCCATTTTCCATGCCATGCCGATGTTCCTGGCCATGAGGAATGAGGTTCCTTTTTCTAACCCATGGTGTGTGCCTCCTTCCTGCTGCTCTTGGCTGGAATGTCTTCTTCCTGCTTCTGGCTGGAATGCATTAATCCTCTGTCTAAAGCGCAGGTTTCCTGCTCTAATCACAGGAAGTCCCACCTTTCTCTGTCTTTGCCCAATATCAGGCCTCGGCATTTTATTTAAACAATCAGAGTCAATGTAAGTAACAGACAGCAAGCAGGACCAATTAATTAACATTTAGAATGCTTAACACTACCCCAACACTTCACAGCAATAAAACCCTAACTGAGACAGTGTCTTTTCAAAGTTTTCCTTAAGGCACAAATCCAAATTCTTTTCAGATCATTCTGAGAAGTATGTAGTAAAGATTACTGATGCATCTAGGACTTAGTTGCCAATATAGAATTTATGGAATTTGTCAGGTGGTAAATTCATACCATGATTCTTGCTGGGGAAAAATGCAGTTTTAAACCCCCTTTCTCAGCTCCAAATTGTAATAAAATGAATAGGACTTGTGAGATAGCCTGTGTCTACCTGGGGCTCCCAAGAGTTGGGTATAAATCAGTAAATATTTTGAAACACATTTTGTATCCATTCTCTCTCCCATTCTCAGTTATGAGAACAGGAGGGAAGCAATCATCTCTGTTGGCCCTGAACCCTGACACCCTGCCTGATCCAAAAGAGTCAATTCTTAAATGCTTACATAGCAAATAGAAAGATTTGTTAAAAGAAGACTGTCAAAATTCCTTGGATAATTTGGACCAAACCAATAATACATGAACATTCTTTGCTTCTGGCAACACATCTTCTAAGAAAACCCACAGCCTCCATCCAAGAAAGTGAACCCCTACCAGAAAGGACTTGGCTTATGACAAATCAAAGGTTCTAGATGGTGGATCATCCCAGGGTATCTGCAGCATACTAATGTTAATCTACAAGGGTCATGAAAGAGGAAGGAAAACCAGAGTGAGTGGTAGGAAAATACAGAAGGAAGCTGGAGATCATTCCATGGTCATGATCATATAGTGGTCGAGGTAAAGGGAGAAGCAGGCAGCCCAGCCACAGGAAGTGGAAAGGAATTCACTGAGTCTGTTCTAATAGATGCCACCAAGGACAAAGCTAGCCAATGCAATTAGACCTTCAATATTCTGCTGCCTGCCCCAGAGGGATCCATGGGTATATCTGTGCTGCTCTAAGGCAGTGTGGTATAGCTCAGAGGTAGAATGTCTGACTGTGTTTCTTTAAGAAACTAATTTGTTGCAACAGAAAATTTAAAATTAAGTCAGACTTTAGTCCCTAGAAAGGAAATGCTCTCTAGATAATATCTAAAACTAATGATGTGGCTTTGAAACTGGATAATAATCAGAAGGCTGGAGAGATTTAATGGGAATTGGAGCCTCCAATGGTCTCATTTTCAATGGAAATGCAGATACTAAAAATACTTGTACTGGAACAACATGACATAGGATGTTTGTATCACAGGGAATATTTAAACAGCCATTTAAAGAGACAACTGTTAATTCAGTTGGCTAAAAGGTGTGCTGCCAAGACACAGTGAAAGAATGGAGGGATGATGACCATGGTATCACAGTATCAGAATTCTTCATAAAGCACCTCACTGCTCCATGGAGAGAAAACAGAACTCACATACAGTGACCATGAGGATTTCTGAGATTTCAAGCAGACTGATAAAGGTGGGGCCCGAATTCTTTCACTACCTGTGGTAAACTGAGTGAGATCTTAATTCTTAAAGAACCACTGACCATCAAGAACAAGAACTTGATGGGCTGAGAAAGGCTTCACTCATCTAGGTGGTGAAGGGTCCCCACATAGGAGAGTCTCCATCAGGAGAGCACGCTGGAGAGAAGTGCTGGGGTCTTGCTACACAGGCTTTGCCAGGTCCCAGACAGGCAGCTGGCAATAATACTCACTCCCTGGAAGCTTCTGGAAGCAGTAAGTCTTGTGACTCCTGGGTATTCTGAGCCATTTCATCTGAGCCCTGAATCAGAATGAAATCCTCCAGTTCTTCTGGGCAGGACACTGATCTGCTTTGATGAGTCCCTGAATTGTTAAGGGGATCTATGGATTTCATGTGGCTTTGACATCCTCAGAAAACTGACAGTATGAACTGAAAGGAACAGAAAAAAAAAAGATGAAGCTAATGAGAATGGTCAGATTTAAATTTTGCAGACATGCGGAAGCAGACTGATCAACCAACTATCTTTGAATCCACGAGAGTGGCTATCCTGAAGGCAGGTCCAGGGACTCAGGTTCAAGCCTAAATGGATGTGTCCACATTGAACTTTGAAAATACTTCAGGTTTCCTTTGCCTTCTCTCCTCCTCCATTCTGAGATGGAGATCTATGTAGTTGTCATGCAGTGCCATCATAGTTAGGGTATCAGTGTTCCCAATCTATGACAGTATTTTAATTCAGTTAAACTCGAGTCCTGAGTCTCACAGGCTCACAAATGGGGAGGAATGTGTACCAGGGTAAAGCACAGGTTCCCCTTTTTATCTAACTTAGATCATTTTGGTGATTAGATGTGGGACTTTGGAACGTGTGAGATTTTCATGTGATTTTTTCAATTTGAGATCAAACTCTTAAGTTGAGACTTGGGAGGGGGGCAAGGATGAGATGAATTTATTTTGTGTGTGAGATGGACATAAATATTTACTAAAACTGGAATGAGAAATAATACATATGAATTATGATATTTCAAAGCTGGAAGTGGTAGCACAAGGCTGTAATCTCATCATCAAAGAGACAGAAGCAAAAGTTACAAAACTGAGTCCAACTTGGGCTACAAAGTGACTTCCTCTCAACTTCTTTACCCAAAGAGCTGATATTGTCCTACTGGTTCAATTTTTGCTACCTTTAGTGACAACCATTTGAATATGATAATGATGTTGTGAACATGGATAATTCAGACATGAATTCCTTTTCCTATCATCCACTTATCAGCTTTGGAGCAAAGAATTCACAGAATCATATCCTCTGTGGGCGTGGGTGTATCTGTGTGTCTGTGTGTCTGTCTGTTCATGTGTCTATATGTCTCTCTGAATGACTGTCTAAGGAGATAAAACTCCATTTTGATATTATCATTATACACAGCACTGTCAGAAAAATCTATGTATTGGATTTGATTCTTTGGATTGAGATGCAATCTCACAAACCACTGTTCACATTCCCTGACATGCTCTTCATCTTTTATTATTGTTCAATCACAGTCCTCCTTAGCTTTCTGTTCTACTCACATAACAATAAATGATAGCTTCGATTTTTTTTTTGCTTAACTAATTTTGATAAATCCTCATAGCTAGAACATATCTCACCACAATGGAAGCCTTCAGGAAACATCAATATTATTGATTTTATGTTGAGAAAATTAAATTAAACTCAACAAAGAGTTCTCTTGATTACTAAGGAAAAAGTTCTGTTATTTCTCCCTTTCTAAAATATTAATCATTTGAGTATATTTATAACATTTAAAATTTGATCAATAAATGAATATTATAGGCTTCCTTTTCCAGAATTTCAAAATTCTATTCATCATTATTCTGTAGGTTGGATGTAAAATGTCTCAGAAGTGTGTGTGTTTGATCACATGGCCCTCAGCAGGTGGGGCTAATTTGGGGGGTTCTGGAACCTTTAGGAGATGGAGCCTTGATTGAAGAGTAGTTCACTGAGGTGGGACTTGAGTGTTACAGTCCAGCCCCATTTCCTGTTCACCCTCATATGAGCAAACTCCCTACTCCATTGCCTCCACAGTCAAGAGTCAGCTGTTCCTGTCACAATGCTTTCCTTGCTATGATTTGACTCCTCAAACCATGAGCTAAAAAAATTCTTAAGATGCTGCTTATATGACATAAAGAAAACTAAAGCCTTTCAGAGAATTATTAAAATGATAACATTCAGTTGCAAAACAACTGGTTTTTGCCTAGCTCTCTAAACATGTACAAAATTTAATGAGTTATTGCTATAAATAATTTGATGGGACAAAAAACAAAGAGTTGATCAAGTTTTATCAATTATACGAAGCACTGAATTAATACTGGCTTCTTTTAACTGATCTTCCAGAAGCTGCTGATATTTGTAGAGACAGCATAACTTTGGTCAGCTAAAAGATGGCCCCTGCCTTTAAAGCCCACAATCAAAACTCATTTGCAAGGGCTGGCTGGTGAGACAGGGTTCCCTCCAAGTAATTGCAGAGCTAGCAGGTAAGAATGTATTTTCCTTTCACTGGAAGTCACTAGAGTTTTTGAAGGACCAGAAAAACACCCCAAACTTATTTTGTTAATATCTTTGTAGCAATTCATTGTGTTAAAAAAAAAACAAGGAAAGGAGTTCAAATATTTTCCTTTTGTGTGAAAGAGAAAAAAAATATCATATTCCTTCTGTTAAGCACTTGGATGGTCTGAACTCCAAACACGTTGCAAAGTGGGAGAAAACTATGGCACACTCTTTCCCTTCCAAGTCCATGTAGTCCAGCCATGCCAATCCATGCTGTTTACACACTAGCTCCACATAGACTACTTGGACAGGTGACAGGTAGCATACACCACCTCCTGACTTCATGAACAGGCCCTCGCTACTTAGGACCCAGCACCCTGGATGTTCTCATGAAGAGGTGACCAGTGTTTGGGCAGGTAGATAGATTTAATCTCACCGAGAAATCTGTAGATAGTGGAAACACCACTGTGGGGATGGAGACAGACTCGAGTTGGTCAGTGCTCATAGGCCTTGTTGTCCATACTTCATCTTTCCTGGAAGTTGAGTGGCTTGCTGAATTGAGAGGGAGCTGGGGCACCACAGTCAAAGCTGCAAGTCAGATGGATTTCTCAGACTTGTGTTCTGAGGGAATGATGATGCTAGACCTAGGCTGAGCATATTGGGCCATGGAAACATCTATATTGAGAAGGGGAAAAAAGAAAAGAAAGGGAAAAAAGGGAGGAATTAGTAAGAAAGTAGAAACTAGTAACCCAGTCTTAGCAATAGGCAAGACAGTGAGTAAAAAGCCTACAAACTGATGTCAGAAGGAAAGGTGAGAGGATAGACAGGAAGGTAGAAGGAAAGGTGAGAGGTTAGACAGGAAGATAGAAGGAAAGGTGA
>CAJQZJ010004687.1:6569372-6603292 GCA_907164525.1 Lophiomys imhausi | reverse complement strand
CTGTTAACAGTGGGAGTTATATACTGTTAACAGTGGGAGTTATATTCTGTTAAAGTCTCAAGTACCCAGGGAAGAAATACTATTTATTGTAAATACATACAATAAATTTGTATTGGAGGTGAAGTCTTCTTGATCATTATCCTACAAAACAGTGAAATGCTGACTGCTCTTTTACACTGTGGGCTAATGTTACAGGTCCCAGTTGTTTTCACAGTTTGCCCTTAGGCTGAAGTAGATGCTAAAGTTAATTTGGTTCTACACAACATTTCAAGGAAAATCTTAGTGTAATACCTTTTATATTTTACATAAAATGGTTTAAGTTGCTAAAACGTTTTCTGTCTTATGTAAAGCACAGGACCACACGACTGTCTTTCAGTCTTAAACTTGAAGATTTACAGTGGCTCTTCCTAATCTTTGTTAACAATGGCATGGGTTCAGTGGTAAGTGAAGTCAGGGATCACTCATGCCACAAAAACAATGGCATCCCCATGGCATGACCTTGAGGTGAAAGGGTTAATAGACTCACAGTGACACCAGAGCAACCACACGAGTCAGTTAAAACATTGTGGTGCTCATGCCATCATTTGTAATTTGGTGACTTTGTATTTGATTTATATTTCTCCAGTTAAAGTCAGATCAAAAATACCACTCACGTCAAATACTGAATATCATATGGACAATTTGTACAATACCTAATGCACATGATTGCTCAGTGGTTAAGAGCACTGGCTACTCTTCCAGAGGACCCAGGTTCAATCCCCAGCATCCACGTGGCAGATCGCAGTTAGCTGTAACATTGTAGTTCCAGGGGATTCAGCACCCTCACACAGACACACACACAGGCAAAACACCAATGCACATAAAATAAAAATAATACATTAAAACATGTGTTTTTAATTTAAAAATAATTTTTCTCCCCTCCAAAAATTCATGTTACCCTTTTAATATGTATACTTTTATGTTTTTACATTTCAGTTAAAATTAATTTAATCTTAAAAAAGGAACAGCTAATCACAGAAGCAATAAAATCTTCATCAAAAAGTAGAATAAGTAAATTTTTGTGTAGTCACACAATGGAATACTACACATTAGCAAAAATGAGTAAGTGGTAACTACATGTTATAATGTGGTGAAATTCTTAAGAGGAAAGCCAGGACCAGGGCAAGGACTCAGTGGCAAAGCATTTGCTCTATAAGGAGGACCTGGATTCAGATCCCAGAACACAGATAAAGGCCCGGCACGGTGATGCAAATCTGAAACCACAGTGTTACAGGTGGCGCTGAGTCAGGCAGATCCCAGTGGCCTACTGACCAACACTGTAGCTGGAACAGTGAGCTCCAGGTTCAGCAAGAGAGTGACTCATCAAAAAAGGGAAAAGATAACAATAGAGGACTGCTGATGTCAGTCTCAGAGCTCCACATGCATACACGGGCAAGTGCATCATCACACACATGTGCATATACAAGTACGCAACACACATATACAATAAATGCATTGATACACAGGAAACCCTACACTCTAAGTCCCCATGGTGAGGTTCTGCTTCTGTAACAGTCAAAAGATAAGACATTTGACTCTATCAGACAGCACAGCAGATGTTTTCACATATTTTCTAGGGGAGAATATGGAATATCACAAAAATATTGTATTTTTAACCACTTGTTACTTTTGTTTTTATTTATTTTTGTGAAAGTTAGCCTAATTGGCAAGTGTTTATATATATTACGTATATGTGATACTTCTGTGAAATTAAATATGACAATAATGAGTGGAAATTATGCTAATGGTAACAATGTCAAAAAATGAAAACATAAATATAGTGAGATTTCTTTTCCTAATAACTCAATAAAAATAATAATTACCCTAAATGATAAGGAAAGTGAAAGGTTTTGTGCATTCCCTTCTCATTTGTGATGTCAGAGAATAGTTAGAAAATTCCAAATCTGTCATTAATTTCTGTTCTCTACAAAACTTCTTATAAAGTAGAAATTATGAGTTCATAAGATCTGGTGTCTCAAAGAAATCTAGTGAAATTAAGACACATTTTGGAATGGACTTAGAGGTCCCCTGGCTTGTTTGTATTGTCAACTTGACACAACATAGTGTCTTTGGGAAGAAGAGACCACAAATAAAGAATTGCCTCAAATGAATTGGCCTGTGGCCATGTGGGACATGTCTCTGTAACACTGTATTGACTGAGAATTGATGCAGGAGGGTTCAGCCCACTATGGGCAGTACCATCCCCAGGCAAGTGCTTTGGGGCAGTATGAGAAAACCAGCTGAGCATGAGACAGAGAGTGAACCATTAAGGAGAGTCCCTCCATGGTTTCTGCTTTAGCTGCTGTCCTGATGTCTTTCAGTAAAATGAAATAAACTTTCTTCTTAAGTTTTTTTTGAACAGTGTTTCTCACATCAACAGAATGAAGCTTGAAAGGGGGTAGACACTGTACTGTCATTTATTTCCTTCAATTAGAAAGTCTTCCTCAATTTTTGCAGATTGCCAACTCTGCTTTTGTTGTTGATTTTTGAAATGTGTACTTCCTGCATTTTGTCTGCATTTACTTGCACTGTACATTCACTGATGGTCAATCCACCAGGGAGAGTGTCAGAGTTCTTCTTGTGGAGTTTCACACATGACTGGAATTGTCCAACGAAAGAACTACTAGAAGAGGTGTATGGCTGGATTCAGGGGTGTGTGGAGGGAAGGTCAAGATTCAGAAAAACAGACCCTTGAGAGGGTGAAAGTCAGATTTTTCAAGCCCAGAAAGAATAGTGATACAACTCTGCCACATCATTCCAAGGCTTTTATTAATTGGAATTTTTACATTAAAAACATGAACACAATTCAATTTTTTTATGGCAAATTGCAATGTGGTGTCTACTACTTGGCAGAGAAGGAAAACATAAATTGCCACTGATAGGTAAATGCAAAGTTAAGTAAATGAGAAATGAAGAAGTAATTCCGGTAAGGTGTCTTCAGACCTAGACCATGTGCCTCCATCAGTCAGACTTTTGTTTTGTTTTTCTTATTTCCTTCCATAAGCAGACTTTTTGTCATGTACATTTGGGATTTTTTTAATGTTCTATACTTTACATGTTATAATTAAATTATTCCCTCACTCCCTCTGGAATAAACTTGAAAGAAATCATATGTCTCAAAGTTGAACCCATAATTTGTAATGAAAACAATTCTTCAAGAGGTTGACTTGATGGCCTCATTCACATTCCACACATTTGTGTACAGTTTGTACATTACTACAAGGAATTATCTCTCTTTAGTTTACCTAGAGGTAGATCAGAAGTACAGGTGCCTGTAGGTGTGATTTAGGAGAGACAGCAAAGCAAGATTGTTGGAGATCCATGGTAGTGACAGCTGCTTGTCAAGAGTCATACTGGGCAGGTCTTATCTGTCACACTCAGGAGCTTTTTGAGTCATTTAGAACTACTGTTGGAACACATCTGGCATTGTATATGGTAGATTTCCCCAAAGGCATGCTAGTGTTGGCATTGAGAATTTATGTTCATTATTGATCAATTGATTGATTGATTTTGTGACAGTTTTGTTTTGTAGCCAGAGAGAGCTAACCTGGAACTACGTAGCTTATACTAGTCTCAAACTTAGCACAGTTCACCAGCCTTAGCTTCATGAGTGCAAGAATGAGCTACCAGGTTAATTCTCTAGCTGTGAATTTTGCTTGTGATGTAGAGAACAGAGTGTTCAGTGCTCAACTTTAGTTCTCTGCTCTGTGACCTAGGTGTAAATCTGGTAAATCTGTTTTACAGACTATCTTGTACACAAAATGGCTAAAAGTTAGATTTGATTATTATATGTTGAGAGCTAAAACTCTCAAAGGATGATATAGTAATGAATGTAAGATTTTGAAAATGTAAAGTAAGCCAGCATTAATTGTGAACACCCCTTCTCTTATCCTGCAGTGTGCCTCTGTCAGATTTACTTTCATGAAAATGTGATCATAAATTACAAGACCACCCACTACCCACATAATAGTAAACCTTTTACTTCTGTTTTTTTAAATGAACTCTACCAACGTGGCAGTTTCTCTAAGTATTGTATAGGATGAGCAATAACAGGGACAAGAAGCCATGGGCTCCCAAGCATCTGACTCAATATTTCCAGAGGCACCAAATATGTAGGTGTTAGAACCAAAGGTGCAATGTCTACTCTTACATGTCTTGGCAGTTATCCTCCATTTTATAATTTTGAGGTATTATGCCACTTGAGTAATATTAACAAGTGAGGGTTAGTAACACTCTTATTGGTTAGGACATCTTCCATTTCCTGTTCTCGGGAACCCTGTCTTTCAGGACTGTCTTACACCCAAGATGAGCTGGAGAAGAATGGGGTCTGTACAATACTGTACAACACAGTATAGTGTAGATGTCCCATCTTGTTAACACTCAACTTGTAAATGATATCCAACTTGGTTTCAGATTTCAGCTGTTATGGAAAAGGTAGCATTTTTTAAAAAAAAGAATGTCCTCCAGGTATGAGACTGGAACTCTGAGTTTCAATGCACAGTAAGAGGAGGACATTAAATTGATTAATGTTTATAGATCCATGTCAAATCTATTTCAAATTTATCCTCTGCACATGGCTGCTGAAAAAAATGAGAGTCTATGTTCAGATGATCATCCGGATGGACTTCACTCAGATGGTAGAAGTGAAATGAAGTGAGTTTGTGAGCATACAGGATAGTATGAGGGGAACAGTGTAGGTCAGTGGCTGACTCAGCTGCAGAGTAGAAAGTACACTTTGAACAACTGTGCTCAGTGCCTGACCCAGGAGCATAAAGGAGGGCATGACACCAGCACTGCTGTGCCTCTGGAAGCAGAGCCCGACCCAGCAGTGCTCAGACACTAGTTAGTAAAGGTAAGTAATGAAGTTAGGCACAGACACAATAGCAAAATGGAGCAACAAGATCAAACCTGAGAGCTGAGGAGATAGGTAAGAAGTAAATGACCCAAATGCTATCTCCAGGGATGATTTTTAAATTAAATGATATCATTACATAGAGATTCTTTTTTTCTCTTAGTCTGAGTCTCACAGTGTAGCCCTGGAAGACCCTCCACTATGAAGACCAGACTGGCTTTGAACTCACAGATTCACCTCCCAAATGCTGTAATTAAAAACACATGCCACTACAACATACCCAAACTTACGGGACACATTGAAAGCAGTGCTAAGAGGAAAGTTTATAGCACTAAGTGCCTTCAAAAAGAAACTGGAGAGTTCCTATACTAGCCACCGAAAAGCACACCTGAAAGAGCTAGAACAAAAAGAAACAAACACTCCCAAGAGGAGCAGATGAGAGGAAATTATCAAACTCAGGGCTGAAATCAACAACTTAGAAACAAAAAGAACAATACAAAGAATCGACAAAACCGGGGGCGGGCCAAGATGGCGGCGACCTACACTGACGCATTTTGAATGCAGGGGAAAAAAGAGCCATAAAAAACACAGAGTTATTGGGCACTGTGCAAAAACCAGAGGGGCTAGACCCCCCCCATCCCCCGGAACACTCACAGCTCCCAAGGGACTGTTAAAAGTCCCAGGGCAAGGCTCTCACCCATCTCTCACAGACACGGAAGCCACTAAACCCGGGATTCGGGAACTCCCATTTGGAGAGGCGCCTGGTAAGATCGATCCCAACTTACAGCAGGCAGAATCAGGGTCCACTTGGCCATATATCGCTGGCCAATTGGGCTACCCACACATCAGGTTGAACTTATACCCACTTAAAAAACTTTGCGAGATAGTGGAAGGCTTAGCAAGGAACAAACAGGGCGCTCAGCAGGTGGTCCACAGCCGCTCGTGAAGCTTAGGGCGGGAGGTTCCGAGAGAGCGCGGGAAGCTGGGAACACAAAGGCGTGCGGGAGGGGCCGAATCCCGCACACTTATGGCAACGCAGCTAGGGAGGGAGCACGGCTGGCAGGGCCAAATCCCCGCGAACCCACGGCAGGTCATCTGGGGAGAGAGAGAGGCATGGGCGGGGCCAGGGACCCGTGCACCCACTGCTGAGCTGCTGGGACGAGAGGTCCACTCAGGCAGCCGGAGGATCCGGGGCTTGGGGTACCCACGGGACCCGTGGCAGCGCAGACAGGAAGGGAATCAGGCACAGAGTCCAGCCCTGTCAGGAGAAGCCTAGAGAGAAACCAGAAATCGGGACCATAGCTGTATCCTGGAAAATCCAGACATATTAGGTGTGGAGCCAGACCCTGTCAGCCTCTGTGACGACAAACAAAGCCCACAGAATCTGTGCCTGGGCAAACAGGCCCATACCATCAGAACCATTACAGGCTGATAACCCAGAGTGTAACATAGGGAAGTCTGAATTGGGAGCAGTGAAACAATCCTGGTCCATTACTAACAACCTGGGAATAGAATGCACCGGCTCACAGTTCCTCAGGCGATTAAAACCACAGTGACCTTGAAATCCCCCTGTAAGCAACGACAGATAGCCAAGTAACTCGTCCCCTGCACCAAATCATCCGCTGTGGTTCCAAGCACAGAAAACAGACAACTAAACGCATACAATGGCAAAAGGTCAAAAAAAAAAAATAGAAATCAAGGAATTATGACTCCAACAAAGCAGAATCATCCTAGCTCATCCAATTCAGATGACCACACACCAACAGAAACACATGAAAACATTGACAATTCTGTATTATGGAAAGTGATAGAGTCCCTGCAAGAAGAACTTAAATCTATGAAGGAATTCAAAGAAGCCACAATTCTACAAATCAAAACAAGGAACAACACCATTAAAGAGCTCCAAGCCAAGGTGACAGAGCTTGAACAGGAAAAGGAAAAAGCCATGAAAGATTTTCACACAAAAACAAGCAAGCTGGAGAAGGAAAGGTACAAAACGAACAAAACCATACAAGACATGAAAATAGAAATAGAAACAATAAAGAAAACACAGTCAGAGAAAAAGAGGAAGTGGAGAACCAAGGGAAGAGAACAGGAACTACAGATGTGAGTATCAAAAATAGGATGCAAGAGATGGAACACAGGATCTCAGGCATGGAAGATTCAGTGGAAGAAATCAGTACAACATCCAAAGAAAATGAGAAGGCTAAAAAATCTCTCACCCACAACATCCAAGAAATCAAGGACTCCATGAAAAGACGGAACCTAAGAATTATAGGTATAGAGGAAAGAGAGGACTCCTGAATCCAAGGTCCAGGAAATATCTTCAACAAAATCATAGAGGAAAACTTCCCAAACCTGAAAAAAGAGATGCCAATAAAAATCCAAGAGGCTTACAGAACACCAAACAGATTAGACCAGAAAAGAAACTCCTCTCGCCACATAATAATTGAAACTCCAAATATACAGAACAAAGAAAGAATATTAAAAGCTGTAAGAGAAAAAGGTCAAGTCACATACAATGGCATACCCATCAGAATTACACCTGACTTCTCCCCAGAAACGTTAAAAGCTAGAAGGGCCTGATCACATATGCTACAAGTCCTGAGAGATCATAGGTGCCCAGCCAGACTACTTTACCCAGCAAAACTCTCTATCAACATAGATGGAGAAAACAAGATATTCCATGACAAAATCAAATTTAAACAATATCTACCCACAAACCCAGCCCTACAGAAAATCCTAGAGGGAAAATCCCAACCCAGAGAAGAAAACTCCACCCAAGAAAACAAAGGGAATAGAAAACCCCTCAGCAACTAAACCAAAAGAGGCACAGGACCACCACCTATACCAAACTAATGGGAAATAACAACCCCAGGTCACTAATATCCATCAACATCAATGGACTCAACTCCCCAATAAAAATACATAGGTTTACAGAGTGGATCCACAAGCAAGACCCTTGCTTATGCTGTATACAAGAGACACATCTAACTACGAAAGATAGACACTGCCTCAGAGTAAAGGGCTGGGAAAAGGTTTTCCAAGCAAATGGACCCAGGAAGCAAGCTGGAGTAGCCATCCTAATATCAAACAAAACAGACTTCCAACTGAAGTTAATGAAGAAAGACAAAGAAGGCACTATATACTCATTAAGGGGAATATTCATCAAGAGGAAATCTCAATACTGAACATCTATGCCCCAAATACAAAGGCACATACTTTCGTAAAAGAAACACTTCTAAAACTTAAAGCACACGTCGATCACAACGCATTAGTAGTGGGAGACTTCAACACCCCACTCACAACAATGGACAGATCATCAAGACAGAAGACAAACAGAGAAATATTGAGTCTAACAGAGATCATGAAACAAATAGACCCAGCAGATATCTACAGAACGTTTCACCCAAACACAAAGGAATACACCTTTTTCTCAGCACCCCACAGAACCTTCTCCAAAATCGACCACATAGTTGGTCACAAAGATAGTCTCAATAGATACAAGAAAATTGAAATAACACCTTGTATCTTATCAGACCACCACGGAATAAAGCTGGTCTTCAACAGCAAAAGAATCAACAGAAAGCCTACACACACATGGAAATTGAACAGCTCCTTACTGGATGACCACTGGGTCAGGGAAGAAATAAAGAAGGAAATCAAAGACTTCTTAAAATCCAACGACAATGAAGACACAACATACCCAAACCTATGGGATACATTGAAAGCTGTGCTACGAGGAAAGTTCATAGCACTAAGTGCTTTCAAAAAGAAAATTGTGACAGCTCATATTAGTGAACTAACAGCTAAGCTGGGTGAATTGGAAAAAAAAGAAACAAACACTCCCAAGAAGAGCAGAAGGCAGGAAATCATCAAACTTAGGGCTGAAATCAACAACTTAGAATCAAAAAGAACTATACAAAGAATCAATGAAACCAAGAGTTCTTTGAGAAAATCAACAAAATAGACAGACCCCTAGCCAAATTAACTAAAAGGCAAAGGGAAAGAACACAAATCAACAAAATCAGAAATGAAAAGGGAGAAATAACAACAGACATTGAGGAGATCCAGAAAATATTCGGGCATTACTTTAAAAATCTATATTCCACTAAATTTGAAAACCTAAGTGAAATGGACAATTTCCTCGATAAATTCCACTTACCAAAACTAAATCAAAATCAGATTAACAGCTTAAACAGCCCAATAACACCCAAGGAAATAGAAACAGTCATTAATAATCTCCCAACCAAAAAAAGCCGAGGTCCAGATGGCTTTAGCATGGAATTCTACAGGACCTTCAAAGAGGAACTAACACCATTACTTTTCAAACTCTTCCACCACATAGAAACAGAAAGAACACTGCCAAACTCATTCTATGAGGCCACTGTCATTGTGATTCCTAAACCACACAAAGACCCAACAAAGAAAGAGAACTTCAGACCAATCTCCCCCATGAACATAGATGCAAAAATACTTAATAAAATACTAGCAAACCGAATTCAAGAACACATCAAAAGTATCATACACCATGATCAAGTAGGCTTCATCCCTGGAATGCAGGGATGGTTCAATATACGAAAGTCTATCAATGTAATTCACCACATAAACAAGATGAAATAAAAAAACCACATGATAATCTCACTAGATGCAGAAAAAGCATTTAACAAAATCCAACACCCCTTCATGCTAAAAGTTCTGGAGAGAACGAGCATACAAGGACCATACCTAGAAATAATAAAGGCAATATACAGCAAGCCAGTAGCCAACATCAAATTAAATGGAAAGAATCTTGAAGCATTTCCAATAAACTCAGGGACAAGACAAGGATGTCCACTTTCACTATATCTCTTCAATATAGTACTTGAAGTCCTTATTAGAGCAATAAGAAAACTAAAGGAGATCAAAGGGATAAAAATTGGAAATGAAGAAGTCAAATTATCACTATTCACAGATGATAAGTTAGTATACATAAGTGACCCCAACAACTCCACCAAAAAACTCTTACAGCTGATAAACAACTTCAGCAAGGTGGCTGGATACAAAATTAACTCAAAACAATCAGAAGCCCTTCTTTATACAACAAACAAATATACCGAGAAAGAAATAAGGGAAACAACCCCTTCACAATAGCCACAAACAACATAAAATACCTGGGGGTAACTCTAACCAAGCATGTAAAGGACCTATACACAAGAACTTCAAGCCCCTGAAGAAAGAAATGGGAGAGGCCTTTAGAAGATGGAAAGATCTCCCATGCTCATGGATAGGTAAGATCAACATAATAAAAATGGCTATCCTACCAAAAGCAATATATAGATTTAATGCAATTCCTATCAAAATACCAACACAATTCTTTATAGACCTAGAAAAAGCTAGTCTCAACTTCATATGGAACAACAAAAAGCCCAGAATAGCTAAATCAATCCTGTACAATGAAAAAACATCTGGAGGTATCACCATCCCAGATTTCAAGCTGTACTACAGAGCAACAGTAATAAAAACAGCATGGTACTGGTATAGAAACAGACCAGTGGATCAATGGAATCGAATTGAAGACCCAAACATGGACCCACACACCTATGGCCAACGAATCTTTGACAAAGAAGCCAAAACCACACAATGGAAGAAGGACAGCATGTTCAACAAATGGTGCTGGTCCAACTGGATGTCCACTTGCAAAAGAATGAAATTAGACCCATACCTATCACCTTGTACCAAACTTAAATCCAAGTGGATCAAAGACCTTAACATAAAGCCGGCCACACTAAATATACTAGTAGAAAAAATAGGAGAAACCCTCGAACTCAGTGGCACAGGTGACAACTTCCTGAACAAAACACCAACAGCTCAGGACTTGAGATCAACAATCAATAAATGGGACCTCATGAAACTGAAAAGCATCTGTAAGGCAAAGGACACTGTCATTCGAACAAAACGACAACCAACAGACTAGGAGAAAATCTTCACCAACCCCACATCTGATAGAGGGCTATTATCTAAAATCTATAAAGAACTCAAGAAACTAAATGCCAAGAAACCAAATAATCTAATAAAAAAATGGGAGATGGAGCTAAATAGAGAATTCACAAAGGAGGAATCCCTAAGGGCTGAGAGACACCTGAAGAAATGTTCAACATCCTTAATCATCAGAGAAATGCAACTCAAGACAACCCTGAGATTCCACCTAACACCTGTTAGAATGGCTAAGATAAAGAGCTCAAATGATAGCGCATGCTGGCGAGGGTGTGGAGAAAGGGGCACCCTACTCCATTGCTGGTGGGAGTGCAGGCTTGTGCAACCACTATGGAGGTCTGTCTGGCGATATCTTAGAAATTTAGGAATAACCTTGCCTCAGGACCCAGCCATACCACTTCTGGGTATACACCCAAAGGAGCTCTCAGGGAGACATAGGGAAGTCTCTTCATCTATGTTCATAGCAGCCTTATTTGTAATAGCTAGAAATTGGAAACAACCCAGATGTCCCTCAACTGAAGAATGGATTAAAAAACTGTGGTACATCTATACAATGGAATATTACTCAGCTATCAGAAACAATGAAATCATGCAATTTGCCACCAAATGGATGGATCTAGAGAAGCTCATCCTGAGTGAGCTAACCCAGTCTCAGAAGGATGCACATGGCATCTATTCACTTACAGTAGGATTTTAGCTATATCGTACAGGATAACTGTACTACAACCAACACACCAAAAGGAACGTGGACATAAACTTTTTTTTTCATCTTTTTCTTTTTCCTTCTCCTTTTTTTCTTTTTTCTTTTTCCTTTTCCCTTCTCTTTTTCCCCTCTTTTTTTGTTGATATTCTTTGTTTTTGTGGGTTTGTGTGTTTGTTGGTCTTTCTTTAGTATTCCCCCAGTAGCAAGGAGATATCTTTCACTGGCAGTACTGCCTCGTAGGCCCCCGGTGAATGAAGAGGCTCTTGGCCCTCATATGACTCCTGATCTGTGGTTAGAGACTGTTAGGCAGGGACACTTCACCCCAGAGGAACAAGACGGAGGGCCAGGGGGTAGAGCATGGGAGGGTGGGGCTGGGATGTGGGAAAAGAGGACAATATTATAAGGATATAACCTGAAGCAACAAACAAATTTATTAACTAAAAAAAAAAAAGAAAAAAAAAAAAAAGAAAAAAAAAAAAGGGCAGCTGGCAGGGCTGAAACACTGTGAATGGAATAGAGGATACAGCCATTCGGCCTGGTTTTGCAGACCTCCAGGTGTCGAGAATACGTGGAGCTAAGGTAAAATACAAGAGATTTGTGGTTTTGGCCCATGCCTTTGACTTCAGCGGAGATGGTGGGGGGAGCACCGTAGAGTTGGTGGTCTTATGTATGCTGGAGTCATACGGAGCGGGGTGGTGAGGGTGCATACTCTTGGTCCCACCATTCAAGAAGAGTACACCCTTGGTCCCAGCACACTGGAGACAGAAACGGGCAGATCTCGGAGCTCAGGGTCAGCCTGATGCAGGGCAAACTCTAAATAGAGAAAGACTTCGATCCAGGAGTGGTGGAACACACCATTGATCCCTTCAGATGGGAACCACAGGTCTCTGATCCCATTAATTAGAGTTCAGAGACACACACGTGGGATTTGGAGGGACCTAGGTTTGGAGGCTACTTACAAAAGGCCTTCTCGATGCAGGCAGATTGTCCTTTGGGATCTCAAAATATATACACTGGAGCTGGTTTAGCTCCAAGGTGACAGAATGATTTCTTCTTTAATCCGGATTAAAAGATCTTTGTATGTTGTCGGAAGGCCAAATTGGCTTCGGGAAAACTATTACCTAGCCCCCCCCCCAAAAAAAAAGAGGGTAATTGTCCTAGGATTGGGATTGGGGCAGGGCTCTGTTCTTATCTTTCCAGGAGAATCGAAGCGTCCATTCGGGGATCCCGGGGATGGCTGGAGAGCGGAAACCTCAGCAGAGAGCAGAATCAGGCACCAAGGAGGACGAGTGACCCAGTTGATTCAGCCTGGCAGACTTCCTCAATAGCTGTCTCCATCGGGGGCCTGCAACCATGGCAATCCAATGTCGCTGGGACTGTTCAGCTCTACACAATGCCCTGGCCAGAACCTCAGTGAAGCCTGCAAGATCAGCTTCTGCCTACAAACTCCTTAGGTCATCTAAACAGCTGAGAACAGAAGGACTGAACATAAAAGGATTGTACTAACATTTTTAACCATTTTTTCCATTTGGGTTCAAGCCCCAAACAGGTCTACTAAGACCCAAATCGCGGGAAGTCAATTTAAGAGAGCAAAGTCCCATCCCAGAGGGTGGGCAGGGTGTTTCTCCGCCCTTCTTTTTGGTTATTTGAAGGATAACTGAAAACTCTGATATTTAGGGGAAGAGATTACAAGCTGATAAATGGTCCTGTTTAATGGGTTTTGGAGGTTAGCCCCAGGGACTTCCTACTTTTCCCTTTCTGTATCCTTCTTCCTCTTCTATGTAGGAGTGCATAGGCTTGAGAAAAAATGAGACATAGACATAGCACAGGAAGGTCCAAGAAGAAGGGGCAGATTATTGAATATGCCCTTATACCTTTGTATGTTGATACAAAATTAGTAGTATATTTGGCTAAAGTTGTATTGACCATTGTTTATTGTGCAAAAATAAGATTGTATTGGATTACATCGGTATTGATCTTTGTATATTGATACAAAATAAAGATTATAGTTGGCCAGAATGGTATTGACCCTTGTATATGGACGTAACATTAAGATTGTATTGGGCTACATAGGCATTGATCTTTGTATATTGATACATAATTAAGAGCATATTTAACCACAATTGAATAGATCTTTATATTGATACAAAATTAAAGGTAACGCTTCCTAATGGTATCATACCTAGAGATGCTTAAAAATAAAATGTGATGCTCTGGCCTCTTGATACCAACCGTCTAAAACTGTCTAGGATAGTTAAGTAAAACAAACTCCTAGTCATGCAAACATGTCACTTTGTTAGCTACTATGACAGTCTATCACAGATATTCTCTAAACTACCCAGTAATCAAGTTCTTTTTTTTTGTATCAAATTTATTTATTTTATTTTTTTACATTTATTTATTTATTTTTTTTGAATATTTTTTTTATTTTAAATACTTCATTTTTTTTCTTCAAGTTACATCTCAGTCACAAACCCCTCCCTATTCCCCCTTCCTATCCCGCCCTTCCACCCTCTTCCCCCCAGAAGTTTCCCTTTTCATTCCAACAGATGGTTCTTTCTCTTATAACAGTAAATACTATACAAAACAACAGATATAAATATGCCACATTTATGGGAGTTAAATGGCCCAGCATACCTTCCCAATGTCCAGTTTATACATATTTGGCCCCTGACTTTAACATTCTACTGTCTAACCATCTCCATGAGTTTAAAGGTCTATATCTGACTCAACATTCATACTAACTTGCAATACACTTTTAAGAGTATCTTCTTAGATCTATAACACCCTCTTGATTCCTAAACAACTCAAAATTTAACTATGAGACTCTAGAGACTCTAGCTGTCTATTCTTCAACCACCTCAGAGACCTGAGAGGGATAAATATATCTGCTTATATCGGAAGTGCAGGGCCTGCAGCTTCCAAAACTAAGAAATGACATACCAGTGACTGCCTGGACAGTTCCCATTTTCTCTCCATACATTCCTGCATCAGTCTTCAGCCTTTGGGTCCTGTTTCTCTGACAGACATTTGTTGTAGAGCAGGGATTATGAAGGACTTACCTACCCTGTCTTGGCAGAGCTAGGCTGTCGACTTCCCTGCTACCAAATTTTGTCCTTTTTGGACAGCAGTCTGTCTGCAGTTGGAGCAAGGGGTTTTTTTCATGCCAAGAGATAGGCTTGCCACTAATTCAACCATCTCACACTGGAGATTCTTCGATGCTTATCTTCTACTTGGAGTAGAATAGGGGGTGCTGTCAGGAGCTGATATGTCTCGATATCAAAAAATAAAAGAAAATTTTAATTTAAGATAACATCTTTAAATGCCATATTCTGCAGATCTCTTGGCCAGAAGGACTGAACATAAAAGGATTGTACTAACATTTTTAACCATTTTTTCCATTTGGGTTCAGGCCCCAAACAGGTCTACTATGACCCAAATCAGCAGGAAGTCACTTTAAGAGAGCGATATCCCCTGCCCAGAGGGTGGGGAGGGTGTTTCTCCGCCCTTCTTTTTGGTATTTGAAGGATAACTGAAAACTCTGATATTTAGGGGAAGAGATTACAAGCTGATAAATGGTCCTGTTTAATGGGTTTTGGAGGTTAGCCCCAGGGACTTCCTACTTTTCCCTTTCTGTATCCTTCTTCCTCTCCTATGTAGGAGTGCATAGGCTTGGGAAAAATGAGACATAGACATAGCACAGGAAGGTCCAAGAAGAAGGGGCAGATTATTGAATATGTCCTTATACCTTTGTATATTGATACAAAATAAGTAGTATATTTGGCTAAAGTGGTATTGACCATTGTTTATTGTGCAAAAATAAGATTGTATTGGATTACATCGGTATTGATCTTTGTATATTGATACAAAAATAAGATTATAGTTGGCCAGAATGGTATTGACCCTTGTATATGGACGTAATATTAAGATTGTATTGGGCTACATAAGCATTGATCTTTGTATATTGATACATAATTAAGAGTATATTTAACCACAATTGAATTGATCTTTGTATATTGATACAAAATTAAAGGTAACGCTTCCTAATGGTATCATACCTAGAGATACTTAAAAATAAAATGTGATGCTCTGGCCTCTTGATACCAACCATCTAAAACGGTCTATTATAGTTAAGTAAAACAAACTCCTAGACATGCAAACATGTCACTTTGTTAGCTACTATGACAGTCTATCACAGATATTCTCTAAACTACCCAGTAATCAAGGTGCTAAGAGACAAGCAACATTTGCTTATCTAAATACAAGAGATGGATAGGGCATCTTCAAAAACCCCAAGAGATCTGCAGAATATGGCATTCAAAGATGTTGTCTTAAATTAAGATTTTCTTTTTTTTTTTTTTAATATCGAGACATATCAGCTCCTGACAGCACCCCCTATTCTACTCCAAGTAGAAGATAAGCATCGAAGAATCTCCAGTGTGAGATGGTTGAATTAGTGGCAAGCCTATCTCTTGGTATGAAAAAACTCCTTGCACCAACTGCAGACAGACTGCTGTCCAAAAAGGACAAGACTTGGTAGCAGGGAAGTCGACAGCCTAGCTCTGCCAAGACAGGGTAGGTAAGTCCTTCATAATCCCTGCTCTACAACACATGTCTGTCAGAGAAACAGGACCCAAAGGCTGAAGACTGATGCAGGAATGTATGGAGAGAAAATGGGAACTGTCCAGGCAGTCACTGGTATGTTATCTCTTAGTTTTGGAAGCTGCAGGCCCTGCACTTCCGATATAAGCAGATATATTTATCCCTCTCAGGTCTCTGAGGTGGTTGAAGAATAGACAGCTAGAGTCTCATAGTTAAATTTTGAGTTGTTTAGGAATCAAGAGGGTGTTATAGATCTAAGAAGATACTCTTAAAAGTGTGTTGCAAGTTAGTATGAATGTTGAGTCAGATATAGACCTTTAAACTCATGGAGATGGTTAGATAGTAGAATGTTAAAGTCAGGGGCCAAATATGTATAAACTGGACACTGGGAAGATATACTGGGCCATTTAACTCTCATAAATGTGGCATATTTATATCTGTTGTTTTGTATAGTATTTACTGTTATAAGAGAAGGAACCATCTGTTGGACTGAAAGGGGAAACTTCTGGGGGGAAGAGGGTGGAAGGGCGGGATAGGAAGGGGGAATAGGGAAGGGTTTGTGACTGAGATGTAACTTGAAGAAAAAAAAATGAAGTATTTAAAAAATAAATAAACAAGTGATCATTAGGGAGTTGTTTTCCTTTCAAAATGATGCACATCCTGTCCTTCAAGAGACAGGTTATGGAAGAACCTAATTGCCAATTTTTATATTCTCTAAACATTGGTTTTATTATTAGGTAGAAAATATTTTTCCACTGCAGATGGCACTGTTTGGGGAGGTTATGAAACCTTGGGTGTGTGGGGCCTAGCCATCAGAATTGGATATCTGAAGGTATAAACCTTCATGTTTATAGCACAATCATGCTTCCTGACCCATCTCTGGTTCCTATACTGCTGAGATGTGAGCAGGTGAGGAACAATAGCAGCACACCATACCATCCCTTTCTGCCTTCATGAACTATACCCTCAAGCGATAGGCAACCTCCCTTCCTCCCTTTAGTTGCTTCTTCTCAGGCATTTGAATGCAGGAATGAGAAAAGTCACTAAAAGGGAATGTTGATACCAAGAAGTTTGGTTGTGGATATGACTACATGATTATGCAGTTCACAGGCCCACAGAGCTGCCTTCAGGGTGACATGGAAGTGCTTGGAGCTGCAGACTGGACAAGTCCTAGATCCAAGCAGAACTTAATGTGTTAGTTATTCTAGTGGGAGCTCATGAGACCAGAATGAAACAAAACAAAACGAAACAAAACAGGAGACATTGAAGGTGGTCTCTGCTTCCTGTTCTACAAAGATGTAAATGAGAAGTCCTAGCTAAGATCTCCCCTGCTACAGGGCCTTCTCACCACAGCAGACTATATCCTCTGGTCTTGGTTAATCTTCACTCTAAGCTTGAACATATTAAGAGGCCTGTCTGGCTTTGTCTGTGAAGCAGCATCCAGAGAGGGGTAACCAAGGCAGGATGACAGCCTGGGTGTGGGCAGCACTGTCCCCTGGGCTGAAGTTGCACACTGAATGAAGCAGAGAAAGCAGACAGAGCACCAGTGTTCATTTTTCTCTGCTTCATGACAAAGTCCTTCCATCATGGCCTCAGTGTCATGATGTACACAGATGCACTCTTCCTTAAGTTGCTTTTGTTGGATATTTTGTCACAAGAAGAAATATAACTAACCTTCAAACCACGAGCCAGAGTTAATCCTTCCTCTCTGAACTTGTTTCTTGTCAGGAATTTGGTTATAGCAATAAGCAAAATAACTAATATAAATACAGATGGGTAGTCGACATATACGGTCGGTAGATGCTGCTGCTGCTGGTGCTGACACTGTTGATGAGGAAGATGACGACAGGTTGCAGTAGTGGCAGAGGAGGAAAATTAGGACATAGGTAGATAGTGTATATAGGATAGACGGATGGATGGATGGATGGCTGATAGATGATAGATACATGATAGGTAGATAGATGATAGACAAATAATAGATAGATAGATAGACATAGATAGATGATGGATTAGATATATAAATTATATGGATAGCTAGATAGTAAATAGACTAATAGAGAAAATATAAATTTATTCTAGAAAAGCAAACAAGGTTCATTTTTGGTTCTGTGTAAGCTCTCAGCTGACTTTTATCCTCAGTAAATAGGCCGATGTTAGCATCTGCCTTATAGAAACTGACATCTGTGACTTAGAGCCATCACGATGCAACCAGAAGCCTTCAGGACTTTTCTGTCTTCTCATATTCTAAAATATTTTTCTCTGTGCTCAAAATCCCACATTTTTTTGTCAAATTTTTAAAGATAACATCCTAGGCAATAAGTATCTCTCAGAGTAGAACAGGAAGTGAGTTTGATGGAGTTCTTAACTTTGCCCTAGTTTTCTGAAACGCCTCCTGACATGGGTCCATGTTGACAGTAGTTACCAAGTTCCTCTCCCCTGTCCCCACTTATGCCAGCTCTGCACTAAATGATAAAGACAGTCAAGTACTGGTTAATTATTGGGGGATGTCATGGGAGAAAGAAATAGTCATTTTTCCTATCCCTAGTGGCCCCTCTCAGCTCTTGCTGCTAGAGATCATTATTATTAATGATGTCATGCCTTGGGCTAAATGACTAGCATACATTAGCACTTAATGATCATGGCAGTCCAGTGAGATGCATAACTACTCAGAGCTTTTGGAAATTAGAATCATGAAAATTTTAATTATGCAAATCTGAAATAGTTTAATATAAAGTATCAACACATTCTCACTTCATTTGCACAATTTCAAATATAGCAATAGCAAGTCACTCTCAATTTAAAGTATCACAAAAAATTCCCTAATTCAAAATTAAGCCTAAAATGCTGTTTGGTGATGTGGGTCAAAGTTTCAGGTATTTGGGAGGCTGAGGCCTGAGGATAAGGAGATTGAGAACAGGCTGGCCTACATAAAACTCTTTCTCAATAAGAAACCCAATGAAAATTTACAGAAAATAAAAGGTAATCCTAAATAATTTTCAATTGGACTTATACCTTGCTCCTATGTGGCTGATACTTTTGCTGAAAAAATAATAATTGTTGGGATTAAAGTTAAAGCTACTGAACAGTAGTTAAGCCCTTCAAGGATTTGAAGCCCTCTGTTTTTAACAGGAAAGAAGATCCTGCCAAATAGAACTATTATTATCCTCAATTTACAGAGGAGGAAGAGGTAGGCAATGTGTCATTATTGAGGAGGAAGATGGAACCCAGTCTCACTCCAAAGGATTAATCCTGAGTTGCATGCATCTTTAAATACGAAAGCTTTTAGGGCTGTCCTCCTCTTGTCTTGTATGCTCGCCCTGTGCATTTATATTCTTACCCTTGGAATAAACTGGGAAGTGACTGAGTAACTTGTCCACAGCCTCAAAGCTAATGGAACCCATCCTTACCTGACAGGGAAGGTAAGTTAACAAACCCAGGCAGGATTCCTATTATTCATCTCTGTTGGCATCTAGCTGATCACACATTGACACCTTTTCACCCCCTCATGTTATCTTTGTATCTCTTTTCCTCCCAGAACTCTTAAGATGCATCTGGGAAAACACACGAGTCCACATGCTGGACACCCTCCTGATTCCTTCAGGCATATTTGGCACAGGAGACCTATGTATTCTGCCTCTTATGTTGTCTGTAGAGAGAATGTCCATTAGCCCAGACCTGTGTCTGTGTGCACATTCTCATACATGGGTGTGCACAACTGCACTTGATCTACAAAGACTGGCTGGAATAGAAGTTTTCTCAGGCAAGTGACCCCAACCTACCAGTTGTAAATCCTCTTTGACACATGGAAAAGCACTTTTTGTTTAGAAGCACAATGTCCTTGGAAATGGAATAGATGTCAGCTATCCAATACGGTATGGTCACTGTCCCTGTGTGAGGGTGGAAAGCCTGATTCCAGGGTAACTGAAGCAACTTCCTGAACAGAGAAAAATTAATATGCAGATTTTAGTCCCTATCATGTTACAAACTAGTTCTACTATGCTGAATACATTGATATATATCATGTACAGGTATAGAATTAAATATACTGGGTATATAGAAACATTTAAACAAAATAATATTTATTACTAAATATTTATTATTAAAGCATATTTGTTTATATAACAGAAAATACAATTTTTGTAAATGTATACATTTTAAAATATGCACCCATTAATTCAAATAAACTTCACAGCTGTTTCTTCTTGTCATAAGCATCAGCGTTCAGCATCTAGGCTTTCTAATGTCTGTACAGCACACTGAAATTGCCATAGGACCTCTGAGTTCAGGTCTCAGATACAGGGGCGGAGCATAGGTGCATCTGGTCCCATCCCCATCACATCCACTGCTGTCTTCTCACTGGAAGCAGGACATGCTGGGAAAGTTCCTCATCTTCCTGTTGCTGGCTTCCTTCCGAGGGAGAATGTACTGACTCCTCCCCTTTTCCTTTTCTTTTTTTCTGAATAAATACGGGTAAGAAAATAAATACATATCACGCAGGATATCAGCAGCCTTTTGAGAAGATGCGCACCCTGACTAGGGACAGGAGCTGTTAGCACAGAGAAGCCCAGGAAATCCACAGAGTTCCTACAGGTCTGCTCAGACAGCAGGTGTGGGCGTGAGCACAGGCCTCCCTGAGCTTCACAGACCACTGGGTCTGCAGGGAACAAGGATCTTAGGGAAATGTCAAGGAACTTGTTAAAGGTCAGGGCTGAGTCTGGCTGCTGAGTGCAAAGTAGAGCAGTCATTTATGTAAAGACTAAAGGTAGGCAGGGCTGAAGCCAGCACTGGGCCAAAAACTCTCCTTACAGCAGCTCCACCTATAGCTCCAGGAAGGAACTTACCCAAAGAAATCTCCCCATTTCCCCAGGACACTTGAGGATGGCCTCTGGTTACAAGATTAGAGACAACTGCTTACCTACCAACGTATAGATACAAATACACCAGTGTGTTTGACACTGCACTTGTATATTAAGAGCTATTATTTTGTTGCATTTCAATGGACAAATTCAAAGAGTAGGTGGAGATTCATACTGTTGCTCTTAAGATAAGAAATTTGAGTTCAGGATGCTGAATCAGGCCCAGATGTGGTGCAGTGGTGTGTGCCCACAGCCCAGAGCATCACACCCTGATCCCAGAAGCCCTCTCTCTCTCTCTGCTGCATTACACTCATGGTGGCACTTCCCATGAGAGAAATGACAATGTAATCAGATCAGATCCAGATCAACTGTACTGATCTGTTTGGAAAAAAATCCATGAATTAGGGTTCTATCTGGGTGTTTGTTTGCTTGTTTGTTTGTTTGAAGTATCCCAGATAATTCAAAGGTGTGAACAGAGCTGAGAGCCATTCTTTTAAAGAACATATGATTTGAAGGTCACGGGCAAAAGTTGTTATTGGGATGACATGTTAAAGCTCCAGCACACTCCACTGCATTTAAAGCCTCCCGCTTCATAAAGGGGTGTAGGATTTTGTCAAATGCTTTTTCTGCATCTAGCGAGATTATCATGTGGTTTTTTTCTTTCATCTTGTTTATGTGGTGAATGACGTTGATAGACTTTCATATGTTGAACCATCCCTGCATCCCTGGGATGAAGCCTACTTGATCATGGTGTATGATACTTTTGATGTGTTCTTGAATTCAGTTTGCTAGTATTTTATTAAGTATTTTTGCATCTATGTTCATGAGGGAGATTGTTCTGAAGTTCTCTTTCTTTGTTGAGTCTTTGTGTGGTTTAGGAATCAGGGTGATTGTGGCCTCGTAGAATGAGTTTGGCAATGACACCCCTTCATGCTAAAAGTTCTGGAGAGAACAGCCATACAAGGGCCGTACCTAGAAATAATAAAGGCAATATACAGCAGGCCAGTGGCCAACATCAAAATAAATGGAGAGAAACTTGAAGCACTAACTCTAAACTCAGGGACAAGACAAGGATGTCCACTTTCACCATATCTCTTCAATATAATACTTGAAGTTCTTGCTAGAGCAATAAGACAACTAAAGGAGATCAAGGGGATAAACATCGGAAACGAAGAAGTCAAATTCTCCCTATTTGCAGATGATATGATAGTATACATAAGCGACCCCAAAAATTCCACCAGAGAACTCTTACAGCTGATAAACACCTTCAGCAAAGTGGCTGGATACAAAATTAATTCAAAAAAATTAGAAGCCCTTCTTTATACAACAAACAAATGGGCTGAGGAAGAAATAAGGGAAACAACTCCTTTCACAATAGCCGCAAACAACATAAAATACCTGGGGGTAACTCTAACCAAGCAAGTAAAGGACCTGTACAACAAGAACTTCAAGCCCTTGAAGAAAGAAATGGAAGAGGCCTTTAGAAGATGGAAAGATCTTCCATGCTCATGGATAGGTAGGATCAACATAATAAAAATGGCCATCCTACCAAAGCAATATATAGATTCAATGCAATTCTTATCAAAATACCAACACAATTTTTTATAGACTTGGAAAGAGCTAGCCTTAATTTCATATGGAACAACAAAAAGCCCAGAATAGCTAAATCAATCCTGTACAATAAAAAAACATCTGGAGGTATTACCATCCCAGATTTCAAGCTGTACTACAGAGCAATAGTTGTAAAAACAGCAAGGTATTGGTATAGAAACAGACCAGTAGATCAATGGAATCGAATTGAAGATCCAGAAATAGACCCACACACTTATGGCCACCTAATTTTTGACAAAGAAGCCAAAACAGCACAATGGAAGAAGGACAGCATCTTCAACAAATTTTGCTGGTCCAACTGGATGTCCATTTGTAAAAGAATGAAGTTACACCCATACTTATCACCCTGTACAAAACTTAAGTCCAAGTGGATCAAAGACCTTAACATAAGGCCGGTCACACTAAATCTACTAGAAGAAAAAGTGGGAGAAACCCTTGAACTGATTGACACAGGCGACAACTTCCTGAACAGAACACCAACAGCTCAGGACTTGAGATCAACAATCAATAAGTGGGACCTCATGAAACTGAAAAGCTTCTATAAGGCAAAGGACACTGTCATTCGAACAAAACGGCAGCCTACAGACTGGGAGAAAATCTTCACCAACCCCACATCTGACAGAGGGCTAATATCCAAAATCTACAAAGAACTCAAGAAACTAAATGCCAAGAAACCAAATAATCCAATCAAAAAATGGGGGACAGAGCTAAATAGAGAATTCACAAAGGAGGAATTCCTAATGGCTGAGAAACACTTGAAGAAATGCTCAACATCCTTAATCATCAGAGAAATGCAACTCCAGACGACTCTGAGATTCCATCTCCCACCTGTTAGAATGGCTAAGATCAAAAACTCAAATGACAGCACATGCTGGCGAGGGTGTGGAGAAAGGGGTACCCTACTCCATTGCTGGTGGGAATGCAGGCTTGTGCAACCACTATGGAGGTCAATCTGACGATATCTTACAAAATTTGGTATAGCTCTGCCTCAGGACCCAGCCATACCACTTCTGGGTATACACCCAAATGCCTCTTCACAGAATCATAAGGAAGTTTCCTCATCTATGTTTATAGCAGCCTTATTTGTAATAGCTATAAACTGGAAACAACCCAGATGTCCCTCAACTGAAGAATGGGTCAAAAAACTGTGGTACATCTATACAATGGAATTTTATTCAGCTATCAGGAACAATGAAATTATGCAATTTGCAGCCAAATTGATGGAACTAGAAAAGCTCATCCTGAGTGAACTAACCCAGACTCAGAAGGACACATATGGCATCTATTCACTTATAGTAGGATTTTAGCTATATAGTAGAAGGTATCGATACTACAACTAACACACCAAAGGGAACTTGGACATAGACTTCTTATTTTTAATTTTTATTCTTTATCTATTTTTTATATATTAGTTATATTTTTTTCTATTTTTTAGTCTTTTTTATCTATTGTATGCTTATTGGTTTGTTTGTTTAGTAGTTCTCTCTCCCGGGCAACGAGACATTTTTCACTGATGGTACTGCTTTGTAGATCCCCAATGAATGAAGAGGCTCTTGGCCCTCATACGACCTCTCAAATGAGATGAGGGACTGTTATATAAGGACACCCCACCCCAGAGAAATGGGATGGAAGGGTTAGGAGGTAAAGAAAAAAAATGAAATGTGATGTTTTGGCCTTTTACTACTATTTGTCATAAACTGTTACGATATTTAAGAAATGCAAACTAATGGTTATGCAAGCCGGTCATTCAGTTAGGTACTATGACAGCCTATTAAAGTTACTTCCTAAGCTAATCAGAAATAAACTGGCAAGAGACAAGCAACATCTGCTTACCCTAATATTAGAGATAGATAGGGCCTCTTCAAACACCTCAAGAGATCTGCAGAATATGGCATTCAAAGATGTTTTCGTAACTTCAGATTTTTTTATATCAAGACATATCAACTCCTGACAGCACCCCCTATTCTCCTCCAAGTAGAAGATGAGCATCAAAGAATCTCCAGTGGGAGATGATTGAAATAGTCGCAAGCCTATCTCTTGGTAGGAAAAGCCCCTTGCTCCAACTGTAGACAGAATGCTGTCCCAAAAGGACAAAACCTGGAAGCAGGTAAGTCAACAGTCTAGCTCTGCCAAGACAGGATAGGCAAATCCTTCATAACCCCTGCTCTACAATCAATGTCTGTCAGAGAAACGGGGCCAAATGACTGAAGATCGATGCTGTAATGTATGGAGAGAAAATGGGAACTGTCCAGGCAGCCACAGGTATGTCATTTCTTAGTTTGGGAAGCTGCAGGCCCTGTACTTCCTATAAAATCAGATATATTTATCCCTCTCAGGTCTCTGAGGTGGTTGAAGAACAGATAGCTAGAGTCTCATAATTTAATTTTGAGTTGTTTAGGAGTCAAGAGAGTGTTATAGATCTAAGAAGATACTTTTAAAATTGTGTTGCAAGTTAGTATGAATGTTGAGTCAGATATAGAACTTTAAACTCATGGAGATGGTTAGATAGTAGAATGTTAAAGTCAGGTACCAAATACATATTGACTGGTCATTGGGAATGTACGTTAAGCCATATAACCCTCATAACCGTGGCCTAATTACCTCTCTTGTACTGTATTGTATTTGTTATTATAAGAGAAAGAGCTATTTGTTGGACTGAAAGTGGAAACTGTAGGGGGAAATAAGATATACCTTAAACTTAAAAGAAAAAAAAGGGAAAAGGATGGGGGGTTGAGGGTGGGAAGGTGGGACTGGAGGGGGAATAGGGAGGGGACTGCGATTGAGATGTAACTTGAAGAAATAAAAAATAAAGGAAAAAAAAGTCCCCCGCTTCAGTGAGAACTTGGATTTGCACCCACAAACTCTGTAAAAAAGACAGCAGTTTGAGAAGTTGGGGTGGACAAGGGCAGTCTAACTTACCAAGGAAACAAGCTGGGCTGGTGCACTGTGTAGAATGGGTAGCCCACAGTGGGAGGTGCTCTGCAGAAGGCCGTGCTGGCTGGGTTTCTGTCAGTTAGTGGGAACAGAACACTGCTCTCTTTCGCACTGCAGTAAGACTGGCTTCCTCTGTGTGTGTGTGTGGGGGGGTGCGTTTATGTAACAGAGATGTCTGTCTGCTGCACCTCCCTCAAAGACCAGGGCTCAGTCGCTCCAGAGTGAGGAGCCAGAAAGGAGAGAACAACTTTCCTTCTTTAGTTCCTTCCTGGTCTCCTTTAAAGCACAGAACACTCCAAGTTCGTTTTCGTGAGAGAACAGGAGCATCTCCTCTGGGAAGCAAGATAGCTTCAGATTCAGATAACAGGTCAGGTCTGGAATATCATGAGAAGGCATTGTCAGTGAGACACTGGGAGCAGTGGGCCTGAAAAGGGGTTAGTAATGGATTCCATAAGAGCAAGCCTCCCAGGCTGCGACAGCCTGGCTTAAGCTCCTTTTCCATCTCGCTCAAAATGGGTATGGTATGTTTAATCCGACAATCCCTGCAGTTATGACTGTTGCTTAATACAACAGCATTAAGATGCTAATGGGTGAGAAAAGGGGCAGGGAAAGGAAATCTAAAGAACTCAGGTTTCCTAACAGTCTCACATGCATCCAAGGTTCCAGAGAGCACAGAGAACAGCTCTGTCAGCAAGAAAGGAAAACTCATGAATGATAATTTGTGACTATACCAAGCAGAGGGGAACAGATGTCATAAGCTGGTGGACTCCTCTCCACCCATATCTCACTGGTTTGAGTGCAACGTGGTGGGAATTAGACATGGTGGGCTGCATAGCTCACAGAAAGGCTGCTCAGCTATGTACTCCTCTTTTTCTTTTCACAGCCCTATGTATGATGCACGGGAATGCCCTCCCTTCAGGTTGTGACCCAGCCTGAGTCAAGCATGTACCATTCTAGCCATGGTACATGGCTTTCCTTTGCCTGACCATCTCTAGTCAGTGTTTGGGTGTCTTATTTACATTTTCTCCTGTTGCCACACCCCCAATATGAGTCTCGAACTTGTCCTCTATTCCGCTTTACACTCAGCCTCACTCTCACCATCACATGGAACACAGCACATGGACATGCTCTGGTCATGTGCCAAGTGCTTTAAAGTAGGGATGAACTTCGCTCATTTTTGTACCCACAATTAAGATGAGGAGAGTGGAGCTAGAGAGGTGGCTCAGCAGTTTAGACCACGTGCTACTCTCCCAGAGGACCTTGGTTCAATTCCCAGCACCCACATGGAGCTCAAAACTACCTAAAAATGCAGTTCCAGGGATCTGATGCCCTCTTCTGGCCACTGTGTGCACTGCACACATGTGGCTCAGAGATACACACAGGCAAAAACACCTACATACATGAAAGGAAGGAAGGGGGAGAGAAAGAGAGAGACAGAGAGAGAGAGAGAGAGAGAGAGAGAGAGAATGTTCTTTTAATTAAGAAGCAGAGAGCAAGCCATGCATGCCTACTAGTGTTCAGCTTGCTATCTGCACTTTAGACTGTCCAGGGTCCTCTGCTCAGGGACTGGTCCTTCCCATAGTAAAGATTGGTCTTCCCACATCAATGAAGGAATCCACATGATCTCCAGAGGCATGCCCAAGGCCTTTCTACATTCTGTCAAATTGACTGCTAGTGAACCGTCACAGATATCCTGAGAAAGTCTCATTGGGAAGGTGCATGTCGGGGGTTCTGGGAAGAAAAGGGTGCTTTGGAGAACTCTTCCTGCTTTGTCCCTGTGAGTAGCTGACTCTTTGGAGCACAGGAGAGCCAGGGTGGACAATGTTCACTCTATGGCTATTTTGAGCACCAGGCATGGTGAGGTGTTAGGGTTGTAGTACCAAGTCACTCCTAGTTAAATGACTTAAACAATAAAATTATTAGCAATTTGGAAGGACACTGTATGATTCATAAAATGTTATTCTCATCTACCATACCTTCCGACAAAAAAAAAAAAAATGTTGTCTCTTCAGTGCTTAAAGACAGAATCAGAAAGAGCACATTTCTGGGAAATGTGGGCTTTTTACAGAGACTATCTCAGAGCTGGAGAGCTGGACATAATGATGACTAAGTCAGACTCACGGCATTTAACTTCTTCAAGGTACATTAACTCTTAAAGTGGCTTTACTGTTTCAACCTTCTCCAAATTCCCATCTGTATCACTGGCTACCTTAGATTCTCCACGTGGAATTTCCTAACAACTCAAGAAGTATTTTGTGAATTATGAGTAGGTTATGTATTTTTCTTTGTGGTGGAGGAGTTTGTTTTGTTTGGAGACCAGGTTCCATGTGGCCCAAACTGTCTTCAAACTCATTATATAGCCGAAGATGATCTTCAACTTCTGATCCTCCTGCCTCTGCCACCCAGGTGATGGATTATAGGCCTATGACACCACATTCAGTTTATTGGTGGTGGGAGTCAAATCCAGGGCTTCATGAATGCTAGGCAAGAATTCTGCCAACAAAGCTAGAAGCACAGCCCTGTGAATTCCATTTCTATATATTGCAAAGCAATGTATTAGCCCATTAGGTCCTAGCTAGGTCTTCAAGGGGTTAAGAAATAAGGAACTTGTTCTGGCTCCCTGTGCCAGCGGCTGTGACAATCAGAACAAAAAGAGGAGAATGTTTTAGTCCCTGCTTTTAAAAACTGTCCCAAGGGACAGGAAGAAATGAGGGCACACTGTAGTTTGGATGTAACTGTCTCACGTTTTGGAAGCTTGGTCCCAGTGTAGTGATTCTAAGAGGCAGTAGGTCCTTTAAGAAGTGTAGCCTATTGGAAAGTTATAAAAGACACTGCTGCAGAAGGGATTGTAGTAATTATCAGCACCCCCCCCCCGTTAGTTCTGTCCCAAGGATTATTATGTCAAGGTGACCCAGATCCTGGGATTGACACCATGGGCTCATGCTACCATGTAATCTGCTCCTCATAAGTATCCCCACTATGTCCTGGGAGAACTGCCAGAACTGGGAGCAAAGTAAACCCCCTTTCTTAATGAAGTGACAGAGAACAGAATGCTGAGGGATGGTGTACTGCTGAAGAAAGACAAAGGAAGGGAACAAAGTGGAAGTCCTTTTTCAAATCTGTTTCTGCCAGACTGGGCTGAGTTTTGCTGCATAAGAACAACTTGAGAATTTATAGCTGGCTTGCTAGGTAATCATGAAACAGTCACTTTATTCTCTCTGAAGTTCCATTTCTTTGCACAAGCTAGCGTAAGAAAATCTGCATTGCTTAGGTTCCAATATTGTGACCAGATGAAACAAAATGTTTTGTATGGAAGAATGAAAAATCCATCAAAGGGTTTTAAGAAAGAAAAACCTTGTATGGTTTTAAATGGCAATAAAATGCAGAAAATGAAAACAAAATAATGAGGACAAGAAAGCAGATATTTTCCTTAAATGTTCCTCTTAATGCTGTTAAGGTGATTCTTATTCTTAGCTAACAGCTAACAGTTCTGGGTATACCAGATGCTTCCAGCTCTTCCTTCAAAATAAATCTCCCATCTGTCCATGGTTCCAGTTAGCAGTGACGCAGAAGCCAGCAGTATGAAATGGTGGAGCAGCCTCTGCATAGGGTCCAAATCCCCATCCCTACGAAACAGCGGAAGGCACTATTTGCACTGTCTGTCAGAGGGTAACCTCTCTTTCACATTCCTGAATGGCTTACTGTTGTATCTTTGCCCAGTTTCCAGGATTTGATCCGACTGAGATGTTGAGAGAATGAAAAGACAACCACACAGACAAATGGACTCACAGAAGAGTCGAGATCAGGTGGACTGTGCTTTCTGATAAGAAAACCTCACCAACCTGGAAGCACAGTGTGCTTATTATATAGAGTTGAACAAGGAGGTGGGGTTATTACATGCAGATAGATAAGGAGGCAGGGCTATTATTACATACGGATGGACAAGGAAGTAGTTATTACATAAAGCTGAACAAGGAGGTGGGGTTATTACATTCAATAGACAAGGAGGCAGGGTTATTGCACACAGATAGACAAGGAGGTAGGGTTATTATATACAACTGAACAAGGAGGAGGAGTTATAACATGCAGATAGACAAGGAGGTGGGGTTATTGCTTACAGACAGGGTGTCAGGGGTTGTGGTTTATGGTGAACAGATGGTTAGAGGGGACAGGCTTAACTAACCTTGCCAGGAACAGTCTCTACAAAGTAAGTCTTCAGACCATAAGTATCTAGGGAGAGTAAATTTGTGGTGGACATTTTTCTGGACAAACTTTCAACATCATCAGTACATGGACCAGAGGAAGGCTTTGAGCCTCCATTTGAGCCTCACCCAAGAAGAGGTGAGAGGGTGCTGCCATTTTCCTATGGATTTGAGGCTATGATTCTTGACATGGCATATCCACATCAATGACACACATTCATACCTTTCTCTGTTCCCCACAGTTTATAACCACACTTAAATCCCAAGGGATAATCAGGCCTCACTCTGTGCTCTGGGCCCTATATTTGTCCCTTCTTGCACATATCATTTCTGAAAAAACATGACTTCTATCTTCCACATCCAGACTGGCACAATCAGAATTCCAACTAAGAACAGGAATATAATATATACCTGTACAAAAGCCACTCCACTGGGGACCTTCATAGTCACATTTGTGTGACAGCACTTGGAAAAGAATCATGAGCTGAGAGTTTCCTATCATTCTGTGGACAGAGGGATACTGGAAAATCAGGAAATGAAGGGAAAATTATACTTTTGAAGTGATTTCAGGTTTTGGGACATCAGATTGCAGAGTCAGAGGCACAGGCCTGTGCCCATCTACTGGATTTAGCATGAGACAAGAGCGTTAGGAGTGAGCATACACTTCTCACTGGCCAGCTCCAGTCAGGTTGACTATTCAAATGTACATAGAGGCTTTGCAATTCCATAATGCTAAATAACATGGCCATAACTTTAAGTTTTCTGTCACTAATCCCGGAACTAGAATTTCATGGTGGTTTATAACAAATACAATTCAGTCAACTCTGAGCCCTAGAGTCACTATGGTCCAGGAAACCATGGCTACCCTGTAGGGTCATTAACAGTATCAAGTCTTTCTTTCAAAACCTTAAATAAATCTGGACAGTGCTAGCTAGCAGGAGATAGCCACCCAATCTTTCGAGTTGATTTTGGCAGGTGACAGGTATGAAAGGATTTTAATTCAAGATTCAGTTCTTCAGCATCCACAGGGATACTGCTAGTGAACATTTAGAAAGTCTAATCAGCAAGCTGGTGATGGATAAATGTTACGAGGGATACCTGCACTCCATGTTAGAAAAGTCACTTTTAAAATTTCTATAGGAACTATTGTGAAAGAATTGAAGCTATTAGCTTCATAATGCAAATACATTTGCTAACTTATAAATTACAGGGGGAAAAACAAGTAAAAAGATGTTAAATCGGGTGCAGGAGATATGAAAAGTACAAATGGATGTGACAGGAAGTATTTCCTACTTTAACACAGATTTTGAATTTGCCTCAGAAGTAAGTAAAGTAGAAAGAGTAATGTGGGCAATCAATCAACATGTTAAAGACAAAAGAAAGTGGGACAAAAAAAAGATGATGTGAAATGAAAAGATGATGGATTAGGGTACAGAAAATAAACATTCAATCCATGTCTTTCTTAGAGGAAAATAATAATATATAGAGTAAATTATGTAAGATGAGGACACAACAGAGAAATCACAGCATAGAGGTTACACACATCCAAAGGTCTTGTTGAATAGCCAGTTGTACAAGATCTCTCAGCATGACACTCCTGAGTATTATAGCAACTGTGATATTTCTGTAACTGTCATTTACCAATAATAGAAACAACCTAAAATGAATAAAGACACACAGCATGTGCACACTGGACTATTATTCAGTCTTCAAGAAAGAAGTTCAACCTTATGTGTTTGCCCACATGACACCAAGTTAACCTTATACCAATCCTGAATGCAGCTGAGAGTGATGTTGCAAGGTACATTAGTCAGTTTTGACAAATGTGTCACACCTGTTCTGCAGGATACTGAAAACAGGATGACCTAAAGAGGGAGGTGCAGACTGGAAAGCCCTGTGCTTCTACCCCATAACAAAAGTTCATTAAAGTAAGCAAATGTTGTTTGTAAAAACTTCACTTGATGATAGTATTTGTGGTTTTTAGTTTGTTAGATAAAATTGATGAGAATTTCTGTGGTACACTTACTTGTGTGCTCAGGCCTCCACAGAGGTTAGTAGCTGTTGAGAAGAGTACCAGAGTGAAAGGGGGTGACTGACATGGTTCTGCCTGTGTATGTTCGAAGACAGCATGCTGAACTCCATGAAGATGGACCGTTACATGTGGACATTTTTAGCTCATATATTTACCAACACGCTTCTGCTTCTTTGTGAATGTTTCTTATTTTCATGACACCATTTTCCCATTGCCTTAAGGGCTTCCTTTATGTTTTCTGTAGTGGGTTTGCTGGTCATATGAATTTGTTCAGGTTTTGTGCATACTAGAAGTTTTTATTTTGTTGTTGCTTGTAAAAGATTGATTTTTTGGATTTTTAAAATTATATTTGTGTGTGTGTGTGGTTGTGTATATGTCTATGTGGGACTCTGTGTATGTGGTGAGTGTGTGTGGGTATGTGTCTCTATGAGTTTATGTGTGTGGTGTGTATGTGTGCGTATGTGTAGGCACATTTGGGCCATGATGCCCATGTGGACATCATAGAGTCTATTCTCTCCTTCCATCATGTGAGTTGTGGGAATGAAACTCAGATTACCAGATTTGGTAATAAGAACTTTTTACCTTTATCTATCTCACTGGCCCTGAAAGATATTTTGTTGCCTGCAGATGCCAATGTTGAGGTTTTTGTGTTGATATTGTTATTGATTTTTTTATCTAAAGAGGTGATATCTTCTACATGCATTGTGGACAGCAGGAAGTTCTCCCACCCCACTAGTCTTTTGTTCGTGTGTCTACTTTCTTTCAGCTATGTCTAAGGTTGTCTCATTAGCAACAGCTAAATAACCTGGTTTTCTTCCTCCTTTAATGGGACAATGTTATGCATTCTAAATGTTAACCTGCTCCCAGAAGCTTGCTTGCTGTATGTCAAGCAATGTTGTATTGCTTGTCTCTGATTGGTTAAATAAATGCTGAGGCCTGAGATTGAGCAAAGACAGAGGTAGGCGGGACTAAGGTGCTTGGACAAAGCAGAGAAGTTGATTGGTGAAGAAGCCTCCAGAGGAAGAAAGAAGAAACCTCTAGAAGGATAAGAAGCTCAGAGAAGCAGGAGGTAGGAGGATACATGCCATGGGGTAGATGAAAGAAGATCATGTTGTATGTCCTGGGACATTGGAATAGCATGGAAATTAACAGTTCAAGGGGAGTATACATATATTGGAGTTTTATTTGGGGAATAGTATTAAGGGCTAGCTTAGACGGGCTAAGATTGCACAATCCAGGCCAAGGCTTTCTAAAATCCTTCAGATGTCTCTGTGTGCTTACTTATAATGGCAGGTTAAAGATTAACACCACCAATCAATTATGACAATTTAAATACTAGTAAATAATTTAATTAAGTAAATCTACAAATGACACTCAAGCTTAATGTAAATACAGGTAAATAATTTAAGTAGCCATTTTCTACAAATGGCACCAATTATGGCAATTAGAATCCATGCTCACAGCCTGAGAAGGCCCAGGTGAAAGGGAGTTTCCTAGCCAAAGAGCAGGAAACTGACCCCCAAATGTATTCCAAAGGTGTGGCTTCCTTAACAAAAGCTACTGCCTTGCAGCAAAGGTGGAGAGCTAAGGCTGTCTGTCCCTATGTACTAAAAAAACAACTGCCTTCTAGACAGAGCTTGGGAGTGGAATTAACCACCAAGATTAAAAATGGAGGAATTCATAATGTCTCAATATATTTGGATTCCATTTGCGTTTATTTTCTTGGCATACAAATTTTTTACACTGACAATCATGGTTCTGTATATCCTTTTTGAGAAAGATTGGAGTAGGACAGGCTTAGTGAAGGAAAGTGCTTACAGATAGAATGCTAAATTGACCCATTGACCATAGGGGAAGGAGGAAGGCCCTTTCCAACACAAAATTGATGACCTACAGTTCAAAGTTTCTCTCTGAGTTACAGAGTTACTATTATCTGGGATGTAAGTGAAATATTTAAATAGGGTAGTAATGGCACACACCCTTAATCCCATCACACTGGAGGCAGAAACAGATGATCTCTTGAATTCTAGACCAGCCTAGTCTAAACAATGAAGTCAGGGTGGGACCCCTGCTGATAAGAAGGGTACTTTCTAAACACAGCCTAGAATTCAAA
>CAJQZJ010004687.1:6544372-6564372 GCA_907164525.1 Lophiomys imhausi | reverse complement strand
AAACATGCTCTTGGCTGGACCACTCTGTCCTGTACTCAACCAAATGTTAATTGAGGAACTTGCACTCATGTCTTATAGAAGTAGTTATTATCAACAATTGAGATTAAGTAAAAGATATTACTCTCTGTGATACAAGGGGCCTTGGTCAATCAGCTAAAGACCTTTGAAGAAAAAAATGGAACTTCTCTGGGAAAGCAGATATTCCATCTCCACATGATGGCAGCAGCAACAGCAGCAGCTCTTGTTAACAGGTTCCCCATGAGCCTGTTTCTTCCTCTTAAGCCACGTGCATGCAAGTGTGTGTGTGTGTGTGTGTGTGTGTGTGTGTGTGTAGAACCTCAACTGAGGCCATATGCTTTCCTCAGCTAACCTCTTCCCTAACTTAGAACAGCAGTATAGAATCATTGCGCAATTAAAAGCAATTGTGTTAAACCTTAGAGGTGAAGGTATTTATGACAGTATGGACAATGAGCTGTATGCTCTGGCTCCTGGGACCTCTACTGCTGCTCTATGAGAGAAATGAGGAAAAAAAAAGAGTAAAGTTAGAGATATGGAAACATATATGAAGCCACCTGATTGGTTGCAACACCTACCTTGAGAATGGAGAACTATTGATCTGCTTTGTCATACACAGGGAAAAGACGTGCATCATTTCAATTGGGCATAAGATAAAAGCAGCCACTAAGTCAGAGGAGGTTTTGGTTTCCTGTGGCATTTAGTGAAGTTTGACTCACTAGATTATCACCAACCTGAATGACTGGTATCTGCCTTAGTGAGATCTAACCAGATAGCTAATTCCCAAACACAACATACAAGGAGAGAGTGGATAAGGGAAAGGCTTTGTTGGGAGAGACAGCTGATCCTGACCATGTTCATGTACATTCCAGTAATGAAAAGGTTTGGAGTCTCCTGACCCTGTGCATGAAGGGAGATGTCAAAGAGTTTGCGGAGGCTGTGGTAGATGATCCCAGGGCACTGACAATGTCACCAGTGGTCTCAGGACCAGTGTCAGCATAAAATATCCTAAAGAATACAGGCTTGTAGTTTTACTGACAAGAATCTTGGGCTTGAGGACCCCACATTTTCTTCTGTTGCTTCCTGTTTCCATAAGTCCACTCAGTATTTTCCTTATTGGTCTCAAGATAGGTTTACAAAAGTTGAGTCTCAAAGAAAGCCTCTCCAAAAATTCTGTATCCCAACAGCCACCATACAGTGACCTAGAGCAAACAAAAGACAGCTGAGTAGCAAGTATAAGTCACCAGGAAGAAAGAGAATGTTTTCCACTGTGAACTCTAGATGCTCATCTATGGGCATTAAACCCATCTTCTCCATGTGCGCCAGCTTCAGCTATGTGTCTAGAATCAATTGATTTCCACTTTTTCCTCCCATCCCCCTTTGGCAGAGTTGTTCCACACTGCCATGATGAGTCATCCTCTCTCCTCACTCACAGGTTGACTCCTCCAGCCACATTGATCAAGAAGGGTCAGACCTGCCATGACTGGCCCCACACCTTCAGAAAGGCTTTCCTAGTCTATCTTCTGTTACTCATGACCCTTCTAATCAACATCAGCCCACATGACAAGAAATCATCCAACCACAGGGAAAGGCATACACAGCCATTTGTGAAGGGAGTGAACCCCAGAGAAGAAGAGGAAACCCCTTACCAGCACCTACTGTAATGCCTCACCTCTGGTTGGATATTGTCTATTGGTCTATTTTATTGTCTATATATGATATTGTCTATTTTATATATTCAATCTTCAAATTGCTTTGGGAATTTAAATTTTTTAATTATATTATTTATTTCACAGGGTATGGAAGGCATGCATGGGCATGTGCACATAGAGCTAAGAAGACAACTGCAGGGATCTATTCTGTCATTCCAACATGTGGATTCTGGAGATTAAACTCAGGTCCTCAGACTCGCCTATAAGCAACTTTACCGACTGAGCTGTCTTGCTGGTCTCAAATTGCTGGGTTTTGGTGAACTTCCAATTCATGTTTTTATATTGAAAGGAGTCATATCACTCCAGGACCCAGAAATAAGCATAACTGCCTAAAAAGGTGGCTGGGAAGGGCAAGAGTTGCTCCATAGGTAACAATACGGCAGTGGTGGGAAGGATTAGGAATAGGTAGCAGGAGAAATCCTTCTCATCGAGTGGATAACTTTCAGTGAGGCCCAGGAGGGGATGGGCCAAGAGTATATACAAGGGACTAGAGAGCTGCAACCCAACCACAGTACAGAGTCTGACACTCAAGAACAACCCTGATCTTGGGAGCCTGGTGACAACAACCTACCTCTCTCTGTTCTTTTCCATTACTCCTCTTATACACTGACCCTAGCAAGAGTATGCTGTGTGCTTTGCCTATATCAATATGAGCAGAGTTGTCTAACATTTGTTCAGTGTCAGGCTTTGGGTGATGTTCAGAGCAGACCACCTTCAATGGCTGCAGTGGCGTTATGACACGATTTGATGTGCAGTGAGACTATGTTCTCAAGAGTGACCACAGATTCATGAGGTCCCATTTATTGATTGTTGGTCTTAGATCCTGAGCTGTTGGTGTTCTGTTCAGGAAGTTATCTCCTGTGCCGATGAGTTCCAGAGTTTTCCCCACTTTCTCTTCTAATAGATTTAGTGTGTCAGGCCTTATGTTAAGGTCTTTGATCCACTTGGACATAAGTTTTGTGCAAGGTGATAAGTATGGGTCTAATTTCATTATTTTACAAGTGGACATCCAGTTGTTGAAGATGCTGTCCTTTTTCCATTGTATGGTTTTGGCTTCTTTGTCAAAAATTAAGTGTCCCTAGATGTGTGGGTTCATTTCTGGGTATTCAATTTGATTCCATTGATCCAGTGGTCTATTTCTATACCAGTACCATGCTGTTTTTATTACTATTGCTCTGTAGTACAGCTTGAAATCTGGGATGGTGATGCCTCCAGATGTTTTTTTTTTATACGTTATTTTTTTTATTTCTTCAAGATACATCTCAGTCACAATCCCCTCCCTACTCCCCCTTCCTGTCCAACCCTTCCACCATCTTCCCCCCAACAGCTTCCCCTTTCAGTCCAACAAATGGTTCCTTCTCTTATAACAGTAAATACTATACAAAACAACAGAAATAAATACACCACATTTATGAGAGTTAAATGGCCCAGCATGCATTCCCAATGTCCAGTTCATACATATTTGACCCCTGATTTTAACATTCTACCATTTAACCATCTCGATGAGTTTAAAGTTCTATATCTGACTCAGCTTTCATACTAACTTGCATCACTATTAAAAACATCTTCTTAGATCCAGAACACACTCTTGATTCCTAAACAACTCAAAATTTAACTATGAGACTCTAGCTGTCTATTCTTCAACCACATCAGTGACCTGAGAGGGATAAATATATCTGATTATGTAGGAAGTGCAGGGTCTGCATCATCCAAAACTAAGAAATGACATATCAGTGGCTGCCTGGACAGTTCCTGTTTTCTCTCCATACGTTACAGCATCAATCTTCAGCCTTTTGGTCCTGTTTCTCTGACAGACATTGATTGTAGAGCAGGGATCATGAAGGACTTACCTACCCTATCTTGGCAGAGCCAGGCTGTCGACTTCCCTGCTACCAAGTTTTGTCCTTTTTGGACAGCTGTCTGTCTGCAGTGTTTTTTTTTTCATGCCAAGAGATAGGCTTGCCACTAATTCAACCATCTCACACTGGAGATTCTTCGATGCTCATTTTCTACTTGGAGTAGAATAGGGAGTGCTGTCAGGAGCTGATATGTCTCAATATAAAAAAAAATCTTAATTTAAGACAACATCTTTGAATGCTATATTCTGCAGATCTCTTGGGGTTTTTGAAGATGCCCTGTCTATCTCTTGTATTTAGATAAGCAAATGTTGCTTGTCTCTTAACAACTTGATTTCTGAGTAGCTTAGAGAATATCTGTGATAGACTGTCATAGTAGCTAACAAAGTGACACGCTTGCATGATTAGGAGTTTGTATTCCTTAACTATCCTAAACGGTTTAATACAGTTGGTATCAAGAGGCCGGAGCTTCACATTTCATTTTTAAGTATCTCTAGGTACAATACCTTTAAGAAGTGTTACCTTTAATTTTGTATTAATATACAAAGATCTATTCCAATGTGGCCAAATATACTCTTAATTTTGTATCAATATACAAAGATCAATGCCTATGTAGCCCAATACAATCTTAATATTATGTCCATATACAAGGGTCAATACCATTGTGGCCAACTATAATCTTAATTTTGTATCAATATACAAAGATAAATACCAATGTACTCCAATACAATCTTAATTTTGCACAATATACAATGGTCAATACCACTTTAACCAAATATAATACTAATTTTGTATCAATATACAAAGGTATAAGGGTATATTTAATAATCTGTCCCTTCTTCTTGGTCCTTCACATACTATGTCTATGTCCTATTTTTCTCAAGTCTGTGCACTCCTACATAGGAGAGAAAGAAGGATACAGAAAAGGAAAAAAAAGGAAGTCCCTGGGTCTAACCTCCAAAACCCATTTAACAAGACCATTTAACAGCTTGTAGTCTCTTCCCCTAAATAACAAAGTTTTCTGTTATCCTTCAAATAACCAAAAAGGGGGGGGGGGAGAAACACCCTCCCCACCCTCTGGGCATGGGATGTCACTCTCTTAAAATGACTTCCTGCTGAGTTGGGTCGTAGTAAACCTGTTCAGGGCCCGAACCAGAATGGAAAAATGGTTAAAAATGTTAGTACAATCCTTTTATGTTCAGTCCTTTTGTGCTCAGCTGTTTAGATGTACTAAGAAGTTTGTAGGCAGAAGCTGATCTTCAGAGCTTTACTGAAGTTCTGGCTCGGGCAGTGTGTGGAGCTGAACGATCTTAGCGTTTTTGAGTTGTTGTGGTTGTAGACTTTTAATGGAAACAGCTATTGAGGGAGTCTGCAAGGCTGAATCATCTGAGCCACTCGTCTTCTTTGGTGTCTGATTCTGATTTCTGTTGAGGTTTCCGTTGTCCAGTTGTCCCTGGGTTCCTTGAATGGATGCTTTAAATCTCCTGGGAAGATAAGAACAGAGCCCTGCCCTAATCCTAACTCTGGGACAATTACCCTTTTTTTTTGGGGGGGGGGTCAGGTAATATTTCTCCTGAAGCAAATTTGGTTTTTTGACAATATATAAAGTATTATCTTTAAATCTGGATTAAAGAAGAAATTATTTTGTTATTTTGGAGCTAAACAAGCCTTAGTGTATGTATATATTTTGAGATCTCAAAGGACAATTTGTTTGTATTGAGTAGGCCTTTTGTAATTAGCTTTTAAACTTAAATCCTTCCAAATCCTATGTGTCTGTCTCTGCATTCTAATTATTGGGATCAAAGACCTGTTGTTCCCATCTGAAGGGATTAAAGATGTGTTCCACCACGCCTGGATCGAAGTTTTTCTCTATTTAGACTTTGTTTTGTATCAGGCTGACCTTGAGCTCTGAGATCTGCCTGTTTCTGTCTCTAGTGTGTTGGGATTAAAGATGTACTCTTCTTGAATGATAGGATTAAGGGTGTGCACCCTCACCACCCTGTTCCGTGTAACTCTAGAATTTATAAGACCACTAACTTTATAGTGCTCCTCCTGTCTCTGCTGAAGTTAAAGGCATGAGCTAACACCACACTTTTCATGTATTTTACCTTAGCTTTAAGTTTTTTCGAGTCTTGGAGGTTTATAAAACCAGGTTGAACGGCTGTAAACTTTATTTTATTTACATTGTTTTAAAATTGTTATCTGCTTTTTTAAAATTAATAAATTTATTTGTTTGTTGCTTCAGGTTATATCTCTATCATATTGTCTTCTTTCCCTGCTTCCAAGCCCCACCCTCCCATCCTCTACCCCCTAACCCTTCCCTCTTGTTCCTCTGGGGTGGAGTATCCCTACATAACAGTCCCTCACCACAGTTCAGGAGTCATATGAGGGCCAAGAGCCTCTTCATACATTGGGGGCTTCGAGGCAGTATTGCCAGTGAAAGGTGCCTCTTTGCTACGAGGGGAAAACTAAAAAAAGACCAAGAAACACGCTAACCCACAAAAATAACAACAAAAAAAAAGAAAGGAAAAAGAAAAAAAAGTCTATGTCCATGTTCCTTTTGGTGTGTTGGTTGTAGTACAGATATCCTGTACTATATAGCTGAAATCGTACTATAAGTGAATAGATGCCATGTGTATCATTCTGAGTCTAGGTTAGCTCACTCAGGATGAGCTTCTCTAGTTCCATCCATTTGGTTGCAAATTGCATAATTTCATTGTTTCTGATAGCTGAGTAATATTCCATTGCATAGATGTACCACAGTTTTTAATCCATTCTTCAGTTGAGGGACATCTGGGTTGTTTCCAATTTCTAGCTATTACAAATAAGGCTGCTATGAACAAAGATGAGGAGACTTCCCTATGACTCCATGAGGAGTCCTTTGGGTGTATACCCAGAAGTGGTATGACTGGGTCCTGAGGCAAAGCTATTCCAAGATTTCTAAGATATCGCCATACTGACCTCCATAGTGGGTGCACAAGCCTGCACTCCCACCAGGAATGGAGGAGGGTTCCCCTTTCTCCACACCCTCGCCAGCATGTGCTGTCATTTGAGCTTTTGATCTTAGCCATTCTAACAGGTGTGAGATGGAAACTCAGAGTCATCTTGAGTTGCATTTCTCTGATGATTAAGGATGTTGAACATTTCTTCAGGTGTCTCTTGGCCATTAGGGATTCCTCCTTTGTGAATTCTCTATTTAGCTCCATCCCCCATTTTTTGATTGGATTATTTGGTTTCTTGGCATTTAGTTTCTTGAGTTCTTTGTAGATTTTGGATAATAGCCCTCTATAAGATGTAGGGTTGGTGAAGATTTTCTCCCAGTCTGTTGGTTGCCGTTTTGTTCGAATGACAGTGTCTTTTGCCTTACAGAAGCTTTTCAGTTTCATGAGGTCCCATTTATTAATTGTTGATCTCAGGTCCTGAGCTGTTGGTGTTCTGTTCAGGAAGTTGCCTCCTGTGCCAATGAGTTCGAGGGTTTCTCCTACTTTTTCTTCTAGTAGATTTAGTGTGACCGGCCTTATGTTAAGGTCTTTGATCCACTTGGATTTAAGTTTTGTACAAGGTGATAAGTATGGGTCTAATTTCATTCTTTTGCAAGTGGACATCCAGTTGGACCAGCACCATTTGTTGAAGATGCTGTCCTTCTTCCTTTGTGCGGTTTTGGCTTCTTTGTCAAAGATTATTTGGCCATAGGTGTGTGGGTCCATTTTTGGGTCTTCAATTCGATTCCATTGATTTACTGTTCTGTTTCTATATCAATACCATGCTGTTTTTACTATTATTGCTCTGTATTACAGACTGAAATCTGGGATGGTGATACCTCCAGATGCTTTTTTATTGTACAGGATTGATTTAGCTCTTCTGGGCTTTTTCTTGCTCCATATGAAATTGACAATAACTCTTTAAGGTCTATAAAGAATTGTGTTGGTATTTTGATAGGAATTGCATTGAATATATATATTGCTTTTGGTAGGATGGCCTTTTTTATTATGTTGATTCTACCTATTCATGAGCATGGGAGATCTTTCCATCTTCTAAAGGCCTCTTCCATTTCTTTCTTCAGAGGCTTGAGTTCTTGTTATATAGGTCCTTTACTTGTTTGGTTAGAGTTATCCCCAGGTATTTTATATTGTTTGTGGCTATTGTGAAGGGGGTTGTTTCCCTTATTTCTTTCTTGGTACATTTGTTTGTTGTATATAGAAGTGCTTCTGATTTTTTTGAGTTAATTTTGTATCCAGCCACCTTAATGAAAGTGTTTATCAGCTGTAAGAGTTCTCTGGTGGAATTTTTGGGGTCGCTAATGTATAGTATCATATCATCTGCAAATAGGGATAATTTGAATTCTTCGTTTCCAATATTTATCCCTTTGGTCTCCTTTAGTTGTCTTATTGCTCTAGCAAGAACTTCAAGTACTATATTGAAGAGATATGGTGAAAGTGGACATCCTTGTCCCTGACTTTAGAGGAAATGCTTCAAGCTTCTCTCCATTTAATTTGATGTTGGGCACTGGCTTGTTGTATATTGCCTTTATTATTTCTAGGTATGGTCCTTGTATGCACATTCTCTCCAGAACTTTTAGCATGAAGGGATGTTGGATTTTGTCAAATGATTTTTCTGCATCTAGTGAGATTATCATGTGGTTTTTTTCTTTCATCTTGTTTATATGGGGAATTATGTTGATAGACTTTCGTATGTTGAACCATCCCTGCATTCCAGGGATGAAGCCTACTTGATCATGATGTATGATACTTTTGATGTGTTCTTGAATTCGGTTTGCTAGTATTTTATTAAGTATTTTTGCATCTATGTTCATGAGGGAGATTGGTCTGAAGTTCTCTTTCTTTCTTGGGTCTTTGTGTGGTTTAGGAATCAGAGTGACAGTGGCCACATAGAATGAGTTTGTCAGTGTTCTTTCTGATTCTATTTGGTGGAAGAGTTTGAAGAGTATTGGTGTTAGCTCCTCTTTGAAGGTCCGGTAGAATTCCATGCTAAAGTCATCTGGCCCTGGGCTTTTTTTGGTTGGGAGATTTTTAATGACTGTTTCTATTTCCTTAGGGGTTATTGGCTATTGAAGCTGTTAATCTGATCTTGATTTAGTTTTGTTAGGTGGAATCTATCGAGGAAATTGCCCATTTCGCTTAGGTTTTCAAATTTGGTGGAATATAGATTTTTAAAGTAGGACCCAAATATTTTCCAGATCTCCTCGATGTCTGTTGTTATTTCTCCCTTTTCATTTCTGATTATGTTGATTTGGGTTCTTTCCCTTTGCCTTTTAGTTAATTTGGCTAGGGGGTCTGTCTACTTTGTTGATTTTCTTGAAGAACCAACTCTTGGTTTCATTGATTCTTTGTATAGTTCTTTTGGTTTCTAAGTTGTTGATTTCAGCCCTAAGATTGATGATTTCCTGCCTTCTGCTCCTCTTGGGAGTGTTTGCTTCTTTTTTTTTTCCAATTCATCCAGCTAGGCTGTTAATTCTCTAATATGACCTGTCACAATTTTCTTTTTGAAAGCACTTAGTGCTATGAACTTTCCTCATAGCACAGCTTTCATTGAATCCCATAGGTTTAGGTATGTTGTGCCTTCATTGTCGTTGGATTTTAAGAAGTCTTTGACTTCCTTCTTTATTTCTTCCCTGACCCAGTAGTCATCCAGTAAGGAGCTGTTCAATTTCCATGTGTGTGTAGGCTTTCTGTTGATTCTTTTGCTGTTGAAGACCAGCTTTATTCCATGGTGGTCTGATAAGATACAAGGTGCTATTTCAATTTTCTTGTATCTGTTGAGACTATCTTTGTGTCCAACTATGTTCTCCATTTTGGAGAAGGTTCCATGAGGTGCTGAGAAGAAGGTGTATTCCTTTGTGTTTGGGTGAAACATTCTGTAGATATCTGTTAGGTCCATTTGGTTCATGGTCTCTGTTAGACTCAATGTTTCTCTGTTTGGCCTCAGTCTTGATGATCTGTCCATTGTTGTGAGTGGGGTGTTGAAGTCTCTCACTACTAATGTGTTGTGATCGACGTGCAATTTAAGTTTTAGAAGCGTTTCTTTTACAAGTGTAGGTACCTTTGTATTTGGTGCATAGGTGTTGAATATTGAGATGTTCTGTTGATGAATATTCCCTTTAATGAGTATATAATGCCCTTCTCTGTCTTTTTTCATTAACTTCATTTGGAAGTCTATTTTGTTTGATATTAGGGTGTCTACTCCAGCTTGCTTCCTGGGTCCATTTGCTTGGAAAACCTTTTCCCAGGACTTTACTCTGAGGTAGTGTCTATCTTTGATAGTGAGAGGTGTTTCTTGTATGCAGCAAAAAGACAGGTCTTGCTTGCGGATCCAATCTGTAAACCTGTGTCTTTTTATTGGCAAGTTGAGTCCATTGATGTTGATGGATATTAGTGACCTGGGGTTGTTATTTCCCATTAGTTTGGTATAGGTGATCGCTCTGTGCCTCTTTTGGTTTAGTTGCTGTGGGGTTTTCTATTCCCTTATTTTCTTGGGTGTAGTTTTCTTCTCTGGATTTTCCTTCTAGGATTTTCTGTAGGGCTGGGTTTGTGGATAGATATTGTTTAAATTTGATTTTGTCATGGAATATCTTGTTTTCTCCATCTATGTTGATAGAGAGTTTTGCTGGGTATAGAAGTCTGGCTGGGCACCTATGTTTTCTCAGGACTTGTAGGATATCTGTCCAGGCCCTTCTAGCTTTTAAAGTTTCTGAGGAGAAGTCAGATGTAATTCTGATGGGTCTGCCATTGTATGTGACTTGACCTTTTTCTCTTACAACTTTTAATATTCTTTCTTTGTTCTGTACATTTGGTGTTTCAATTATTATGTGGCGAGAGGAGTTTCTTTTCTGATCTAATCTGTTTGGTGTTCTGTAAGCCTCTTGGATTTTTATTGGCATCTCTTTTTTCAGGTTTGGGACTTTTTCTTCTATGATTTTGTTGAAGATATTTCCTGGACCTTGGAGACAGGAGTCTTCTCTTTCCTCTATGCCTATAATTCTTAGGTTCCATCTTTTCCCTGAGTCCTTGATTTCTTGGATGTTGTGGGTGAGAGATATTTTTAGCCTTCTCATTTTCTTTGGATGTTGTACTGATTTCTTCCATAGAATCTTCCATGCCTGAGATCCTGTCTTCCATCTCTTGCATACTATTTTTGATACTCACATCTGTAGTTCCTGTTGTCTTCTCTTGATTCTCCACTTCCTCTTTTAACTCTGACTGTGTTTTCTTTATTGTTTCTATTTCTATTTTCATGTCTTGAATGGTATTGTTCGTTTTGTACATTTTCTTCTCCAGTTTGCTTGTTTTTGCCTGGAAATCTTTCATTGCTTTGTCCTTTTCCTGTTCAAGCTGAATCACCTTGGCTTGGAGCTCTTTAATGGTGTTATTTGTTGTTTTGACTTGTAAAATTGTGGCTTGTTTGAATTCCTTCATAGATTTAAGTTCTTCTTGAAGGGACTCTATCACTTTCCATAATGCAGAATTGTCATCGTTTTCATGTGTTTCTTCTGTTGTGAGGTCTTCCGAATTGGATGAGCTAGGATAGTTGCCTTGTTGGAGTCATATTTCCTTGATTTCTGTTTTTTCTTGGAGCTTTGGCCATATGGATGTATTTAGCTGTCTGCTCTCCTTGTCTTCTCGACTTGGATCCACAGGGGATGCTTTGGTGTAGCAGTTGAATTGGTTGGCTATCTGTCGTTGCTTACAGGGGTATCTCAGGGTCACCGTGTTTCTAATAGCCTGAAGCACCATGAGCTGGTGCAGCCTATTCCCAGGTAATGAGAAATGGCCCAGGATTGTTTCACTGCTCCCAAGTCAGACTTCTCTATGTTGCACACTGAGTGATCAGCCTGTATTGGTTCTGATGGTATGGACCTGTTTGCCCAGGCACGGATTCTGTGGACTCTGGTTGTCATCACAGAGGCTGAAAGGGCCCGGCTCCACGCCTAATATGTCTGGGTTTTCCAGATACAGCTATTGTCTCCTGGCTTCTGGCTTCCACATTTTGGAGCCCTCAGCCTCTGTGCGTCTCTGCTGCTAGCTCTGCCTCTGTGTGCCTCTGTGCGCTCCCAGCCCTACCACTTCACTGTGCGGGCTTCCTGCTAGGCTCCTCCACTGCGGGCGCAGCGCGGCGTTTCTGCCTCGCCCCCCTGTGCCGCTTCCCGCCCCGGCTCCTCCGCCATGGGCTTGGCGCTTCTGCCCCGCCCCCTGTGCTGGCTTCCCACTCGGATCCTCCACGGCTTGTGCAGCTGCAGACCTCCCACCGTGTGCCCTGTTTCTGCCTTGCTAAGACTTCAAACAGCCCGCAAAGTTTCCTAAATAGCTATAAGATCCTCCTGAGGTGTGGGGAGCCTAGTAGGCTGGTGAGTGATCCCCGTGTGGGATCTGATTCTGCCTGCTGTGTATTAGAGTCTACCTTACCCGCGCCTCTCCAAATGGAAGTTCCCAAGTCCCGGATTTAGTGGCTTCTGTGTCTGAGAAAGATGGGGGGAGAGCCTTGCCCTGGGACTTTTAACAGTCCTTTGAGAGCTGTGTGTGTTCCTGGAGGGTCTAGCCCCTCCGGTTTTTGCCCAGTGTCCAATAACTCTGTGTTTTTTATGACTCTTTTCCCCACGTTCAAAATTCGTCCATTCAGGTCACCGCCATCTTGGATTCCCCCCCCCACAGATTTTTTTTATGGTATAGGATTGATTTAGCTATTCTGAGTTTTTTGTTATTCCATATGAAGTTGAGAAATCCTGTGTCACTCCAATGTTTGGACTATTTTTATTCAGAAGTAGAGAAAGGACCATCCCATTGGGACAGTTTCAAGGGCAAATGAAAAACATGAACAAATGGATTTTCTGGCAATGTCGTGGCTCACTCTTCCCAGTGTCTGGCAATTTCCACAGGAGAACAGTCTGGGTGTTATCTCCCACCACATTTGCCCATGTTTGAATTTATATCATTTGGAAGATTGATGTGGGGTGGGGCTTCACTTGAAAAGTAGCTGTAGGTGCTTCCATGAAGTTCATTTTAACAGAGTGTAGTTGAGAGTGTTAGAACATGAAGTGACTTTCCTGGAAATGGATCTGCCTACATAGACTGGCCTCCAAATGAGAAATGAGCCGTCCCCCAGGAGCCCCATTCCCTCCTGTCACACATGATGTATGCAGGCTTCCAGGAAGAGGATTCCATTTGCAGTTATGTCTACAGCTTGCACCCCAGAAGAGCTCCCAATTTTGCAGGCATAATTATTTATGTGCTTCCCAATGCCACCCCTTCTGCAATGGAAACCACACAATCTGCACAAACTGTCAAAACAAAACAAAGTTTCAGTTTGTTTCAGCTCACTCCAATCTCTTTTTGGATATTTGAAGCTCCATTTCTTTTTTCAAATTAAAAAAAAAATCCTTTTCTTCACAGGCATGACAGATAGCTTTCTACTTTCCACTCCTCCACGTGTTTGTTTTCAAGAAGGGGACTTCTATGATGATGCTAGACACTGGCAGGTCACAAAATGAGGTCATGATAAAGAAGACACTGTACTGTCATCTGTTTTGTTTGGGTTTGGATGCATGGGCACAGTAAAGGGATTCCACAGAGGGCAAGGTGTCCCCTCAACCCCAATGCTTTAGAGACTGTTTGATTCTTCCACTCTCCCATAAGACCCAAGTGCCTGATTCCTGACACAAGTGAGAGACTACATGGAATATCCCAGCACACAAGGAATCCAGAGCTCCCAGAATGGAGCTTATACCAAACAGATATCTAGATAGATAGATAGATAATAGATAGATTATAGATAGATAGATAGATAGATAGATAGATAGATAGATAGATAGACAGACATGTAAAAAGTAAATAAGTAGATTTTTTAAAGTTGTCATTTGGATGAGTTCCATAGTAGGAAGCAGAGCAAATATGCACCCCTCCCATGGAGGACTTCAGTGCCAACAGATTTGAAATAGAATCTCCCTTAGTTATCCCCACTCTGATCATGACTGTGTCTCGATGTCTTAGAACATGAAGTAAATGTGTCAGTCTGCAAGTTACTTGTTATTACGTTCACTTACCAGATAAAATGAAATCTCAGAAAGTGTAAATGACTTGTATGAGGTTGTAGAATAATAGCTCCATGAGTTCAGTCAGTTGAGTATCTGTTACATAAAACATCTCTCCATCCACATATAGCTAACTCAGATTTGCAATGGGCATTGGTCAATGACTTAGCTAATTGGGAGACTTGAACTAGTCATGTAACCTTCTATTTCATGGCATGTAACAAGTACCTGTAATGCAATGACACAGTATGTAATTATTATTCTTAGTGATAGCTAATACATTTGCTACATTTGTTTGATATGTCTTGGAAAATTACCTCAATAAATAAAATAGTCTTGTTATTCCAAAGTTATAGATTCAATTTTTGCATGAAAACTTGGACTATTTTTTGTGGTCAAACCCTGTGATAGTTCTAAGTTCACCAATTATAATTTTGAAGGAAATAAAAACTTATAAGCCAGAGTTTAAAAACTGTTAAACGAGAATGAGAAGCTGATAAATATCTGCTATTACTTGATATTTTTATAGCATCTTATAACCTTTCTTTGCAATTTTGAACTTTTTTTTAAATTGGTGAACATTTTTCATCTTCTTTTATCTCAGAGAATAACAATGGGGTTAATGAGCTCCCTCATTAGTCATTTAGACAGACATGTCCTGTGAGGTGAGATGCCACTTAAGTTCCACTTCCTCCTGTCTTGACCTTCATCATGTGTATATGAATATTGTCATAATGTGTATATGTATATTATCATCATGTGTATATGTATATTATCATCATGTGTATATGTATATTACCATCATGTGTATATGTATATTACCATCATGTGTATATGTATATTGTCAGGATAAAAGTCATCCATACTGACAATCCACCAGAGTAAAAAGGAGAACTGACAGGCGACCCTGAAAGTCAAGGCAATAAGTCTGAAGGATTCACAAATATTCTGTATTCTTGTATTCTTGTCAATATGTCCAAAATCTCACATTTATCTCTCTACAATTAATAACACCTCCCCAAATTGGTTTTGTTCTGTATAATTTATATGACTGTCATATACAATTACTGAATTTGATCATTAAAGGCACTGTAATATGGATTATAACATTATTCTTATTTTACAAATAAAGGCACTGAACTTCAACCAACTTATGTGATCTTTCCCACATTGTGTGGCTGAGACACTCTAGATTCTGCTTGTCTGAAGACAGGCCATGAAAGTGAGATCTAAACATTATTTTGATACCAGGGGTGTTGTCTCTTGTCTCAGTACTGCACACACTTTGATGACAACAGCAAGAAACTGAGGCAGGTCACAAATATTATTTAAACATGAAAAGTTCCAACTAGTCCCTAAACTTCAACTGCACATGCAACCCCTTTGTAAGGAAGCCACAAAGTCAATGGAAACAGAGCATGTTCCTTTAAAAAACTCGTCAACATAAAAGCATTGCTGCCATCATTGTCTCCTTGTACCCAGTAACATAAGGAAGCCTAAGGAGATGGTCATGGACACCAAGCTTCAAGGTTCCAAGGTTTTACTGTGAGTGGTTAGGCATTCCAGGACTCCAGAATCAGGTAGAGAAAACCTATGAGTTCCAAAATGTGTCACTATAAACTAGTTTCACTCCTACATTTCAAATCTAGAATTTATGTCTAAATCTAAGCAAGCACTCCAATAGCGTTCATTTGCAATAATCTTCTGAGTACTCAAGGACTATCAAGGGGTTTGCTGAGTACTTTAAAAGAAAAAAGAATTTGCAAAATGATGGCTTTACAGGGAATGTCTTTGAAGATTAAACTTGCAAATAGTTAATTATTGACTATTCCCATCCATTCCCTTTACAAAAAATCAAATGCCAAACACCAGCTTTCCTTAAATCTCTACAAACTAAAAGATCCCTTCTGCATCAATCTAGTACTTACAGATTTTAGTAACTAAACTCTAATTTATTTGTTCATTGAGCAAGCATTTAGTGTGCCATTGTGTTATTGGAAAAAGATAAACACAGAGCTGCCTTGAATTACTTAGGAAGAAGTAACTAAAAGCAGTACACCCAGGAAAACTAAAGTCAAACAATTTATTCACTTATCTCACCTGCCTTCAGTATCTGATATATATATATATATAATTTTGTATTATAAGTAATGAGTTGTCTAATTTTTGCACATTTCTCTTAAGAAATGTGATGCTGGCACTTGAAAACTTTTCAAAATTGTACTATTGCTACCAAATTTGATCTTCCCTTCACTCTCTGCCAAGGAAACCTCCTGGGGGGTTGGAAATGGCTTCAGCCTTTTCTAGCTTTAAGTCTCTGCTGCTAAAATCACCATAAGGAGAACTATGAATTTAGCTAGCACATTGTTACCTCCATACTCTTAGCAGCTGAATGACTCAGTGACAATACAGAAGTTTCACTTAGGGACTTCCCAGGAGACATCAGAGTCAGCCCCCAGAATAAAAGTAATATTATATTATAGAGTAAAGATCTATTTAGGTATCTGGAGGGCAAATCTCTGCTTGTGACAGTTCAGTCAGGAAAAATGACTTTAGCTGTCTTAAACAGAGAAATTTCATTCACAGAATTTGTGACATGTGGCATAGAATAGTGAGCTGAACATAGGGAATGCGCCAAGGCCCTCAGAGGTCAGGATAGCTTAAAAGCTACATCACCCCAGGATACAGGCAGTTGTCCTGACAATGTTTCCAACTTGGGACTGCTAGGTCTCAAACCCAGGACAAATGGCTAATTCAGGTGCTCATTAACATATCAAAGTGGATACTGCTTACCAGGCTCTCCTTGCATCCCTCAGTCCCTATCTGTTACAAGGTATTACTGGCACATCCTACCTCCTTCACTACTCTAGCCCAACTACAGGCTGCCCTTCCCTTAGCTGCCCTTCCATATATAATTCAGACATTTTGGTTATCTGGTCCTTTAGGTCTACCCTTTAACATCTTGGCAATTCTCTTGACCCAGGCAACACTTCTTGGCTGGTGGCTCATCTCCCCTCCCCTCTTCCCTCTCCTCACATGGCCTAGCTCAGCCTTGTCATGTCCATTCTGGACTTTCCCAGATGTTCCTACCACTGGCTTTGCTCTTTCTCTTATCCACAATAACTTTCTCCTTCACCATACCTATGAACACTCATATCCTTTCCTTTTTTTTAATGTTTATTTATTACTTCAAGTTACATCTCCATCACAGCCCTCTCCCTCCACCCCTCCCAGTCTCACCCTCCTACCCTCTCACCCTTCCCCCCAAATGCATAATTCTTTTTTTTTTCAGTCCAACAAATGGTTCTTTCTCTTATAACAATAAATACAGTACAAAACAACTGAAATAAATAGGCCAAAATTCTGAGAGTTATATGGCTTAGAATACATTCTCAATGTCCAGTCCATATGCATTTGGCCCCTGACTTTAACATTCTACTATGTAACTATCTCCATGAGTTTAAAGTTCTCTATCCAACTCAGCTTTCATACTAACTTGCACCACAATTTTAAAAACATCTTCTTAGATCCAGAACACCCCCTTGATTCCTAAACAACTCAAAATTTAACTATGAGACTCTAGCTATTCTTCAACCACCTCAGAGACCTGAGAGGGATAAAGAAGCCAAAATGGCACAATGGAAGAAGGACAGCATCTTCAACAAATGGTGCTGGTCCAACTGGATGTCCATTTGTAAAAGAATGAAATTAGACCCATACTTATCACCTTGTACAAACCTTAAATCCAAGTGGATCAAAGACCTTAACATAAGCCCGGTCACCCTAAATCTACTAGAAGAAGAAGTGGGAAAAACCCTTAAACTCATTGGCACAGGTGACAACTTCCTGAACAGAACACCAACAGCTCAGGACCTGCGATCAACAATCAATAAATGGGACCTCATGAAACTGAAAAGCTTCTGTAAGGCAAAGGACACTGTCATTCGAACAAAACGGCAACCAACAGACTGGGAGAAAATCTTCACCAACCCCACATCTGACAGAGGGCTAATATCCAAAATCTCCAAAGAACTCAAGAAATTAAATGCCAAGAAACCAAATAATCCAATCAAAAAATGGGGGACAGAGCTAAATAGAGAATTCACAAAGGAGGAATCCCTAATGGCCGAGAGACACCTGAAGAAATGCTAACATCCTTAATCATCAGAGAAATGCAACTCAAGATGACTCTGAGATTCCATCTCACACCTGTCAGAATGGCTAAGATCAAAAGCTCAAATGACAGCACATACTGTCGAGGGTGTGGAGAAAGGGGTACCCTACTCCATTGCTGGTGGGAGTGCAGGCTTGTGCAACCATATCCTTTCCTTTTTGTTTCTGATTTTTTTTTTCTCATTCAGGGATAACCCAAAGAAACAGTGTTGTTGTAGGTTTGTCCTTCCAGGGAGGAAAACTCATCAAGAAGGTTGGCCTGTGACAGAGAGGAAGACAACCTCTCCTCAGATTCTCCCTTCTGGTAGGTTCCAAGAATACAAGTAATGGATCTCAAGATGAACAGATCCAGAACATTAACAGGCTCTTTAAACAGAATTGTTTCATTATAATACATTGACAGGATGGAACTGCACAGGGTAGGCTCAATGAGAGGCAGTGCCATCAACAAGCCCAGGCTATCCTCTCTCCAGCAAGAGAAGCAAATGTAAGGCTGCAATGGAGATACCCATGAGGACTAAGTGTTGAATGCATGCTTGACACCTGTACCATTCTCTTCCCAACAGATATCCCAGAGTCATTTGAGTGAAACTATGCAGAGGAAGGAATAGGCATGCTGAGTACCCCTCTCCACTTCCCAGTGAAGTGAAACCTCATTTGTTGTTAAAGACATGACCTGAGAATTCCTCTGGACTGGTGATTTCTCATTGTATTAGTCTTCTGTTACTGTAACGAAGTACCAGAGAAAATCAACTACAGAGAGAAGCCTTTGTTTGGGGTCATGTTTTCAGATCTGTCTGCCCATCCGTGGCTGGGTCAATTTTTTTCTGGGCCCAAGGGTAGGCAGAACATCACGGGAGAAGGATATAACAAGGCAAACCTGCTCACTGATGACACCATCATCTAGGGACCAAGCTTTCAACTCATGCACCTTTGGAGGACATTCCAAGAACAAAACCCAGTCACAATTAAATCCACTTGCAATGAAAACTGCAGCAGTGATAATTGTGTCTGCAGTTTCAGAAATTTCTGCAAAGATTGTGTATTGTTTTATTGCTCTCTGAGGTTTTGAAAGAAAAGATGCCATATTCCATTCCTTAATTTAAGTATCAGATGGTGCCTCTTTTCTCTGCTTGGGCTTTGGTTCATGCAGCTCTAGCTAGACAGTGGGCATCTGATTATCCAGCTTGAAGTGGTTCAGCCAGGACCCGCCATCCAGAGCACAGCTTGCTATATCAAGTTTAATTGCCCTGGCCTGTCAGAATAGGGCACCCAGACTTGACAAAGGAGCTCTTCTGAAAACCCTACACCAAAGGAAAAGCTCTGCCCAAGATAGTCTCCTCAGCGAGCAGGAAGTTTGGACAGGCCCCTGCTGTTTGCAGTCCTCTGACCTTCCATTTCTTATATCATTTACTTTATAAAACATAACTTCAAACTTTCTCTGCCTTCTTTGAAATAAGTCTCATTAGAAGACTGTAAAACTTAGGCTGGACAGTTGTTTAATGTGTACAAGGGTCTGAATTCAATTCCCAGCACCAGAAAGAAGAGAGAGAAAGGTAGGGGTGATGAGAGGGAGAAAGAAAGGAAGAGGAAGAAAAAGGAGAGGACATATGAACAATTGTAACTTCCTGATATCAGCCATGCCACCAAGAAAGAGGCCCTGAAGCTGCAGCATAAACTTCAGATGACCGTGGCCCTGGGTACCATGTTAGCCACGTCTACAAAACCCTAAGCCAGAATCACCCAGGGAAACTAATGTCAGACTCTTGACAGACACAATCAAACTTGGAAAAATAACTTTAGAATGACTTAAGGCTGGTGAACAATCGTTAGACAGTGATATACAACTAATCCTCCCCTTCATGTTGAATATATTTGTGGGCTAAAAATCCTGTTAACATAAACCATCAGTAGTCTTAGTTTTCTTTTACGACTAACTCATCTCTTATGTGTTCATTATAATACTGAGCCGTAGTCTTGATTTCCAAAATATTCAGTGACATGTGAACAATGACAATGATGTCCCCAGACCAAGTATCAGAGTTCCACCATTGTTGCATTCTCTACTTCCTCCACTGATGGAAGGGGATGCCTCTTCCCTGGTCTCAGGGCCTGAAGTTTCTCTCATTCCTACTTCCAACAGTCCCTTCAGACTACACACACACACACACACACACACACACACACACACACACACACACA
>CAJQZJ010004687.1:6514845-6544362 GCA_907164525.1 Lophiomys imhausi | reverse complement strand
ACACACACACACACACACACACACACACACACACACACACACACACACCTGCACACACTCTCTCTCACATACACAAATGCTCACATACATACACACACATATACACACTCATATGCACACCCTCACACATGTACACACACTCACACATACACACACTCACATACATACACACACACAAATTCACGTACATACACTCACATATACAGACATATAAATTCACATACATACACATACATGCTTACCAACATGCACATACATACACACACTCACACGTACTCTCACATACACACACACATATACACACTCACATATATACACACATTCACACATACACATACATACTCACACTCACACTCACATACACACACATCCACATACACACACACTCAACTCACATATGCACACTCACATACACACATACATACACACACTCAAACACATACACACTATATACCCTGAGGAGAAGGTTCAGGCAAAGGCTGTGGGTCAGTTGTATAACTGTGACAAATGTACTTCTATCTCTTCATCTAATGATGCTTGGCTGTTTTTCAGTTAATCCTAAATTCTGTGTCTTCTGCGATCTGGAGGATACTCACTCTCGCTCTGAAAAATCTGTCTCCAAGTTAATCAGGATCTGAGCCCTGTACACTTTCTGGAAGTGGTGATGGTCACCCTTGACAGACAGCTGGAAGTCTCCTTCAGTCTTGGAGCACTAACCTTCAGGCAGCAGATCTGTTCTTCTTCTTCTCAGACAGCCTTAGGGCCACAGTTGTCTGCAGATGCTCTGACCACTGCTGCCCTCTGATCTCTTCTTTGCCATCAAGCCTACCCACTCCTGAGCACTGCAAAATCTAGATCTCATTCTCCTTATACAATCTGTCCTGCTAGGACTATCTAAGCTTGTAAGCACCTGCCCACCCTTACAGATGTCACTATTTAAATGATTTGTGGTAAGGAGGGGGGAAGCATGAATTCCACAAGAGCTCTTTACCAACTATAGAGAATCCAGCAAACAGAGAGCAGGAGGCACAAGTCTGCTGCTCCCAGTGGGAATTTAGTAACTGAGCAGGAGCCCCATGTTAAATATTATCATGCTGACTCATGCTTTCAGGAAACTCAGTCGTTGGCCAAGCCATGTTCCTATTCCTTCACTTGCATTGGATTTGAGTTAGTGTCAAAAATATTAATATCCTGCTTTAAAATTTTTCACAAGTATATTAAAAGATAATTTCACACCAATAAATTTACTCATTTGAAGTGAAAGATATGAAGGATCTGGGAAAATATCTACGTAACATATACCACTGAAGTCTAAGCTTAGACTACTTCTGTCATATCTGTAAGCTGGCTTTGCAGCCTGTCTCCACTCCCATCCTGGCTTGGCACATGGTTTCCTGGATGTTCTAACAGCAGTGCATCGCTCTTCTTTCATGTGAGCTACCTAAGAACCTATGCACAAGCTTATCCTTGGGGTGCCTTGCTTTAAACAAATCTCAATAGTATATATTCATCATGCAAAGTGTGACAAGTTTTGTGACATTTTGATGTATCCACTTATCCACTTTAACCATATCTATTATTATTCCATCCTGACCCCCACCCCGTGCTTCTTTCTGATAGCCTCTTTTCTCTTCCCAAATTGTCCCCATTGTAATTCAGAGAGAGAGAGAGAGAGAGAGAGAGAGAGAGAGAGGCTGGGGGGGGGGAAGATGTAGCACATTTTAAATGTGATTCCACATGCCATAGAAAATAGGCAGCATGTGTCTTTCTGGGTCTGATTTCCTTCAAATAATATGATGATCTCCAGTTCCATCCACATTTCCTAAAGAGGAAATAATTTTGTCGTTCATAGCTGAGTTAACTCCAGCCTTTCGTGCTGAGTCTCCAAGTGGCACCCTGTCACTTGTACTTCACTTTGTCTATCATCAAAATAAAATTTCTAAGTACAGCCACCTTCAAGGTGGACAGAACAAGGTTCCCTTTCTTCTAAGGGGGAGAATCAGGATCAGGGGCATGTGAAACCTTTGAGGAATCTCACATGGATGGAATCAGGCCCTGCACACACTATCCTGGTATCTTCCTCCATGAGCAGACATTCCCGAGCCATCAATGCTCTCCCCTCTGTAATGTGATCTGGAGCAGTTTCCTATATAGGCTCGTGTTCAGCTAGGCAGATGTGCCATCTCTCACCTGCTCAGTGAATTACAGACTTCAGACCCACTTAGCTCGTGCATCTCAGGGTCTTCATGTAGAGAAGGATTTCGGACTCAACAGTGCTGCATAGCCCAACACCTTCAGTCAGCTGACCACTCACAATGAAATTCATCCCCAATAGATCACCACAAGTTTGACAGTGCACTTCACTCTCTGGAGCACACATTGAAATGAAAGGAGAGATTTTGAAGTAGGTGTTCCCACAGTGAGCACACTTGGGGGCTGCTCAGATGGTATTAGGAAATTTAGTTTTGGTCATTGCTTTTCTAAATTTTCCTCAGTAATGGCCTCTCTTTGTAAACCAAATCTTTTCTCAGAGTTGAACTTTCTCCTCATATCTCTCAGAAACACAGTGTGAAGTTCTTCAAGGGGAATGTAGATAGAACTGAGAAGTTGCTTTCTATGCTGGAAGACTTATTTTTCCCTTCAGCGGCTAGGTGCTTGAATCAGATGTCCAGAGGCCTCCACAGATGTGCAAAAGTGTAATCTCTCTTAATCAGATCTTTGTCAGTCTGCAGCAGCCAATTAAAATCCATCACGGTGTCAAGGCAAGCAGAAGGAAGAACAAGGCAAGGACATTGTCAGAGCCACAGGAAACAATCTTAAGCTGAGTTCTAGGGGTTTCTGGAGCTCCTCCCAGTATTTAGCGTGAACCAAACTTTAGGACCTGCTTTATAAATGCACAATCATTCCAGTGGTTCTGCTCACAAAATACAGACCCTCCAAGAATAGTTAATTCAGCATTATCTTGAGAAACTGGAAAAGTCACTGCCTTATATTTAGAGGCAGTGAGCCTCAGACCTGGAAATGTACAGCCAAGGAAGGGAGGAAGCGTGAGCCTCGTTACCATGGTGGCACAGAATGCAGGGCAGAATCCTTCGGTGCTATTTGCTGAGACACCACTGAGTATCACCTCTCCTCAACTTCATATGTGCAGCCCTGTAGGACATACTTCCTGCTGTATAAAGCCACTTTCACATATATGAAAGCATTCTACCTTCACATGCAATAGGATAGGGCAAAGGGAACACATGACTCAAGCTGGCAGGACGGCTGAACCAACTAAAAGCACTTTCCCACAGCCTGAAGGCCTAAGTGTGATTTCTGGAACAGAGATAACTATCTTCTGAAGGCCAAGGCCGCTTCCACCCACACGTCAGTCTGTGCACCACCTCCCTCAGACACACAATAACATTTTTTAAAGGGGGAAATGAGTCTCTCTTTCAAAGTTCCTCTGACTCACATTTAGGCTTTACTGACTGGTGTCAACTAACACTGAGGCTTGATCCCTTGTTCAAATGGGAATCAAAACTATGGAGAGTCACCTTTTTAATAACAGAAGAGAACACAGAAATGTAAGTGTGTTAATTGGGTGCTTGCATTCTTTGCAGTCTCCAGGGATTTGGACTGGACTGTGGACAATGAATAAAAGACAGACACACGGACACAGACAGAATAGCTGAGATCAGATGGACTTGGTTTTCTGATGGAGAAACTGCAGCACCCTAGAAGTTATAGAGTTAAACAGGGAAGCATGGCTATTCTGGTGAATATATCCAGGAGGAGGGGTTTCACACAAACAAACAAGGAAGCAGGGTTTAGGGTATACAGCGGGATGGAGGAGGCAGGTCTAATTAAGCTCAGTAGGAAGCAGTGTTCAGCCTCTGTAGGGGAACCTCCTTCAGAGTATAAACATCTGGGGAGAAGGAAGCCATGGTGGGCATTTTCCACACCCACTGCCAACACTGGAACTTGATACCCAAAGGAAAGCTTTGCCACATCCCTCTGAGCCTCACTCCCAGGGTGAGGGGAGTTTTGCCTTTCTTCCTTGTGTCTGGGGCACTGGGGTCCTTGTCATGGCTGTACCCATGTCAATCACACATATTCACGGAGGACTTCACATACTCAGAGCTTTCTCTGTTCCTTACAACTGTTAGCACTGGAGATGACTGAATGGTGGCATTTCTTCTGAAAGCAAGCATTCATTTACTCTTTTGACTGCCTCTTACATTTTGGGAGACCAAAGCTTCTTTTAAATCTCCTACAGCTGAGGGTGACGAGGTCTCGTTTGGCACTGAGCAGCCTGTCTCTGAAGCTACCCTTCCCAGGTAGCTCTCCTCCTGGCCTGGTCTCAACATTCCTCACCACTGAGCATTGCAGTGTTTGTCAATATTCCTGCCCCAAGCATTGACCTCATGACCTTGACATCAGCTACGAGATTTGACTGTTGAGCTGTTTTCCACAGGCTCATGTTAGAACATTTGATGCCAAGCTGGTGTCATTGTCTTGGATGGTTTTGTGAAACAAAAGGTCGGGTGGGTAACATAAATCACAAGAGGTAAGCCTTCAGTGCTCCAACCTGGCTCCACTTGCAGCTGAATTTTATGCTTCCTGATCTTTGGAGATGGGAACAAGTTGAGCCACAGTTCCCACCACCGCTGATGGGAGCTGACCTCCACCCTTCCACTCTCTGACTTAGTGTGTCTTGCCGGTGAGAGGTTCTTTGTAGAGAAAAGTGTTTATATTCTGTTTATTAATCTACTCACCTGGTCTGTCCAGAGACTATTCACATTTAGGAATATCACAGGGATGGACTTGCAGTGAGTCTTGCTGCTTTCTTGGTTCTTTCAATCATGTTTATTCTTCTCTTTCTCTAATGTTTATATTATGGATGTATTTTTAATTAGACATGATTGATTCTTAGTTCGTATCTGTTGCTGTAATGAAATTTATTCTTTTTTGTGCTCTTATGGCCAAATGGACACATATCCATCCTTGAGGTAAAGGGATATTTAATTTTCTTTTTTTTCCTTTATTTTTTATTTCTTCAAGTTACATCTCAATCGCAGTCCCCTCCCTATTCCCCTTCCAGTCCCACCCTCCCTCCCACCCTCAACCCCCATCCTCTTCCCTTTTTTTTTCTTTTAAGTTTAAGGTATATCTTATTTCCCCCTACAGTTTCCCCTTTCAGTCCAACAAATGGCTCTTTCTCTTATAATAATAAATACAATACAGTACAACAGAGGTAATTAGGCCACAGTTATGAGGGTTATATGGCTTAACGTACATTCCCAATGACCAGTCCATATGTATTTGGTACCCGACTTTAACATTCTACTATCTAAACATCTCCATGTGTTTAAAGTTCTATATCTGACTCAACATTCATACTAACTGCAACACAATTTTAAAAGTATCTTCTTAGATCTATAACACTCTCTTGACTCTTAAACAACTCAAAATTTAATTATGAGACTCTATCTATCTGTTCTTCAACCACCTCAGAGACCTGAGAGGGATAAATATATCTGATTTTATAGGAAGTACAGGGCCTGCAGCTTCCCAAACTAAAAAATGACATACCAGTAGCTACCTGGACAGTTCCCATTTTCTCTCCATACATTACAGCATCGCTCTTCAGTCGTTTGGCCCCGCTTCTCTGACAGACATTGATTGTAGAGCAGGGGTTATGAAGGATTTACCTACCCTGTCTTGGCAGAGCTAGGCTGTCGACTTACCTGCTTCCAGGATTTGTCCTTTTTGGACAGCATTCTGTCTACAGTTGGAGCAAGGGGCTTTTCCTACCAAGAGATAGGCTTGCCACTAATTCAATCATCTCCCACTGGAGATTCTTCGATGCTCATCTTCTACTTGGAGGAGAATAGGGTGTGCTGTCAGGAGTTGAAACAACCCAGATGTCCCTCAACTGAAGAATGGGTTAAAAAACTGTGGTACATCTACACAATGGAATATTATTCAGCTATCAGGAACAATGAAATTATGCAATTTGCAGCCAAATGGATGGAACTAGAAAAGCTCATCCTGAGTGAACTAACCCAGACTCAGAAGGACACATATGGCATCTATTCACTTAGAGTAGGATTTTAGCTATATAGTAGAAGGTATCAATACTACAAGTAACACACCAAAGGGAACTTGGACATAGACTTCTTATTTTTAATTTTTATTTATTTTTTATATGTTAGTTATATTTTTTTTCTATATTGTAGTCTTTTCTATCTATTGTATGCTTATTGATTTGTTTGTTTAGTAGTTCTCTCTCCCGGGCAATGAGACACTTTTCACTGATGGTACTGCTTCATAGATCCCCAATGAATGAAGAGGCTCTTGGCCCTCATACGACCTCTCAACTGAGATGAGGGACTGTTATATAAGGACACCCCACCCCAGAGAAATGGGATGGAAGGGTTAGGAGGTAAAAAAAAAAAAATGAAATGTGATGTTTTGGCCTTTTACTACTAACTGTCATAAACTGTTTAGGATAATTAAGAAATGCAAACTAATGGTTATGCAAGCCGCTCATTCTGTTAGGTACTATGACAGCCTATTATAGTTACTTGCTAAGCTACTCAGAAATAAACCTGCTAAGAGACAAGCAACATCTGCTTACCCTAATATAAGAGATAGATAGGGCCTCTTCAAAAACCTCAAGAGATCTGCAGAATATGGGATTCAAAGATGTTTTCATAACTTTAGATTTTTTTATATCAAGGGATATTTAATTTTCAGTTACCAAAGTGAACACTCATCCTCAAGGAATGAGCCTGGCATGTCCCAGAGCAGCAGAATGAGGGGGAGGAGAAAGGAACAAATGTGTGCTGACTTCTAAGGGAGGAGCAGGTGTGGAAAGTTCATCCAGCAAGATTCTCTCTACCAACCACTGATGTTCTGTAGACAGCCAGCTCCCCAGCATGAATACCCAAATATTCTAAGACCAAGACTATAACTGAGGGCCTTGGATCAAGGAGGTCACAGCATTGCATATCTACAGCCCACCGCTGTATGACGATCTACACTATAGTACATCACACGCAATGCTTTCTAACGGCCCACCACTGTTTGCACTTTACAACAGCGGCACACTCTCATGCATATATCTTTTTCAATACTCAGGCACCTGTACAGGGTGACTGTATCTAGCATATATGCACTAAATTTCAAAACAGTCAAATGACTTGCCAAAGCTCACGAACTAATTTTTTAAGAGATTAAAGTTCAGTTTTTTTTTATTCAAGTTTAGTATTATTTTAGTCTAACTAAATTAAACACTATTTTAGTATATCTTTTAATATGAAATTTTGGTACTTGAAACATGAAATATTCATAGTTCAATATTAAGTGTAACAAAGAGCTGCTTAAGGAATATTGTTCCTAATGTCATCCCTATGTTAATATTTAATCAAATCTAGCCGGGCGGTGGTGGCGCACGCCTTTAATCCCAGCACTTGGGAGGCAGAGGCAGGCAGATCACTGTGAGCTCAAGGCCAGCCTGGTCTACAAAGTGAGTCCAGGACAGCCAAGGATACACAGAGAAACCCTGTCTCGAAAAACCAAAAAAAAAAAAAAATATATATATATATATTTAATCAAATCTGAGTCACAGGAATGCTTTATTTCATAACATTCCAGAGGTAATGGGTAGTTTTGATATTAGCATTCAAAATAACGTAAGGAATTATTATTTTAATCTCAGTTTCTCCTGTAGAATGGTTTTGTAAAAGAACAAAGTTGAAGACACACATTAGCTGATTTTGAGGTTTAGTATAAAGTTACACTAATTGCAGCACTGACTAATGGTAGACACACAAATCAGTAAAACAAAAATACAGCAGACGTGTGTGTGTGTGTGTGTGTGTGTGTGCATGTGAATGTGCAGCTAATCTATTTTCAAAAGGGGAATTAGAAAATCCAATGGAAAATGATCATATTAAATATGCTGAAATAACTGGTAAAATGAACACTGAACCTGACTTCACCCAATGTTTAAAAATTATCTGGAAAGAGAATACAGACTTTAAAATGTGAATATGCTAAAAAGAAACAGATGAAAACCTTTGTGCTCCGATGAAAGTAAAGGTATTTTAGTAAACAAACAAACAATTCAAGCCATAAAAGAAAAGATTACTATGCCATTGAGGATTCATTCCTGTGCTTCCAGAAAATCAAAAACGTGTGAGAGCAGCATGTGTATTTGACCAGCAATGTATGGCCACAATATGCAAAGTATTCCTCTAATTCAATTATCAGTAGACAGATATCATGATAAAAGATACAGTGAAAGTTCACAGACAATTCAATATAAAAAAGTGTGGAAAAAGAAAATACACAGATGAGAATCTCAACTTTGCTATCACAGGGGAAACACAAACCAAATTTACATGAGATGCAATTTCAAATTCACCATAATGGTGTGATTAACAGGAAAGGACAAGACCAAGTGTGAGTGATAAGTCTAGTTCAGTCAATTCATGAAAGTTTGACCATTTCTGTAAAACCTTAGGATTTTCACCAAGAATGAAAACTTTCAGTCCTAAGTATTTACCCACAAGAAGTAAAACAAAAACTATATTCACAGAAAGAATTGTGAAAGTCTGTTCAGATAGTCCTAAGAGCCTCAAATCCTCAAATGAAATAACCTAAGTATTCTTAAGCTGGTGAATACTTGCAAGTTACCATTATCCACACAATAGGGCAGTATTTGGCAATGAAAAACTAACAGGAATGAACCACTGAGGTACATAAATAAGAATGGAACTCAAGAACATGCAGAAAAAATAAAGCCCTTGTTTTCATTATTATTATATATTATATCATTTTATTATATATTTTATATTATATAAAAGACTTTTATATATTATGTAAATAGTTTGTTATATATAAATATTTTATATTATATATGAATATTTGTATATTATATACACATATATATTTATTTACTTAAAATGATTTCATTTTCATCCTTATAACAAGGTGCCCATGCCTCTTTTCCATCAGTACCAGGTAATTCTACTTTGGGCTGATAAGAAGCTTGAACTTTCTTGCTCTCTCTAAAGTTAGGAGACGCACGCAACTGGATTTTCCAGCTCATCCAACAAAACATATGCAGACTGATGTCTGGATCCATCCTAGTCTTTAAGGGCAGCACTCACTCGAGTGAGTACTCTCCCCACAAAGTCTCTGCTTGCCAAGATTGGAGCAATGAGATGCAAGGGCAAGGCCTGATGGTGTGCAAAGCAGCCATGGCGGCTGTGGGAACGAAGCCCTGGGTAACTTGGGAAGGTCCCTGTGCTGAGAAGATTGTTATACCATGCAATTTATCCTTATATTATTAAACTCCAAGGTGAGTTTGTTTCTTCACTATTTAGCATTTCCTAAACCTGAACAGGCATGAAATATTGATAAGAAACATTGTCATTAAAGCTTCTCACCAGCCACCTCTCAAGAGAGGTTGTTAATTTGATGGTACATCCTACTACAATCTAGGGTTTAGTTGGTATAGAAGAGTTTGCATACTGTCTTTATTTCCAAAACTCTTCCCTCTCTTCCTTACCAGTCAATAGTCTACCCTGCTTCAAGAGACCTGGCAATGCTATTTTCTCTACCTTCCTTATTCTTGAAGCCCTCATGAATCTCAGAACTCCCCTGTGATGTTTCTACTTCACAATACCCTACCTATGCCTTTAATATACACTGATACACATCGTGGTCTGTGTGGAGGATGTAGTTTTGTCCTGCCACTGTCTTCTGCACTCTACACAACCTTTCCTGAATACTGTCCACGCCTAACAGAAGGTAATCTACCCCACAGGGGGGAGAGAACGTTTGGCCACACATAGTCCTGTGGACAAGACCCTCTATTTTTATCCTGTATTGAAACAATGGAGTTTCAATTGCCCGTCTTCACTGTGAGTGTATCATACAGAACAGAGTGACGTGTGTTACTTCTTCAGTGCTTCTGTATGAGCCAAGTAAAATAATTCCATTCAGTGATCGGAGACATATATTTTGTTGACAGTGTTACCTATGTAGCTACAACTGGTCTTCCAAAGTTTTCCTACAGGAGTCCCTTCTCTTGCCATTTTATTCCTTTGCCCAGGATCCCCTATCACTTATTTTATTAATATCATTTTAATTTAAATTGTATTTGTTTTGAGATAGAGCTTCACTCTCCAGCCCAGGATGGCCTGGAACTATGTATCATTTTAGCTCATAAATGACAAACAATAATGTAACTTCTCATGTTCTTTTCTTGAGTTGATGTCATCTGTGCTGCCGTTTGTTAAGCCATCTTTGTCCATCTGCCATTGTCCATGCAAGGCTTTGGGTAACAGTCATTAGACAGAACTCTCCTCTAGAAACCAAAGGTACCCCTAAGATGAATGCCACCTTCTGCTCATGTGTATTAGAGGCACCCCCTTTATATCTATTGCCATGTAAGGTCTAACAGTCACACTCCACTATTCACCTTAAGAGGAAGTCAAGACCAAATGTACGAATAAACAGTCCCAGGGTAGCTCAGATTAATTCGCTTCACCATCCCCACCCACAACCATTAAGATATTGACATTGCCTGTCCTCAGAACTCTTGAAAAACACACTATATTCACAGTCCTAGCTAGTCATCACAAAAGCACACACTTCCTATGAGTTTAGCTACTAAAATTTGTCAAATATCTCCTCAAGGAGCTGAATGGTTGCTTTATTTCAACTTACATGACCGTGTGTCCACAGTTCCCATGCTCCGGTCTACCACTTGTACAGGTTTGGTTCTGTACAAGTTGCTGAAGCCAGAGTCCTGGTCTCACTCAACAGAGACCCTGAGGTGCTGGGAAATCACACAACAGAAAGCAACCAATTCCCTCTTCTAGAAACCTCAGAGCACTATGAATTTTCATCTATGTTTCAGAGAGTAGAAAAGAATGTAACAAAAACAAGAGAAGGAGCCCTTAAGTGACCAGACATGCCAGTGCATTGCAGCCCTTCACCTGTGCTCCTAGAGAAAGAAGGACACTGATTTCCATGCACGGAGGTGGGAAGGCTCCTCAGCTGGAACAGCCAGAGTTAAACTCTTTCTGTAGACATCCTCAAAGTCATTTATATAACCTGGAAATCATCCTGAAACTGCATCTGTAAATTCATCATAATTGCTAATAAAAGGAGTCCAACTGCTTCATTGTGTACTAGTTTTCGTTCTTACTGCTTAAACATGCATTTATTCCTTTACATATAGTATGCAGCAGATTATTTTTATGAAATTTATTCCTAGAAATATAAATTTAGTGATACAATTAAAACATATTTTATTAGTTAAGTGAATGTTTAATGTAAATAAATACTTATGGTATAGAATAATCACAGCCTAGCTAACATCTTTCCAGCACATAACATATACTAAGGACTGACTCAGTGTGATGTTTAATATTGACTGCAACCTGACAGGATCAGGAGTCACCTAGGAGAGGTATGTACAGGCACACCATGATGGGTTAAGTTGGCAAGATCATTTGAGAAGAGAAGACCCATACAAGAGTGGGCAACACTATCTCCCTTACTTGAGTCCAGGAGTGGGTTGAGCCTAAGCATTCAACAGCCCTTGCTTCCTTGTCGTGGATGTGAGGTGACCAGATGCTTCAGGCTTTTACTACCCTGGCTTGCCCCATGATGAGCTATATGCTGAAAATCAAACCTTTCTTGAGTAAGTCACTCTGTTGGGTATTTTATCACAGCAGTGAGGAAAGAAACTAAGATGCTCAACTGTGTTCTTTAGATCAGACCTCTTATTTATTCTGTAGACTTCTTTGTAGTAGATTCCTTTCTTCTCCTCACTATATAGTTAAGACAAAAAAAGCTCTGAAGCATAAATCCTGGACTTTTTGTCTCCATTTTGTATACTGAAATTTTGTTGAACTATTTTTAGAATATTCTCTTTTTTTTGCTTGTTTGTTTATTATTTCAAGTTACATCTCCATCACAGTGCCCTCTTTCCATCCCTCCCAGTTCTACTGCTCCCACCCTCTCCTCCCTCTCCCACCCATCCCACTCCTCCAATGTGGAGTGTCCCCATATATCAGCCCCTCTCAGTTCAATAGTCATATGAAGGCTAAGAGCTTCTTCTTGCACTAGGGGCTTACATGGTAACACCCCTAGGGCAAATTGTCCCATTAATAGGTAACAAAGTCTATGTTCCTGATCCTTTTGGTGTGTTGGTTGTAGCATAGTTATCCTGTACTATATGACTAAAATCCAACTACAAGTGAGTAGATGCCATGTGCATCTTTCTGAGTCTGGGTTAGCTCACTCAGGATGAGCTTTTCTAGTTCCATCCACTTAGCTGCAAATTGCATGATTTCCTTGTTTCTGATAGCTGAGTAGTATTCCATTGTGTAGATGTACCACAATTTTTTTATCCATTCATCGGTTGAGGGACATCTGGGTTGTTTCCAGTTTCTAACTATTACAAATAATACTGCTATGAACATAGATGAGGATATGACCTTGTGGTTTGGTAAGGAATTGTTTGGGTGGATACCCAGAAGTGTTATGGCTGTGTGTTGAGGTAGAACTATTCCAAGTTTTCTAAGATATCACTAGACTAATTTCCATAGTGGTTGTACAAGTTTGCACTCCCACCAGCAATGGAGGAGTGTTCCACTTTCTCCACAGCCTCGCCAGCAAGTGCTGTCATTTGAGGTTTTTTGGTTTTTGGGTTTTTTAAAAGATTTATTTATTTATTATGTATACAGTGTTCTATCTGCATGTATCCCTACAGGCCTGAAGAAGGCGCCAGTTATAGATGGTTATGAGCCACCATGTGGTTTCTGGGAATTGAACTCAGGACCTCTGGAAGAGCAGTGAGTGCTTTTAACCTTTGAGCCATCTCATTCTGACAGGTGTGAGATAGAATCTCAGAGTTGTCTCTTCAGCTTTTTAGAAGCATATTGTAAAGTATTGATAGTTCTTTGTTACCAGTTTGGTGTGTTAAAGGAGTGAAGTCATAATCTTTTAATTGATAGGAGCCTTTCATTACTGATTCAGTCTTACTACTATTATATTCTGTATAAATTTCTATCTCTTCATGATTCAGTATTGGTAGATTGTGCATGTTTAAGCATTTATCCATTTTCTCTAAATTACCCAAGATATTGACAATTGTTTCCAGTCCTTCCTTTTTTTGTTGTGTCAATTTTAATTTATTATTTTTATTTCTGATTTTATTTTCTTAAATTTTTTGTATTACTTACTTTATCAAACATCAATCTCATTTTGAAAGACAATGTTAGATGCATTGATCTTTTCTATACTTTTTCTACTGTCTTGTTTATCTCTACTCTAACCTTTTATGTCCTTTCTCCTGCTGGAGTTGAGGTTAGAGTGATCTTTGTTTAGCTCTCTAAAGGGTGATGTTAAGTTGCTTTTTTGAGATCGCTTTTTTTCCCCAGTCATTACAAACTTCCTTATCAGATGCCTGTATCTCATAATATTTGGCATGGCATGTTAATATCCTTAGAAGATTTTTTTTTACATTTTTCTTTTGATTTCTTCTTTAACCTATTGGTAGTTTGGAAATATATTGCTAAAAATTTTTCCATATATTTGGGAATATTCCAGCCAAAGCTGAAATAGTTATCTATGTGTTATATTGCTGATGTAGTAAGACATTGATCACATAATATGAAAGAAAAAGGACAAAATAATGAATCTATGGAGAGTATGCATGTATCACTATAGGGGACAACTCACAAAACATATAGAAACAGAGAAGAATGGTGGTTTGCAGGGTGTATGGGGCATCCTGGGTAGAGGATGATTAAGGAGCACAAATTAATGCGATAAGTTAATTCTTAGTAGGCCTAATTTACAACATCGGGACTGTAGTGAATCACGACAAAATACACACTTGAAATGTACTGAACGTGTAGACCTAATGTGTTCTCCCCACAAAGGAAACCAATGCTGGAAAATGATTGATATGTTAGTGATAAACATTTCACTGTGTGTATGCATTCTTCATCTTAAATATGCATCATTTGTCAATCAAACCTCAATGAAATTGGGAAAAAATAGGCATAAGAAGATGAAAGTGACTATTCTGAGATATTTTTCTCTAGGGACAAAATATGCTTCCAATTTCTTCTTTTCAGTTGTTTGTTGTTCCTGCCATAAATAAACCACTCATCTGGTCACTGAACTAATTATAATTTAAAATGGTTATTTCCCTACTGAAGGAGAAGATTACTTTCTCTCTCATTAGCCTTCTGTTGACAACAACATTGAGTTTGTTGAGAAGACAAAGAACTATGATGGTTTGCCCCACACCCAATCTATTTGGTAAAGGGGACCACAAGCTTTAGAGAGGGTATAAGTGGTAAAACACCCACCTGCTAAATCTCTAGTAAACTGGAATCATGTAACCCGGAACACTTAGACCACTGACTTCTGTGAGTCTGCATTGAAAAATGAACCATGTTGTGATGACACAGATTGGGTGGAGGAGTTACTAAGCTAATGGTAATTTCTGAGAACAGAAATCATTATGGCTTGACTGCCAGAGATAATAAGATGGAATTCATGTCATAAATGGAAATTTGAAATTTAAATTCAATGCAATGAGAACAGAGGTAACTAGAAACAGATAACTTCTACTTTGGCTTCTGGATGTATAGACTACGGCTTTATACAGAACACACTGAGCTTCTCCATAGCCAAACAAGAAGTCACAGGTTAAACTACATACAAGCAAATCTCGTGACACCATAAGAAGTCTGGGGACTCCAGAGGAATTAACCCTCATTATATCTACAATTAATCCATCTTTTTGGTCAGAGGCAAACTGATGAACAAAATTATTCAGGTGACTACAGTTGATACCAGCCATGATAGGTCATTTTTTTGGTGTGACCTGATGAGAAAAACATTTTGTCCTTATACCTGTAACCTCCATCCAATCATGGATACTAGATAAATCCTTTTGCCTGACTAGTACTCCTCAATATAGACAAGGGCATCAAAAATGGGAGACAAAGGATGATAAAAAGTATGTATCTATATACTACAAAGGATGATAAAAAGTATGTATCTATATACTACAGCTCTTCAAAACATTTGATTGAATAGGATAGACACAACTATATGCTACAAGAAATCAATGCAATTATGGAGACCAAGACTGGAGAAATTTGAACACTGGTTGCATGTCTGAACATATGCTGAAATACTTGAGAGTCAGGGACCAGTAGGACAAGTTTTGGTCCCACCCAAAAGTCAAGGAACCTAGAGGAGTAGTAGATGATGTCTCAGATCAGTTAGAGAAAGGGCAGTAAGCCTCCTCTACTTGTGGTTTCTGTTTGTGCCCTCTGTGGACTGAATGACATCTCCAACATGGAGGAGAGCCATCTGTTTTTCAGAGTTCACCAGCTGAAATATTCTCTTCTGGAAATATTTTTAGAGACACAAGAGACACAATCAGAAACAACATGTTATCCCAGGCATCATCTAGCCCATCCAAGCATAGAATTATTGACTAAAGACAGCAATGATGAGGGGTCAGGAATGGTCTACTATTTATCCAAAACCTACCAAAGACAAGACACATTGGTAGGGCCTTTAGGCTATCCCAGTGAGAACAGCAACACTGCAAGTACTGCGGTCTCTCAGAAACTGAGACACAAACACCAGCTATAGTGGTCTTGTCACTGTTGAGAGGTAGAGATTAGATTTTAAGAGAGATCTATCATGTGTCTCTAGTCCCTTGCAGATAGAGAACATTACCAGAGCCTAGAATAACATTCCTTTTCCACCTAATGACAAGTGCCATGGGAAATGGAGATAGCATATGCTCATTCCAAATTAAATCTAAGACAACTTTGCTCCTGAGCCACGGTTCACACTTTTATAGGTCTGTCACATCTGAAAGAATTTTTTAAAATAGCTGTGAATCTAGTGGAGGGTTGTGAGGAGAGAAGAGAAAAAAAGTAAGAGAGAGAAGGAGCAAAGATAGAGTGGTAGGATAGAGGGAGGTAGGGAGGCATGAAGAAAGGAGACAAAGCCCATGTCTCTATGTATCAGTAGACTTTATACCCAATTCGCATAACACCAGGGCCTATCCAAGAGCCACGAATGCCACCAGTTTCTCCTGTGGCAGCTCATTTAGGAGAACTACTTCTTAGTTTTATGCTCAAAGTTATATGCATTCATATGTTGTCTCTGATGCCAGTCTAAAGTGAAAATAGCTGGCTTCAGAAAGTGGCTTTCAGGGAGCAGTGCTGGCCTCCTTTTCCTCTGGCAGGTCTCCTTATAGAGCATACAACACTGAAAACAGAGCTGAAACTTGCATATCTACTATCCATGCCCACATATTTTAAAATCTAAAATGAATTCAGTATAAATTTGACTTATCTAAATTAACATGTTTATAATAAAAATATGAAACACACTGAAGTGAAATCAGGCAGAACACCTTTTTAATTATGTAGGTATGTTGAGTCAAAACCTGCATTTGGTTTGCTGTCAATCTTGCATTTTAAAATCGATTCTTTAACTCTCTGACATTTGTCAGCAAGTGGTTCAAATTGTTATTGTTTTAGTTTAGTGTTTTGATATGTGTACTAGTTACTTTTCTTGTTGAAATATAGTGGCAACTTAAGGGAAGAAAGGTGGATTTTCACTCACAATTTCAGAGGCTACAGCCCATTATGTTGAGGTAGATTTGTTGGGTGGAGAGGTTTCATGGCAGGAGTTGGCAGCACAGTTGACTCACATGTTGAAGGATGAAGAGAAAGAGGCAGGAATGGCATCAGGACCAGGCTACAACTCTCACACATCCATCCCCAGTGACCCATCTCTGCCAGCCAGGCCTCACCTCCTCCTACTGGTTGCAAAGCTCTCAAAAGAGCAGCACATACAGGGGATGTAGAATTAAAAACCTGAGCCTGTGGGGGCACATTGCGGATTGAAACTATGAAGTCGGCTTAGAAGATATTGGCTTTGTCAATCTTGCATCAGGGAATTGCAGTTGGTTTTTAACTTGGCACTAACAGTCTAGAACTTTTCTCTATTAAATTTCAACTCTCTTGGTGCAAATGAGAAATATTAATGGTGTTGAAAATTTTCTTAATTTGGTTCTACTTATGTTATCATTAATCAAGTATGTACTTGGGATTACCATTAATTTCTCAATTATTTCTTTAAATCAGTATGAATTTCTACTCATGGAAGAGAAACTAACCATTGCTACACCAGCATAAAAGAAAGTAAAACACAGACATTAAGTGACACTGTTTTCTCCAGTAAAAGAGAGAGAGAGAGAGAGAGAGAGAGATGTATATTGCATTTGACAATGAAGCTGGGCTGTGACAGCAGCCATATGGTTTTGTAAAGCATGGGACAATTGCTGAGAACAACCTCCCAACAACTTAACTCCATAGCAAATCTTCATTCTTGTCCCTAACATTTAAGATTCTGTCCTAAACCTAATAATAAGAGTCTAGGAACAATGTCATAAAAGGTTAGGCTAGTGAATCCTAAAGTCTTTCTGGTCTGATTCATGAAGCTGTACACTTTTTAAATCACATGTATACTGACCAGGTTTAGAGAATGTAGTGAACTAACAGTAATGTTATATATGGTAAACCTTATTCACAAGAGCTTTTCAAAAAACAAAGCAAAACAACCACTAATCTTTCTTAAAATTTTCTAAACACGAAGGAAACAAAAGTGTGACAAACTTCTATTTTTTGAATTCATTCTCTCTTGAAAAGGACTTTAGAGGCTAAGTGCCACCATAAAATTGAAAAGAATTTGTATGTGGGATTTGTTTGTTTTATTGAGCCAGGATTTTACTCTGTAGACAGGCTGTCCTGTGATTTATTATATAGCCTAGCCTGACCACAAACCACATGGCAATCCCCCTACCTCAGTATCTTGAATTGCATGTGTGAGCCACCATGCCTAGCTTGTATGTATAATTTTAAATTAAAATTATTATATGAAAAAAATCATGCATTCATTGTCATAACTGGAAGTCAGATGTTAAGAGTGGGGCAGGGGCTGATAACAAGTTGAACAATGTGTTAATTCTGAAACTGCCAAATAATTCATGGCTATATGTCTTTATTGGAGGCCAAGGTCAAAAATAACTTCCAGAAATATAAGAATATTCATCAGAACTAAATTAGCTTCCCAAGAAAAAAGAACCTTATTTTGTCAATGTACAGTACTTTTATCTTCTCATAAAACATTCACCACATCTAGAATATATACATCATTGTCAGTGTTCAACTTTTTCCTAAGAGTTGAACAGATAACTCACATTGTATGCAATCATTGCTATGTACAATATCCTGGGCAATTTGTCATTGTGTTCTAAATTTATCTTCCTCTATATTTCCATAACACTAAAAAGTATGTATATTCTAACCTAGTTCACTATGTGACTGAAAACTGCATAAATATTTCCAAAATTATACAACTGTTCTATTTCAGAAACTATTTGTAAACCAAAATTTGGAAGGTCAAAAATATTACATTTTCTGTATGCAAGGTATATAATGTAAAAGTAAATTTTTAAAAGTGAGTGATACTAATAGAAAAATATGTGAGCTGAGAGCAGTACTCCAGAGATGGGAGGGGACACAAACACTCACAAAAGGAGCTCAGGACTCCCACCACTACCAGGCCTTTTAACAGACATAAGGGACAATAAGACAACACAAGTGGAGTGCCAGGTTGGAAACTAACCTTACTCACATTGCCTTGACTTGTTCTAAACCTGTACTCTGGTTCCATCTCCACAACCCTAGATTTAAAAAAAAAAAAGTTACATACAACTCCTTCTGCTTTCCCAGAGGAGACACAGGCACTAGAAGCCAGTGTAAGAGCACAATCAACAATACCCAGGGGAATATGGTACCAGCAGAGTCCAGCTATTTGACTACTGCAAACCTTGGATATTCCAACATAGCTGAAGCACAAAAAAAAAATGACCTTAAACCCAAACTTATGAAGATGATAGAGAGTTCTTTATAAAGGAAATGAATAAATCTCTTAAGGAAATACAGGAAAATATAATAAAACAGGTGAAGGAAATGAATAAAATTGTTCAATACATGAAAATTAAAATGGAAATAATAAAGAAAACATGAACTAATGGAATCCTAGAGCTGGAAAATCTAAGTAAGTGAACAGGAACTACAGATGCAAGCAATCATCACCAAAAAAAGATGCAAGAGATGAAAGAGAGAATCTCTTATATAGAAGATATGATAGAAGACATAGATACATTGGTCAAAGAAAGTGTTAAATCTAAAAAGTTCCTGACACAAAGCATGCAGGAAACCTGGGACACAATGAAAAGACCAAATCTAAGAATAATAGGAACAGAAGAAGGATAATGTTCTCAGTTCAAAAGCCCAGAACATATTTTCAACAAAATCATAGAAGACAATTTCCCTAACCTAAAGAAGGAGATGCTTATAAATGTACAGGAGGCTTACAGAACACCAAATAGATTGAACCAGAAAATAAAATCCCTCTATCCATAAAAATCAAAACACTGAATGTACAGAACAGAGAAATAATATTAAAAGCTGCAAGGGGAAAGGCCAGGTAACATAAAAAGGCAAACCTATTAGAATTACAACTCAACTTCTCAACAGAGACTCTAAAAGCTAGTAGGACATGGGAAGATGCAGACTCTAAGAGACCACAGATGACATCCCAGCCAACTATACCCATCAAACCTTCCAATCACCATAGATGGAGATACAAGATATTCCACAACAAAACCAAATTTAAATAATATCTATCCACAAATTCAACCCTACAGAAGATATTAGAGGGAAAACTCCAGCCCAAAGAGGTTAAATATACCCCCAAAACCATAGGAAATAAATAACTTCACACATCAAAATCAAAAGAAGGAAAACACCACACACACACACACACACCACCACCACCACCACCACCACCACCAATCTCAAAATAACAAGAACTAACAATCATTGGTCTTCAATATCTTTCAACATTAATTAACTCATTTTCCCCAATAAAAAGATACAAGCTAACAGAATGGATGCGAAAACAGGATCCATCCTTCTGCTGCATGCAAGAAACACATCTCAACATCAAAGATAGACATTAGTCCAGAGTGAAAGACTAGAAAAAGATTTTCTAAGCAAATGGACCCAAGAAGAAAGCTGGTGTACTCATTCTAATATCTAGAAAAAAAAAAAAAAAAAGATTTTTCAATCAAAATTAACTATATCTATCAAAGGAAAAATTCAACCAAGATGACATCTCAATTCTGAATTATCTATTCCCCAAATGCAAGGGCATCCACATTTATAAGAGAAACATTACTAAGGTTTAAGTCACCCATTGGACCCCACACATTAATATTAGAAGACTTTAACACCCCATACTCACCAATGGACAGGTCATTCAGATAGAAAATGGAAAAAGAAATAATAGAACTAACTGATAGCATGACTCAAATGGACCTAAAAGATATTAACAGACCACTTTACCCAAACACAAAAGAATATACCTTCTTCTCAGCACCTCACAGAACCTTCTCCAAAACTGACTATATACTTGGACACAAAGCAAGCCTCAAAAGATAAAAAAAAAAAAAAAAAAAAAAAACCTGAACTAACCTCATGTATCTTATCAGACCACCATTGATTAAAGCTGGACTTCAACAACAATAGAAACACTATAAACTCATGGAGACTGAACAATTCTCTACTCAATACTCAATGACCACTGGGTCAAGGATGAGAGAGAGAGAGAGAGAGAGAGAGAGAGAGAGAGAAACAAAGAAAGAAAAGCAACAATATAGACAAACCCTTGTCCAAACTAACTAAAAGGCAAGGATGAACTAAAGAAAGACAATAAAATCTACGTGCATGCTCCTGAGATGGGTGATGGTCCCCAGAATCAGTCCATGCCCTCTCTTTTCAACCATGGAAAGTGTGGGTGGGAACTTAGGACTCAAACACACTTTATTGCCTGGTATTAGGATGGTGAGCTCACTTGTGACCATTTGTGGGTCAATTCTATGTGCCACAGTGAAGGTAAACTTTTGAGGTGTGTCCATGTGGTCCAGAGAGGTGGGCAAGAATGGGAGAGAGCAGGACTCACAACCAAAAAAAAGAAAAAGAAAAAACCCTCAGTCAGATGGTTTTAGCACAGAATTCTACCATACTTTCAAAGAATAACTAATACCAATACTCCTCAAATTATTCTGCAAAATAGAAACAGAAGGAACATGGGCAAACTCATTATATGAGGCCACGGTCACCCTGATAATTTAACCACACAAAGACTCAACAAAGAAAGATAATTTCAGACAATTTCACTCATGAACATTGATGCCAAAATACTCAATAAAATACTCACAAACAAAATCCAAGAATACATTAAAAAGATCATCCAACATGACCAACTAGGTCTTATTCCAGAGATGCTGGGATGGTTCAACATACAAAAATCAGTTGATTTAAAGGTAATGCTTCTTAAAGGTATTGTACCTAGTAATGCTTAAAAATGAAATGTGAGGTTTTGGCCTTTTGCTACCCACCGTCATAAACTGTTTAGGATAATTAAGAAATGCAAACTAATAGTCATGCAAGCATGTCATTTTGTTAGTTACTATGACAGTCTATCACAGTTATTTTCTAAGCTAATCAGAAATCAAGTTGCTAAGAGACAAGCAACATTTGCTTATCTAAACATAAGAGATAGATAGGGCGTCTTCAAAAACCTCAAGAGATCTGCAGAATATGGCATTCAAAGATGTTTTCTTAACTTAAGATTTTTTGATATCGAGACATGTCAGCTCCTGACAGCACCCGCTATTCTACTCCAAGTAGAAGATGAGCATCAAAGAATCTCCAGTGTGAGATGGTTGAATTAGTGGCAAGCCTATCTCTTGGCAAGAAAAAACCCTTGCTTCAACTGTAGACAGAATGCTGTCCAAAAAGGACAAAACTTGGAAGCCAGTAAGTCGACAGCCTGGCTCTGCCAAGACAGGGTAGGCAAGTCCTTCATAATTCCTGCTCTACAATCAATGTCTGTCAGAGAAATGGAGCCAAACAGCTGAAGATTGATGCTGTAATGTATGGAGAGAAAATGGGAACTGTCCAGGCAGACACTGGTATGTCATTTCTTAGTTTTGGAAGTTGTGGGCCCTGTACTTCCTATATAATCAGATATATTTATCACTCTCAGGTCTCTGAGGTGGTTGAAGAATAGATAGCTAGAGTCTCATAGTTAAATTTTGAGTTGTTTAGGAATCAAGAGAGTGTTCTGGATCTAAGAAGATGTTTTTAAAATTGTGATGCAAGTTAGTATGAAAGCTGAGTTAGATATAGAACTTTAAACTCATGGAGATGGTTAGATAGTAGAATGTTAAAGTCAGCTGCCAAATACATATGAACTGGCCATTAGGAATGTATGCTAAGCCATATAACTCTCATAATTGTGGCCTATTTATTTCGGTTTTTTTGTATTGTATTTATTGTTATAAGAGAAAGAACCATTTGTTGGACTGAAAGGGGGAGCTGTTGGGGCAAAAAAGATGTACCCTAAACTAAAAAAAAAAAAAAAGGGTAGAGGATGGGGGGTTGAGGGGGAAGAGGGTGGAAGGGTGGGGCTGGAGCAGGGAGTAGGGAGGGGATTGTGATTGAGATGTAACTTGAAGAAATAAAAATTAAATTATAAAAAAAGAAAAAGCAATCAATAACCCAAGATAAATAATGAGGGATAGTCTTTAGATATTATGAAACATTAAAGAGGCTGAGTATAATCACACAGGAGACAATAAATAAAATGAATGCCTGCAAAAAAAATCAATTGATATTATCTACTGTATAAACAAACCTAAAGAAAAAAAATAAGATAGTCCCATTATATGCTAAAAAAGCCTTGGACAAAATCCAATTCCCCTTTATGATAAAAGTCTTGAGATGTCAGAAATACAAGGCACATACATAAACACAATAAAAGCAATATTAATTAAGCAAGCTGATAGCCAACATCAAATTAAATGGAAAGAAATTTAAAGCAATTCCACAAGACAATGCTGATCACTCTCTCCATATCTATTCAATATACTATTTGATATTTTAGCTAGAGCAATAAGAAAACTAAAAGCGATCAAGGGCATACAAATTTGAAAGAAAGAACTCAAAGTATTGCTAGTCACAGTTGATATGATATTACACATAAGTAATCCCTAAAACTCTACCAGGGAACTCCTACAGCTGATAAACACCTTCAGCAAAGTGGCTGGACACAAAATTAACTTTAAAAAATCAGTAGCTCTCCTATATACAAATGAAAAATGGGCTGAGAAAGAAATTAGGAAAAATAACACCACTCACAATAGCTACAAATAATATTAAACATCTTGGTGAAACTCTAACCAAGTGACTAAAAGACCTGTATGAAAAGACCTTCAAGTTTTTTAAGAAATTGAAGAAGACATCAGAAGATGGAAATATGGAAAGTCCATGCTCATGAATTAGTAGGATTAATATTATAAAACTGATCATCTTACCAAAAGCAATCTACAGATTCATACAATTCCCATCAAAATTCCAACAAAATTCTTATATACCTTAGAAGAACAACTCAACTTCTTATGAAAAAAAAACAAAGATATCTAAAACAATTCTGTCCAATAAGAGAACTTCTGGAGGTATCACTATCCCTGATTACAGACTGTACTACAAAGCAATAGTAATAAAAACCTTGTGGTATTGGCACAAAAACAGACAAGTTGATCAATGGAACTGAATCTAAGACCAGAAGTAAATCCACACACCTATGGACATGATCGGTTTTTTTTTTTTTTTTTAATAAAGAAGCCAAAATTATACAAGGGAAAATTTTTTCAACAAATGATCCTGGTTAACTGCATATCTGCATGTAGAAGAATGCAAACAGATACATACATTTCACCCTAAACAAAACTCAAGTCCAAGTGGATCTAAGACCTCAACATAAAACCAGATACACTAAACCTGATAGAAGAGAATGTGGGGAATAGCCTTGCATGTACTGGCACAGGAAGCAACTTTCTGAACAGAACATTTAAGCACTAAGATCAAAAATTAATAAATGGGATCTCATGAAAGAGAAAAGTTTCTGCAAGGTAAAGGATACCATCAAAAGAGGACAAAATTGTAGCCTACAGAATAGGAAAAAATCTTCACCATCACCTCATATGATGGAGGACTGATATCCAAAATATATAAAGATCTCAAGAAATTAGACATCAACAAACCCAATAACTCAATTTAAAAAATGGGGTTCAGATCTAAGCAGAGAATTCTCAACAGAGAAATCTCTAATGGCCAAGAAGCACTTAAAGAAATATTCAACATCATCAGCCATCAGGGAAATGCAAATCAAAACAACTCTGATTCCATCTTACACCTATCAGAATGGCTAAGATTAAAACTTAAGCAACACCTCGTGGTAGTGAGGATGTGGAACAAGGTGAACACTCTTCCATTGCTGTTGGTATTACAAACTTGTACAGTCACTTTGGAAATCAATTTGGCAGTTTCTCAGAAAATTGGGAATAGATCTTCCTCAAGACCTAGCTATAACACGTCTGAGCATATACCCAAAGGACACTCCACTATACCACAAGGGCATTTGTTCAACTGTGTTCATAGCAGCCATATTCGTAACAGCCAGAACCTGGAAGTATCCTAAATATCCCTCAACCCAAGAATGTACAAATAAAAATGTGATACATTTACACAATGGAGTATTATTTAGCTATTAAAAAAATGGCATTATGAAATTTGCAGGCAAATGAATGGAACTAGAGAAGACCATCCTGAGTAAGGTAACCCAGACCCAGAAATATAAACATTGTACTCTTATAAGTGGATATTAGCCATAAAGAGAGGGATATCTATGCTATAATCCACAAATCCAAAGAAGCTAAATAACAAGAAGGGATTAAGGAGAATGCTTAAATCTCACTATGAAGGGGGAATAGAATATACAACATGGGTGGGGAAAGACTGAACGGGGTGGGGGCATAGGATGGGGATGGGAACAGGAGGGATCAGGTTGTGGGGAGGATGGAGGGAGAGCATATTGGGTGAAACAACTGGAATTGACAGGGGTGGGGCGAATCTCTGAGATGACCTATAAAACTAGGGCAATAGAAACTCCCAGGATTCTATGAGGGTGGCCCTAGCTAAGACTCCTAGCAATGGGGGAGATATGGAGCTTGAACTGGCCATCTCCTGTAACCAGGCAAGACTTCTAATGGAGGAATTGAGACACCAATCCAGCCATAAGACCTTCAAGTTACAATTTGTCCAGCCTACAAGAAATTGAGGGAGTGGCCATCAATGACTGGTTCAGCTTGAGGGTGAACCACCCCATGAGAGGGAGCCACCCCTGACACTGTTAATGATATTTTGCTATACTTGCAGACAGGAGCCTAGCATAATTATCATTGGAGAGGCTTCATCACAGAACTGATGGAAACAGCTGGAGAGATCCACAGTCAAACAATAGGCAGAGTTTGAGGAATCCTGCAGAAGAGGGTGTATTGACTGGTTTTGTGTGTCAACTTGGCAAAAGCTAGAGTCATCAGAGAGGAAGGAAACTTTGCTGAGGAAATGCCTCCATAAGATCCAGTTGTAAGGCATTTTTTCAATTAGTGATCAATGGGGGAGGGCCCATTGTGGGTGCTGCCATGAATGGACTTGTAGTCCTAAGTCCTAAAGTCATAAGCCTAAGGAAGCAGGCTGAGCAAGCCATGTGAAGCAGGCCAGTAGGCAGCACTCCTTCATGGCCTTTGCATCAACTCCTGCCTCCAGGTCCCAGCCCAGCCCTGCTTGAGTATCTGTCTTGACTTTGGCCGGTAATGGACTATGATCTGGAAGTGTAAGCCAAATAAAGCCATTCTTCTCCAACTTGCTTTTTGGCCATGGTGTTTTGTTGCAGCAATAGAAGACAGAAGGGGAGGAAGGATTGTGGGAGCCAGAGGGATCAAGGACACCGCGGACAAACCTACAGAATCAACTAACCTGGGCCCATAGGAGCTCAAAGAGACAACCATCAACTAGGGAGCCTGTATAGGACTGACCTAGGCCCTCTGCATATCTAACAGTTGTGTAGCTTGGTCTTCTGTTGGATTCCTAACAGTGGGAACAGGGGCTGTTTCTGACTCTGCCGCCTGCCTTTGGGACCCTTCCCCCTACTGAGCTGCCTCTATCTACCCTCAATATGAGAAGACGTGTGTTGTTTAACTGCAAAAAACAAATATTCTCATGCATCTTGCATACAGGTTATCCATTCACCTTTTCTAGAATTCAAAACTTTCTAATTGTTTTCCATTGTGAGGAGAATAAAAGAATTTTATTTTAGGGTTGTATCCTTTAAAAATATTTTTTAATTTAAATTTATTTACTTATTGCTTCAGGTTACATCTCCGTCATAGTGTCCTCTTTCCATCCCTCCCAGTCCCGCCCTCCCACCCTCTACCCCTCAACCAAAGAATGGATTAAAAAACTGTGGTACATCTACACAATGGAATACTACTCAGCTATCAGAAACAAGGAAATTATGCAATTTGCAGCCAAATGGATGGAACTAGAGAAGCTCATCCTGAGTGAGCTAACCCAGACTCAGAAGGATGCACATGGCATCTATTCACTTATAGTCGGATTTTAACCATATAGTACAGGATATCTGTACTACAACCAACACACCAAAGGGAACATGGGCATAGACTTTTAAAAAATATTTTTTAAGTATATCTGTAGAACATAACCAACACTGAAATCCAGTAAATCTATCTCTGGGATGAAACTCAGAAAACAAGCAAACAAACAAACAAGCAAAACAACAGCAAAAACTAAAACAAAAAAGAAAAGTTATCAAAACAACTCTGAGATTCTATCTCATTCCTGTCAGAATGGCTAAGATCAAAAACTCATATGACAGCACACGCTGGCAAGGATGTGGAGAAAGGGGAACACTCCTCCATTGCTGGTGGGAGTGCAAACATGTACAACCACTTTGGAAATCAATCTGGCGATATCTCGGAAAACTGGAAATAGTTCTACCTCAAGACCCAGCCATACCACTCCTGGGGATATATCCAAATGATTCCTCCCCAAAGCACAAGGACATCACCCCAACTAAGTTCATAGCAGCTTTATTCATAATAGCTAGAAACTAGCTGTTATTAACACAGATGCTCTTAACCAAAGAATGTATTAAAAAACAACAACAACTGTGGTACATTTACACAGTGGTTTACTACTCAGCTATCAGAAACAAGGAAATCAATCATAAAATTTCCAGCCAAATGCATGGAACTAGAAAAGCTCATCCTGAGTGAGTTAACCCAGACCCAGAAAGATGCAATGGCGTGTATTCACTTATAACTGGATTTTAGCCATATAGTATAGGATAACTACCCTAAAACCCACAGAACCAAAGGAACAGGAACCTAGCATAAGTATCATACAAGAAATTCTATCCAGCAGCAGATCAAAACAGATGCTGAGACATGCAGTCAAACATTAGATGGGGCTCTGGGAGTCCTATACAAGAGAGGGAGGGGGAATAGAGGAGACCTGGGGGGGACAAGAACAACACATGAAGATCAACAGAACCAACCAATCTAAGCAACTAGAGGCTTACAGAGACTGAAACAAACAAGAAAAGAAGAAAAAAGCTTAAACTAGACCTAGAACCCCCTCCCCATACAAATATAGAGTATAGGCAACTTGGTCTTCATACAGACCCCTTAGCAAGTGGAGGGGTTGGTCTCAGTCATGGACTCGGTTGCCTGTTAGTGGGATACCTTACCTTAGATGAGCTGCCATGTCGAGCCCCAGAGCAAGAGGAAGCTCTTATTCCTTATGTGACTGAGGAACTAATGGGGGTTGATATGCAGGGGCCTGGCTCATCGAAGGAAAAGGATAGGAGGGAGAAGGGGAAGAGAGTGGAGGGGTAGAACTGGAGGGGAGGAGGAAGGGGGCTGTGATCAAGATGTAACTTGAATTAATAAATAAATGTTAAAAAGAAAAGAAAAGAAAAGTTACTCCTGTTTGGTAGAGACTTCCTTCCTGTAATTTCTGTCCTTTACTGGCCACTTCACATAGAGGCTTTGATTTGTGTTCCTTACAGCTTTAATTCTATCTATATAGGTAGGCCTCCTTGCCTCTGAAATACAGTCAGACCTATAGAAAAGTATACAGGACTCGAATCTTATATGTCAAGGATTTCATGACCCAAGGAGCATCCAAAATGGAAAGCTCAGTTACTAGGTCAGCATATTGAGAATATAATACATAGTATAGTTTTTTTATTATTAGCTGATGTTTTGTATGGTTGCTTGTTCATGCTTATTGAGAATGCAAGATGGTGATTCCAGGAATTGCACTTCTTGGTAATTATCCAAGCATAAGTCTATACAAAAGGCTGTGTTTTAGTTACTCTTCCTGTGGTTGTGATAAAATATTGTGTCAAAAGAAATATATGAAGGAATGGCTTTATTTTGGCTTTCAGTTTAAGAATATACTATCATGTCAAGAAATCAAAACAACAGGAATTTGAGGTCACTGTTCACCTTGCATCCAAAGTTAAGAAGCAGAGAGCTCAGCTCACTGTTATATATATATATCTCCCCCAGGATCCTAACTAGGGAAGTTTTCTAGCACAGAGTACCTGTATTTGCTTAATCAAGATAATCTCCCGCCAGGCATGCCAGAAGCCAAGTCCCTGTTATTCTAGAGTTCATCAAATTGACAGTGAAGATTAGCCATCATGCCTGCTCATAGATGTTTACATCAGGTTTACTCAAAACTTACAAACCTTGGAAACAAGCATAATATCCTTTGATGAGTGAATGAACAAAGTGTGTCACAACCAGGAAGTAGAATGTTATTCAGCACTAAGAGCAAATGACCTACTGAACAAAATGCGTGTGAGAGAAACCACTCTGAGAGGCAGATGTCTGATCTCCACTAGAAACAATGAAAAATGAATGGTTCTCAATTTAGAGGGGAGATGGGACAAAAGGGACAGAAGATTTGGGACAGTGAAAACACTTTGTATGATGCCATAAATGTCATTATATTCATCTAAACTTTAGAGTCTGAACTTTAGCTTCTAAAGCCAAAAGAGTGGGCCCTAATGGAAGCTTTGGGCAATGCTGACACGCAAGGAAGGATAATCAGTGTAATGACATCCTTCCAGGAAGATCCGGATGATGGGGAAGGCTGTACAGGACCAGGGATATAAGCACTCTGTTTTCCATTCAATCTTACTGCATATCTACAATTTCTCTTTCAGTGTAATCTGTCTTAAAAGTAAAGAAGAATCGTGGCATTTGCAGGAAATAAATGCAACTGGAAATCATTATGTCAATTGAAATAAACCAGATGCAGACAAATGTCACATTTTTCCTCAGGTGTAGAGCAAAGATTTAGTGTGTCTGTGTGTGTGTGTGTGTGT
>CAJQZJ010004687.1:6501283-6514835 GCA_907164525.1 Lophiomys imhausi | reverse complement strand
TGTGTGTTTGCGTGCGTGTAGATCACAGAACTAGAAAGGGCTTCAGAAAAAAGGAGAAAGTCTCAAGTAAAATTCTCAATATAAGAATGCAACATGTGATTTTTAAAAAGTCAAAGTGGGGACTACTTGAAAGAAGAAAATCATCTGGATTGGGAAAAGGGGATAAGAGTGGGCAAGGCAAAAAAGATGAGAGATAATCACACACCATCCTGAAACCCATGCACTTGTATGCTTGCCTAAAACTTAATTAAAAGTTTTTAGAAGAAAGCGACAGACAGAGCAGTACATTCTGTAACCCCAGCACTAGAGAAGCAAAAGTGTAAGGAGCCAGACTGAAGGCCATCGCGTACTTCTAGGAAGATCATTCCTCAACAGCAAAAAGAAAAGTCAAAGGGAAGACAGACACCTGCCTTTTGACTTCAAAGCTCTCCGTCACTATGCTTCTCAGGACTTCTAATTTCCTTTTTTCTTTACTCCATGAGCCAAGCAAAATCTCCAAATCTCTATGGCTGTGAATGTTTTGGTTTGGGGATTAGCAGGGAGGGGTATTAGTATGGGTTAATTCCTCCTATTTAGAGGTTATCTTGTGATGGGACTCGAGTATCAGCAATACTTCCTGCCCTGCCTTGCATTTTAAAACTGGATTTAATACTATCTTTTCCCCAAATTTTCATAAATCTTCATCTTTTATAATTTAACAATTACAGCACTAAAAGGAGTCCATGAAATTCCAAACTTTTTTTTCTTTTACAGAAAAAGGTTATTAAAATATCTAATGCTTGCTTGGAGTACATGAGAATGTCAGTCTGTGGGTGCACAACACAAATGGATTAAACATTTTAATGGAAAAATAATAGAAGTTGAAAATAAGAGATTCAAAGCCAAGCAAAGACCAATTCTTGTTCGATATTAATATCTACCACATGCCACTTTTAATAGAAATTCAATTTCATTTACTAAAACTTATTCTTCCCCTGGCCAATATATATATATATATATATATATATATATATATATATAGTTATTTGCTGGGAGTGGTGGTTATAAAAAAAGGCCAATAACCTAATTTAGGCAGAAAAGAAAAGAAAATCAGAAGCCAGAAAAAAATAAATGTATAATAAAGTTCAAAGTAAACATTGGATGTAAAATGCCTTTTGGAGTTTTATGTATATCAAATAATAGGTACTGTACCTAGGCATCCCTTAGGCCATAAAAATAAAGATGCCAAGACCTTTTACTATTTCATTGCTTAGGCCTTAACTGGACAGATTCTCAACTAGCTCATCTAAGTTAACCTGGCCACCTTGCTCCACCCAGCCACACAGCTAGGTATACCTTCCAGGACTATAGTCATTTCTGTCTCCTGTCTCCTGGTGAAAAACCCTTTCTTTTTCTTCTTCCAGCATTCCCCAGCATTCCCTCCTTCCACCTCTCTTTCTGCCCAGCTATAGGCCATAGGTTTTTTTTTAACTGACAGCTGATACATCCATACAACACACAAGACATTTCTCTGCATGGTAGCAATGGGGAGATGGACAGATGAGATCATGAGTTCAAAGCCAACTTGAAAAGGTCTATACAAGTAGACCTTGTCTCAAAATGAAAACTTTAAGAGCCAGTTCATGTCACTTTAGGTGCTTTATCCAGTATATCCAGTAGAGAATGTACAGAAATACACCTTTCGTTCACTCTGTCACTCAGTGATAACTGGCTGATATTTGAAAGACCCTTTCCCCCAGTAGCATCCATAATCCAGGCCAGTACGGACAGCATGGCCTCCTGAGTTGAGTACAACTGTGTAGGAACATTGGTGTCACCTGGCAATGCTGCAGCTCCCCATGAGTGGGACTTATAAAGACAAGGAGTTCAATAGCAAGTATCAGGGATTAAAGTCCTGTGAGTATCTTCATCTTATTTTTCAGTAGTTTGTTTTAATTGTAACTTTTAAATGGATCATTTCACAGTGGATTGGAGAAGAGGATACTGGCTCTTTGGTGATATATTTTTTTAAAACCTGTGTGTGTGTGTGTGTGTGTGGGGGGGGTAATCTTAAAAGCTCAGAGTCCAGGGAAAAAGCTCTACTCCAAGGTAAAAGTGAGGTCCAGCAAAGGAACTGTCATTTTGAAGGAAACTTGGGAGAATAAGATCTCATGAGGGAGACGTAAGGTGTGTTTCAGGAGAGAGAAACAGCTTGCATTGAAAGAGCATTTGCCAGGAAGCATATATGTGAGTGACAGCAAGGGAACAAGTGCAGAGACACCTGAGAAGCAGGAAGGATTGAGGCAGGGGCCAGTGTTCAAAAGGGAGTCCGCATTAATGATTTAACAAAAGATGAATAGCATCTGAGTTATCTGGGTCATACAGAGCTATAAGAGGTGCAAAATACCCTGGAAATGGCCTCCTAGAGAGCAGAGGCCAACTGGGCTATTATAATAGCACGGAAGGCAGAAGAAAGTTGGCTCAGGCAGGTGGGAAAGCCAGCAAGGAAACAGCTGACTTCATGAAGACCCATGCTGCGTGATTGTCACTTTATTTGGTGGTTAGGTTTCAACAAAGGCCATGCCCAGAGAAGGATAAGAAGAGCTCAAGGTGATTCCGAGAACGGAACTGCAAAAATCGGAAATCAAAATGTAAATCTAATCTAGTATCTGTAGAAAGTTACATGTGTCTATCGGATGGGTTGATTTGATTTTGAATGTCTTCACTGTCTTAGTTTCTTCTTCTGTTGCCAAGAAAACACTATCACAAACACAACTTAAAGAACAATGGCTTTCTTCTGGATACCAGTTCGAGGATACAACCTATCACTGTGGGAAAGTCAAGGTGGCAGGAGGAAGAGTCACATCACAAATCACAGTCAGAAAACAGAGAGCAATGCTTGGGAACTGTTGTTTAGTTCCCTTTCTCCACACAGTCCAGGGTCTCAAGTCAGGGAATTATACTGCCCTCAGTGGACAGGTATTCCCAAAAGTCAGGGAATTATACCACCCTCAGTGGGCAGGTCTTCCCAGTTAGCAGTCAAGAGACAGGCATGCTCAGCAGTCCTTCTCCCAGTGATCTTAGGTTCCATCGAGTTGAAAGTCAACATTATCGTCACAATCACCAAAGAGACATATCTGGCATATGATTTAACTGACCTAAGAAGATGAGCTTTTGAGTTGTTTAGGAGTCAAGAGAGTGTCATACATCTAAGAAGATACTTTTAAAATTGTGTTGCAATTAGTATGAATGTTGAGTCAGATATAGAACTTTAAACTCATGGAGATGTTTAGATAGTAGAATGTTAAAGTCAGGTACCAAATACATATGGACTGGTCATTGGGAATGTACGTTAAGCCATATAACCCTCATAGCTGTGGCCTAATTACCTCTGTTGTACTGTATTGTATTTATTATTATAAGAGAAAGAGCCATTTGCTGGACTGAAAGGAGAAACTGTAGGGGGAAATAAGATATACCTTAAACTTAAAAAAAAAGGGGAAGAGGATGGGGGTTTGAGGGTGGGAGGGTGGGACTGGAGGGGGAATAGGGAAGGGATTGCGATTGAGATGTAACTTGAAGAAATAAAAAATAAAGGAAAAAAAAAAAAGAAGAAGATGAGCTTGGGCCTGTTCTGGTTTGGATATAAAATGATCCCCATAGGCTCCCGTGTTTGAATGCTTGGTTCCCAACTGGTGGTAGTGTTTAAAGTTGTGGCATTTTTTCTTTACTAGGTGGACCCTCCATGGATGAATTGGGTCATGGGGGAGGGATTGAAGCCTTGAGGCGTTACAGTCCCACTTCTCATTACTCTTTTTGCTTCCTAAGCACCTCTGAAGTTTTGTTAGCCAGTCTCCTGTTCCTGGCATCACCCCTGTCCTTCCTACTGCCCTGCCTTCCTTTCCATGATAGACTGTATCCCTCTGGATCAGAAAGATGCTTGCAAATGCAGACACAAGCTCTCCGCTCCCCACTCTTGTCTGCCTTGGTATCCCAGTCATAAGGCATCCTAACTACACAGAAAGAGTGCTCTGGAACATAACAGGGAGACTTGCCACATACGTGGTGCTCCTCAAGAAGCAGCTGAGATGCCAAATCAGGGGGCATGGTTGCTCAAACTGTGTAGCTTCTGATTCTTATCCTTTCTGTTGCTTTTCCTATTGTCCTCTAGTCACATGCTTGACTCAGGAGGTTGCAAATTAAACAGGTGGCTCAGATGTTGAATGCAGCCAGAAGAGTATGATAATGTGTTTTGCATTTGTTACTAAAGGAGAGGAAGATTAAACATGAAACACTGAATCCAGATGCTGCCTTATTCATTTCAAGCTGCTTAACTCTTGAGTTGTTTGGACCTTGAAACCCTGGACTCCTATCAGGCTGCTTGTTAAAGAAAGTCACTCATGGGGGCTAGAGAGATGCTGGATGGTTAGAATGCATGCTGCTCTTGCAGAGGATCTTAGCTCAGTTTGTCCCTCATCAGGTGGCTCACAGATCACTGTAACTCCATCTCAAGGGATCTATTTCTGACCCCCATAAGCACCCAAACATACATGTTCCTACACACAGAGAGAAGGAACACATGCACACTCTCTCTCTCTCTCTCTCTCTCTCTCTCTCTCAAGAGAGAGATTTGGGGTGTTTGTTTGTTTTAAAGAAAGCCACTCCTGCATCCTCACTTGGGCTGTTGGGCATCCCAAGGCACAGCCTTTTCCTAGAGGGGCGTCATTTCCACTCAGAGCCTTTGCCCAGCTCACATCATGCTACAAAGCATTCATCTTGCAGACTCCTCTGTTCTCATGTCCCCACAGATGCAGCATTACCTCTTCTGAGTGCACAACAGAGCCCCAGGAAGCTGCCACCCAGGCTGCACAGCAAGCGAGAGTCAGGGGGAGCCAGGTCTCTTGCATCAAACTGGTTCATTAAATAATTCATTTAACAACTTCTGCCAAGACCCTGGTGCTACTTAATTACTTGCTTGCTTTCTTCTCTCTCTTTTCAACTTCCTTTTAATTGAAAATTCAAGCCAGGCATGTCACAGCCTGGGAAGTCAGATCGCTTGGAGACATCTTCTGACTGTCTCATTAGGTGTCCAGCCACTGAAAAATATATGACGTTTAAAGAAAAGGATGCAGGAGTAAACAACTGCAGAAAAAAAAAATAGATTTTCCAACAATGCCTAACGAGGGAAACAGTATTTACAAACACAACTCGGTTTTTTTTTGTTTTGTTTTGTTTTGCTTTTTATTGTTTTTTGCTTTTTGTTTTTTTTGTTTTGTTTTGTTTTGTTTTTGTTTTTTTTTTTTTTCCTTAACCAGGGAAGCAATAAGCAGAAGCCATACAAATGTCCTAGAAGACCAAGCATGATTCTGGTAAATGAGGGCTGGACCACATGGTAGTGTCAGTAATAAGCAGGACATACAGCAAGATGAACACAAGGCCTGTACATCTTGTTGCCTTGAGGGACTGTGAGAGCAAGTGGGGAGTCGACCTGTGTGTCTTAAGAATGGGTGAGGACCCTTGGAGCCAGTGCTATGGGAGTCAGGAGAATGATTTGGTTTGCAGACAAATTTGCAGGTTTCAGAAACAGCTGGGTATTCAGGCTTCTCAGACACAGTAATGATGCTCAGCAGTGGCCAAAATAGATATGCCAGGAAGTCACAGCCCTGTGTTAAATGCCTACTCTGAGGGCTACAAAAGATTATTTTCAAAATAAGCTGTTCATTCCAGAAAAAGAAAAAATCTGGAGAATCAAACTGAATACAAACCAACTGAACCAAGCAACCTGGCTCCATCCTGCAACTGAGCATTTTGGGGTTCATAAATCTCTTCATATTCTTATACAAGAGGCCCCTATTCCGTGGAGCTACGTTTTCCTCAAGTGGAAAATGGAGTTTGAAGATAGTGAAATGTTTGAGGGTGCCATCTCTCAAGACATACAGAGTCAGGTTGGAAGAACAGGGATTTAATTAAATTTGTGGCATTTTAGCTCTTGAGTCAAAATTTTTTATGATGAATAAGACACACAGATGGGTCGATGAGCTGAGACTTGAGCTGGAGAGTGGCAGAGGCTATGGAGTTGCTGGTTTCCTCCTGGGAGTAAACATGGGTGAGTCCAGACCTTCTCCATGGGGATCTCTCTTGCCCAGCATCCTTGAAGTCATATCATCCTAGCCCAGTATTTGCTCTGACAACCTGGGAACCTTGATGGTTAATTTTCCTTCCAACTCCCATGGATCAGCTTCTGTGTTAAGTAACAGAAAGATTCCATGTAATCACCATGAGTAAGTCTTTGAAGCACAACCTTGAGGTTCTAAGTTTGAAACTAATAAATACAAGTTTAGATTACAATGACTTAGTTACGTAGTAACTTAAGCCTCAGTTCTTTCTGTGTGTCAGGTGGTTCACCAGCATCCAGTTGGAGCGGAGGACATCCTTCCTGCAAAGATCTAGGACATTCTTTCTGACATGTTAACCTGCATGCTCTTCATAGTCTGTGGTGTGTGTGTGTCCATGTGTGTGTCTGTGGTATGTGTGTATCTGGGGTGTGTGTGAATGTGTGTGTATGTTTATATGCATGTGTGTGTGCATATGTATGCACATGTGTGTGGTATACATGTGTGTGCACGTGTGTGAGCTTGTGTGTGTGTGTCTGTGATAGGTGTGTATGTACATGGATGTGTGTTCTGTGTGTTCATGTGTGCATGTATATGTACAAGTGTGTATGTTTATATATATTTGTGTGTGTGTGTTTGCACTTTGATTTTCTTTCTCAGGAAAAGAAGTATGTTTTCAACCAAGAACAGAATTGGCTTCTGCTTTTTCTGTGTTGTGTTGCTAATTTCAAATCCATTCTGGTCTTGCATAAAAATAACTTACTTTTCTACTTTAGTGCACATCCCTTGTCCTGACTTAGAAGCATGGCTCATAGCTCCTCCATCCAGTGGGCATCTGACCTGATTCTATAGCTCCTCATTTCCCAAACTTCTCAGCCAGGTAGATATTCTCCTTTCCTGGCTTAGTGAAGTTCATCTTTACACAGCAACCTGGGAAATGGCCTGAAGTGAGAAACTTCCTGAACCTTTTGTCATGTCTAAGCATGTCTTTCATCTTCTCGTCCTTGATGTATTGCTGGGCAATTTTTTTTTAATAATTTATTTTTTATTTCTTCAAGTTACATCTCAATCACAATCCCCTCCCTACTCCCCCCTCCAGTCCCACCCTTCCACCCTCCTCCCCCTCAACCCCCCATCCTCTTCCCTTCTTTTTTAGTTTAAGGTATTTATTTTTCCCCCCAACAGCTCTCCCTTTCAGTCCAAATAATGGTTCTTTTTGGGCAATTTTTAAAGTTGCCCTGAGTTTCCCTATGACTTGAAGTGTGTGGTTCATCTTCTGTCAGACTCTAAAAGGAAGCAAATCTAAAGTCTTTGCAAATGGTTTTCCCATTGCCGCTGCAGAGCTGTCAGTTTCCTCTTGCACTCTAAGAGCTCAGTCTCTTCTAGAAAGACTTCTTGAGTTTCAAACCCGATCATTTTAATTAGCCCCAGATACTTACATTTCACCACTTGGGTAATTGCCTCCTTCCTCACCCCTCCCTCAACAACGTCCAAAAGGAAAATAATGTGAACCACAAATGTCAGCTGCATGTGGAACCTTTTTTTTTTTTTTTTTCTATTTTCTTCTTTTGGTTTATTGAGACAAGATCTTGCTATGTAGACCAGGCTGGGTTCAAACTCCTGTCTCTATCTCCCCAGTACTAGGATTATATGCATACTTCATCATGCAAAACTGAGAGGAACAAATATAATTTTAATGACATAGTACATTTTTCATAATTTTATCCATGATATTATGTCACCACTTAATATAAAATATTCTTAATATATTTCACATTTTCAATTTTCTGTTAAAGCTTTAAAACTTGACATATATCCTGTAATTGAAGTATATCCTACTTTAGTCTAGCCTCATTTTGAGGGCTGACCCCATGTTTGGATCAGTTACATGTAACTGCATGCAGGCTGCAACGTTTGGTAGCATGGGCACAGGGTATGCATGTTTTTTCTTGAATTTTGTCCTTCTCTTTCCTCTCCTACATGAACATCAAAAGTTTGCCTTCCAAGTGTCCTACTGATCGTTTTATCTTTGGAATCACTCAGAACTTTCTGGTTGTGTTTCTTCTTTTAAGTGGAAAGTGCTAGATTCTGTGTAGGGCTTGCTTACTATATCCAACACAACATGCCCTCACACCTGCATATACTAAAGACAGGTTTGGTTGTTTCTCCTGTTCCAAGTATTTTCCAGTAGTCATATTTTGCACTTATTTACTGGGGCATTTTGATGTCTGATGATCTTTGTATAATCATATTTAAAAGTAAAGGACTCAATTGACTAATAATGTAAGCAAGACACTGGAATTTCTTATATTGGCGTACACACATTGGCAGGAAGCAGTTGCCAGGTTAGGAGCAAGGAGTCCCAGGGTTGAATCTGATGTGAAGGACCTTGTTTCTAGAGAAGCCATGTGGTTTTGACAAGGCAAAAAAAAAAAAAAAATACAAATATCACTAATTCTGTGGAGGCTACAGGGTGGAACATTCACGGGAAAGGGAGGCACTCAGTCACCTCTTCCAAATGTGAACTTTGTACTAACCCTCCCTTTTCCTTCTCACTCCTCTCCTGTTAATAGTGAACCCCAGAATTTCTCTCCAGGGCTAGCTTCAACAGAACTTGGCTTATTAATATACATCCTGTTTTGAGAACCTTATTATAAGCTGTCATCCACTTATGACCTAAGCAGAGGTGACTAATTTCAATTGTCAACTTGACTGGCTCTAGAACAACCTCCAAGAGGATGTTTCCAGAGAGGATTAAACTCAAGAGAAATACGCTCTGGCTGGGACCAGACCATATAGGCTGATGCTCCAGACTGAATACAAAGGAAAAAGGAGGAAAGGCCAGCTGAGCACCTGTGTTTCCCTCCAACTCCCTCCTGACCCATGGAGAAATGAGCAAGCCTCCATGGACAGGAGCTCTGTCTGCCTGCCCTGCCACGATGGAAGGCATTCTCTCAACTAGGAATCAAAGCAAACCTCTCCTCCCTTAAGCTGCTTCTCACCAAGTGTTTGGTCACAGTTCTGAGAAAAACAACACAACAGCAGCCTGACCTCGGGAAAACTAGGATTCCACTTGGCTTGAACTAAAACACATGTCCAGCAACCTGCTGGCAACTTTGGACCCCTAACTGTATTGAGGTGCATGCCTGCCCTTGAATGGCAGAACTGGGTTTCCTGCCTAAGCCACTCCCTGATAAAACTGTTTGTATTTAAATATATGTAAGATCTACCTGGCCAAGTAACTTTCTGGGAGTTGTAGTTCTTGGAAAATAACAAAGCCTCATGGGAAAATTCGGTATGGGTTTGTTCCTATTAGTGTCTGCAAAACCTGTCTGGGCCACTCATCTGGGAATTCCAGGGAGTGGTCCTGACCAAGGCCCATCCTGGCCAGTATTTAATTAAAAGATTGCTTCACATTTGGCTCAAATGGTGGAACTGATTTTTCTCCAGCAAATGTCAGGATTAACATATGTGGTTCCAGAATATGTCCTGGAAACAAGGACGATGAGTCCTGACTTGTTGTGCCATTCATGGGTGGTGGGGCAAACTGCTCTCTGAAGGAGACAAACATCCCCGTGCTCTCTACTTTTCTCTTGCTATGATAAAACACTATGAGAAAATGCAGCTTATTTACCGCATTTGGAAAAAAGAGTTGATTTATTAGTTTAGAGAGTTAGAGAGTCCACAATGGGGGGCCTGGCATGACAGCAGACAGACAGAACAGGAAGCTGGGAGACCTTATCTACCACTGCAAGCATAAGAGGGAACTGGAAGTAGGGTGAGGCTGTATAATGTCAGTGACTTACTAGTGACTTACTTCCTCCTGCAAGCTTGTAACATCTACACCTTCCCAAATGGTTCTTCCAGCTAGTAATCACTTGTTCAAATACCCAAACCTATGGGAAACATTTCTCATTCAGACCACCATAATCCCCTATTCGCCATCTTATACTTGTGCATAATTGGGCACACATATGACTAAAATCAGATCCATGATGGGAAATGACATGTGAAGTAGAGAAAAACTTACATAAGCTGTCTGTCAATCTAATAGAGAACCAACCAAGCTACACTCCTGGCCAGTAGCTCCTCTCTATAAAGGGAGACCCCCAAGCCTGGTGTTTCCAAGGTGTCTGATCTCCACTAAGCCTTTGCTTTTGAATGTTGTCCTTTTACCATCTGTGACCACTTCCTCATTCCTTGAATAAAGCTCCAAGAATCTGGAAACACCCAACCCAGACAATAACCCCCAGTAGCATTCACAGCGGGGATGGGGGCAGGCACCCTCTGTCTAGCCTGACCTAGTACTTCACCAACAGCTTCTACTGTATGAGGCTACTTCAGTTTCAAACCCCCTGTTATTTTAGTGTGAAGAGATGGATATCTATGTTTGGTGTTCCATTTTGAACTAACAGCCCCTTTATATTGTTTTGGAATGCTTTGTTCTTAACAAGAGAAGAAAGTGTCCTTGAATAGCATGAGTAAAACAATTACTCAGAGAAAATTATCTGAATTTCCACATATTCCAATTCTTCTAGGAGAGAAAGCTACGGAAACTAAGAGCCAGACATTTGCTGACACTCTCCAGTATGTGGTGTCTGTCATTAACCTCTATTAGCCTCTATGAAGCAAGCAACTAGACCTTGGTGTAGTAACAGGCTTGTGAGCCAAAATGTACAGAATATATGCTTTCTTTGAGACCAAATGGAGTATGCTCCACAGCCCCACAAACAAAAGCAAATAGAAGAATCATCATCCTGAGGACACACATTGTGGATTTAAATTCAGTCTTTTAATTAATTCCCAAAATAGCCTGTTCTGTGTTAAAGAGTTACAAATTCCAAAAGATTGATTTTCCTAGAGAGAAATAAATCATACGTTCTGCCACTGAGATTTATAATTTATAATTCCAGCCCTCAAAATCCAGTGTGGATGCCATTTCCTCATGATCAGGATCCCTGTGACAAGTACTCAAAGCCCCATTTGCTTGTGTACATTGAATCTAGTTAGGCTCAGATCTTACTAGAGTTCAGTCTGCTCATTAAATGTGTTTTAGTCAAGTTTTGCAATTGGTAGGTAGGCACAGGAGTGCTGCAGTCTAGGCAGTTTAAGGAAGTGAGCTTGCCATACCCGTTAGCTCTAATATATCAGCAAAATAGAAATTATTCTGACCATTGTCATCCATCTTTTAGGAGATGGAAAATGGGGAGAATACTAAGATTGTCACTTATTTCTGTACCCATTTGCCTGCTAGCAAACATGATTGACAGATCTCCCATATAATCCAGGCAGGCCAGCACATTAGACTTTCCGATTAGTTGCCCATCAACCCTGGGAAGATAGATGTCAACACTGGTAGACTCCAGGAGATCATTCCCACTGAGGTCTTCTTTGGAACATAGCTCTGATAAAATATTATCCTTTATGAATCAAATGGGTGCATAGTTACCCGGAGCCTCTCCCTTGCACTTTGCTCCCACATCAATTCAGGGTTAAACACTGGCAAACAGCAACCTTTGCATCTTTTCAGAGTTTGTACTTGAAACATTTTAAATCTGATCAACAACTCCACATGCATGTGAAGGTACTACCTTTCTTAACAGTTCTTATGAATATATTTGCTGCAAGTTGTCTAAATGGCTTCTAAGTTTCAGAGAAAAATAGAAAGTTCCTAAAACAAATAATGGTTCTTGGGTTTTAGTAGGCCAGGGATTTGCCTTAAGGGGTGATATCAAAATTATAAAATGGCATCAACATCCAGAGGAAGGCATCATGGGAAGCACTGTCTCAGTTATATAGATAATACATGGAATACATTTTGATTTCAGTAAACGATGTCTACCTTTTTTGTTTTTCTATCAACAAAGTTGGGACCTGGTATGGACTCCACATATCAAAAGCAGAAGATGGTACCAACTGTGCTACAAAAGGCTGGGATGGGCAGGGGAGCATTCTGGCCATTTCCTTTCATAAGTTCCAAGAGAAAAAAGCCAAGGAACACCAGTGCAGTTCATGAGTAGTAAAAGCATTTCACTATTTCCTGTGACTGTCTTTGGGACACTTAAGTCTGTAATGAGAGTTACAACTGAAACCCACACAGTTCTGTGTTACAGTGCTGGATCTGAGGGGGCCTGCTTCTCTACAACGCTGCAGGACCAAACACAAATCAGTTAGTGGCATGCTCCTGGTAACACCTCTACCGGAGGTTGTAGGTTTGCCAACCAACTAGTTCATCAAAGCTAACAAGTTATTCATCACAACAAAGACCCTCTGCTCACTATTACACCAATCTTACCTATCTTCTAGTTAGTTTTTTGTTAGCTGTGGATCTTGCATTAAAACCTTTGTTTGACTTTGTAAATTTCCACTTTGATAATTTCATTTCTCAAATTTGTTTTTTATCCTTTTTACTCTTCTTACCATTTTAAATTTTCTCCTGAGAAGCACCTTTTCATTTTGTGAATGCTGATCACAGCTAACACCCATGATGATTTAATGTCAGCTGATCATACCTAGTTTGATTTCTGTTTCCTTTACTACCACCTGCTCTCTGTGTTTATTATTCATTTTTGGTAGATGTCTGGACTACATTATGAATATACAAAGAAAGAAGAAACCCGAAAACTACTTTTCTTCAGGGAGCTCCCCTGCTCTGGTCCCAAAATATTAATTTCCTTGCCATTGTCTCCAGATCCTGCTGAGATTTCCCATGTTCTTCTTCTGTAGAGCAATCATCTTGAGGGATGGGAAAGATCAGATTACTTTGACTTTCAAAACTCACACTTGCTCTCAGCTCAAGGATACCCCAAAGCAACCTAATTCAATAATGCTGTGAGAAGAATTCTCTACTTGGCTTTTAAAATAGTTGGCATGCTCCTGGCTTGGTTTTTCCACCCTCCACACCATATCTAAATCATAGCCGTGGGGGGTCCATGTTAATGGGTTTTCACTAAATGAATTTATCTAACTAGTTTCAACTCAACATAGGAACATTGAAAATAGCAGAAGACCAATGTGGCCCCTCTTGGTCATTTTCATTAACATTAAACTCACACCTAATTTCTGATGTGATGCATTAACTAGACAGGTGCACACACACACACACTTCTGTATCTAACTTTTTTCCTTCTTTGTTTTAATATTTAAGTCTTGAGTCCGTCATCTCTTCAGCATCCACAGTCACCCATCCGTGATGCAGCACACCCAAGAGCTCCAGCCATGGATTTGCTTTCCATCATTTTTGTCACTTTCACATGCCACTCACTTGGTGATTTGATCTTTTACTAAAATAATCCACTTTTTAAAAATAACCTCAATCTTCAGTCTTTTGGTCCTGTTTCTCTGACAAACATTTGTTGTAGAGCCGGGATTATGAAGGACTTACCTACCATGTCTTGGCAGAGTTAGGCTGTTGACTTCCCTGCTACCAAGTTTTGTCCTTTTTGGACAGCAGTCTGTCT
>CAJQZJ010004687.1:6473396-6500883 GCA_907164525.1 Lophiomys imhausi | reverse complement strand
TGTCATTTTGTTAGTTACTATGACAGTCTATCACAGTTATTTTCTAAGCTACTCAGAAATCAAGTTGCTAAGAGACAAGCAATATTTGCTTATCTAAATATAAGAGATAGATAGGGCATCTTCAAAAACCTCAAGAGATCTGCAGAATATGGCATTCAAAAATGTTAACTTAAGATTTTTTTATATCGAGACATGTCAGCTCCTGACAGCACCCCCTATTCTACTCCAAGTAGAAGATGAGCATCGAAGAATCTCCAGTGGGAGATGATTGAAGCCTTTCTCTTGGCAAGAAAAACCCCTTGCTTCAACTGTAGACAGACTTCTGTCCAAAAAGGACAAAACTTGGAAGCAGGTAAGCCGACAGCCTAGCTCTACCAAGACAGGGTAGGTAAGTCCTTCATAATTCCTGCTCTACAATCAATGTCTGTCAAAAAATCTGTGGTACATTTATACAATGGAATTCCACTCAATTATCAGAAACAAGGAAATCATGCAATTTGCAGGCAAATGGATGGAACTAGAAAAACTCATCCTGAGTGAGCTAACCTAGACCCAGAAAGATACACATGGTATGTACTCACTTATAAGTGGATATTGGCCATATAGCACAGCACAACCATCCTATAATCCACAGACTCAAAGAGACATGAACCTAGCATAACTATCCTATGAAAAACTCCACCCAACAGCGGGTCATGGACACTGTTGCCTGTTAGTAAAACACCTTACCCTAGTTGGGCTGCCATATCAGGCCCCAGTACAAGAGGAAGCTCTTATCCCTCATGTGACTGATGAACTGAGTGGGGTTGATGTGTGGGGGCTCCCCTCAGCTGAGGAGAAGGAGAGGAGGGAGAGGAGAAAAAAGTTGGGAGTTTGAGATCAGGAGGGGAGGAGGGTGGGAGCTGTGATTGAGATGTAACTTGAATTAATTAATTAAAAAATATTCTAGATTATAAAGTACAAGGTATTCTACAGTCAGCAAGGTAAGTCCTCACCATGGGACAGATGCCTATAACATGAAATCCAAGGAACATAAACTTTGATAATATATTTGGGAACACTAAAATGAAAAAAAAAATGTGTTTTATCCAGGTGGGCCAGATGTAACCAAGTTCTGTGGAAAATAAAGAACCTTTCACGGCTATAGGCAAAAAGAGACGTGTGTGCACAGGACTGTCAGGTGCATGCTGCTTTGTTGCTTTGAGGATGCAGGAAGGACCACAGAGCAACTTATGCAGGCAGCACCTGAAAACTGCAGAAAGCAATAAACAAATACCTGAAGTGGGTCAGATCTGCTGGGTCAGCCCTGTGAGACCTTGTTGGGGTCTTCAGGTCAAAGTGTGAGGTAACATATTCATGCTCAGTCACTGTGCTTGTGAAAATCTTCTTTGTGAAAAGAAACAAATGCCAAATAAATACAGCAGAGATGTCAGGTGACACTCATGCTTTACGTTAATAAGAGGCACCTCTTCGGCCATGTCTTAACTGATTCTCTCAAAAATTATGAGAATTTTTAATATTACTCATCACATATTTTAAAGTTTTTTCCCTAAAGTTTTGTAAGTGCAATTTTTTAAAGTTTATAATAAAACACACTATGTAATTTTTAAAATAATCTGTATCTAAACTATTAAAATAGTGAAATAATATTTTTAAGCAAAAAAAAACTACAGCTTTCAAACTACTGACTTTTCTTATTGGGTATTTAGTAAGGCCTCCTAAGGGTCATGTTAAAGAAACACATGTTTTTTTGTTTTGAGAAGAAAAGCAAAGTGAACTTGGAAATGTCTTATGTTCAATCAAAGACTGAGAGCTGCTGACAGAGATCGGCCTGTGTCAGCATTCCCTCCAGGCTAGGAATGGAAGACATGATCACTACTGGAGACTTCCTGCTATCTCTGCACATTTCTCTCCAGACCAACAGGTAGGTTTTCCAGATATCTGCCCATGTTGAAGATGAATATCCCTTCCAGAAGCTTGGCAGTGGCTGCCATAACTATAAGCAACTCACTACTGTGCATCACCCTCCCATGTGGGACCCAGAACACTCTCTCGTGAAAGCAGCCAGGTAGGCAGGCCAGTGGCAGCACGTTGGGAGTTTCAGTGGGAGATGAAGCCTCTGTTATATTATCCTCCCAGCCATGCGTGTTCCTAAATTGAGCATCAGCACCAGAACCACGACAAGAACATGTGGACCTGGCATAGAGATGGGCAGCTAAGAGGACAGGACATGGAGAAGGCCTCGTTACCTGTGTGCTCAGTGTCTACAGACACACAGGCCATGGATTGGATCAAAAACAGAGGGGAGAATGCATTAGAGATGAGCAGGTAGACAGGCCCACCTGCCATTAGTGTCTAAAATACAATACCTACCGAGCATTTACATTTCACTAGCCATTGTTAAGTCACTCAGAGATGAGCCAAAGTACCGCTAAGGATGTGAGCTATAAACAGATAACATTCTATTTTAATGTGTGAGACTTCAGCATCCACAGATTTTTGGGATCTGCTGGGCTTCATCTCCCACAAAGTCTGAGAGATGATTGTAATATCGTACATAAACTCTGATGAGTCATACAAGGTACAGTGGTATATGCCTTTAATCCTAGCACTGGGGAGACAGAAACAGAGGCGGGAAGATTCCTGTGAGTCTGGAGCCAGTCTTGTCTATGTACCAAGTTCTAGTTGAGGCAGGACTTAAAGAAACAAACAATGGATAACAGAGTCTGCTCTCCAGCCTCTGAGTGCCATTAATGTGAGATCAAACAAGTAGTATCACTAATAACTATGATCATGGAATAGCTATCTCAACAACCTTGGAAGTAAGTACTACTTATAGGTAAAGATACTGGAAGAAGTCTGGTAACTTGGTTAGGATAACACAGCATATATATGAACATGGTGGGATTAGACCATCTGGATCTAGAATCTGCACTGATAGCCACCTCATCAAACTGACCAACACTGAAAGTCATGTGAGCAACTGAATGAGGATGAGAAAACACCAGGATGTTTGGTCAGTACTACACAGGAAGAGTAGAGGATAAGCAGTAGATTGGCTGAGTCTAAGTAGCAGGCAGCATCTCTGAGGAGCTACAGAGCCAGACACGGTAGAAGTGAATAGAGAAGAAGACTGAACTGAGCCACGCTGGAGAAGACAATGCAAACAGCTCAACAGGCCATTTAAACCTAGAGCACACCCTCCTGAGCAGCCCAGACAGAATTAATTGACTGCCTCAGCTAGTCCCACACACAACCTCAAGAAAGGACTATCTAAAAGGACTACCCTAAATATTTTCTTCTACCATAATTATGTCATTAATTGGTTGCATCTTTCAGCACAGAGATCGAGAATTAAATGCAGAAAAATTTAAGGAAACCCAAGTCATAATATTTTTTAATTTATAAATATTTGATTTATATGAGAATTTATAATGAACAAAATTTGTTATATTAAAGTAATAACTTTCATTTGTCATTTTAACTGAAAAAATATTGTATGATTATTATTGTATGGCTTGTAAATTCTGTTTTTTATAAAAGGGTAACATTTAATGACAAAATAAATATGTTTATAAATAATATTCTCCCAATATTCTTATTCCCTAAACCAACCTTGTTTTCTAACCCCTGGAAGAAATATTAAGATTTTGTTTATATACTCATAGACTAAAAATTTCAAATTAATATTTTACTAAACTATTCTAAACTATTAGGTCACTAAATAATATTTAAGAGTCATCATTCATAGATATTTAAGTTATTGAACTCATAAGAATAACTTAAATACTTAATTGGTGTGCTTAGGAGGAAATAGCATATACTAAATGCATAGATCCAGTTTAAAATAGTTAAAAGATTTAATTATCAGAGTTTAAATTTTTTGCAATAACACAAGCTTACTATAACTCTGCTTCTTCATACATACCCAGGGAGTTTTCACTTCCCAGCTGTATTAGTAATGACCTTGGGGTTGATTTTTGCCTCTAGGAATGTGTCATTTGCTGTAAAATGGCTAAGGCTAGGAGTAGGAGCAAGGTACTGTGAAATGATAAGAATAAAGTAGCTGAGGTCCGGGAGTTAACCTGCAGCAGGACATGTCTAGGAAAGCCACCTGACCCGTCTCAGGCTGAGACATCCATGAGAAATGCAGCTGTGGGGCCATGACGCATTACAGCAGTGGTTCTCAACCTGTGGGTCGGGAGAACTACACGGGTTGCATGTCAGATATTTACATTATGATTCATAACAGTAGAAAAATTAAAGTTATACAGTACCAACAAAATAATTTTATGATTAGGGTCACCACAACATGAGGAACTGTATTAAAGGGTCGCAGCTTTAAGAAGACTGAGAACCACAGCACGGAACCTTTGGGGTTTATTTGCTACTACAGCATAACAGCCTATCCTCTCTAAACTAATCATACGAAGACCTTTTTGAGTGGGCTTTTTAATTGACTACTTTTAAAATAATTTTTAAATTAATTTGTTATTTTATGTTTTGATTGCCATCCACCTCCATCCTTCCAGTCCCACCCTCCCACCCACTTCCCCTATACCCAACCCACACCCAGTACCAACCCACTCTGCCACATCAAATTGTATAAGGACTAAGTGTCTCCCTTTCCACTGGGGCAAGACAAGGCAGCTCCACTAGGAAGATGGGATCCAGAGAGAGGCAACTGTGTTCAAGTGAGAGATAGTCCCCACTCCAATTGTTAGGGGACCCACTTGAGGACCAAGCAGCTTATGAGCTTCAAATGTGTAGTGTGCCTAGGACTGGTTCATGCATGTTCTTTGGTTGGTGGTTCAGTCTCTATGAGCACCCTTGTGTTCCAATTAATTGGCTATATGGGTCTTCTTGTGATGTCCTTGATCCCTCTAGTTCCCTGAAACCTTCCCCTAACTCTTCATCAGGATTCCCTGATTTTCGCCTTTTGCTTGGCTGTGGGTCTCTGCATCTGTTTCCACTATCTGCTGGATAAGGTTTCCCAGATGGCAATAATGTTGGGTTCTTATCTGGATGCCTCTCTCCATCTTCTTCCAATGTCTATTTTATTTCCCCTACTTAGAGGGATACAAGCATCATCCCTTGTGTCATCCTTGTTACTTGATTTCTTCAGGTCTGTGGATTGTAGCATGGTTGTCCTGTACTTAGTGGCTAATTTCCGCTTATGAATAAATAAATACCAGGGCATCTTTTGGGGCCTGCATTGCCTCACTCAGTATGATCTTTTCTTTTTTATTATTAAATTTATTTATTTATTGCTTCAGGTTACATCTCCATCATAGTGTCCTCTTTCCACCCTTCCCAGTCCCGCCCTCCCACCCTCTACACCCTAACCCTTCCATCCCACTTCTCTGGAGTGGAGTGTACCTACATAACAGTCATCCCCCCCCCCCCAGTTCAGAAGTAATATGAGGGCCAATAGCCTCTCATACACTGGAGGCCTACAAGGCAGTACCACCAGGGAAAAGCGTCTCAATGACAGGGAGAGAAAACAAACAAACAAAAAGTCTATGTTCATGTTCCCTTTGGTGCGTTGGTTGTAGTATAGATATCCTGTACTATATAGCTAAAATCCGACTATAAATGAATAGATGCCATGTGCATTCTTCTAGGTCTGGGTTAGCTCACTCAGGATGAGCTTTTCTAGTTCCATCCATTTAGCTGCAAATTGCATAATTTCATTGTTTCTGATAGCTGAGTAGTATTCCATTGTGTAGATGTACCACAGTTTTTTTAATCCATTCTTCGGCTGAGGGACATCTGGGTTGTTTCCAGTTTCTAGCTATTACAAATAAGGCTCCTATGAACATAGATGAGGCAACTTCCTTGTGATTTGGTGAGGAGTCATTTGGACGTATACCCAGAAGTGGTATGGCTGGATCCCGAGGCAGAGCTATTCCAAGTTTTCTAAGATATCACCAGACTGACCTCCATAGTGGTTGTACAAGCCTGCACTCCCACCAGCAATGGAGGAGGGTTCCCCTTTCTCCACACCCTTGCCAGCATGTGCTGTCATTTGTGCTTTTGATCTTAGCCATTCTGACAGGTGTGAGATGGAATCTTAGAGTCATCTTGAGTTGTATTTCTCTGATGATTAAGGATGCTGAGCATTTCTTCAAATGTCTCATGGCCTTTAGGAATTCCTTCTTTGTGAATTCTCTGTTTAGCTCTTTCCCCCATTTTTTAATTGGATTATTTGGTTTCTTGGCATTTAATTTCTTGAGTTCTTTGTAAATTTTGGATATTAGCCCTCTGTCAGATGTGGGGTTGGTGAAGATTTTCTCCCAGTCTGTAGGCTGCCATTTTGTTCGAATGACAGTGTCTTTTGCTTTACAGAAGCTTTTCAGTTTCATGAGGTCCCATTTATTGATTGTTGGTCTTAGGTCCTAAGCTGTTGGTGTTCTGTTCAGGAAGTTGTCACCTGTGCCAATGAGTTCGAGGGTTTTTCCCACTTTCTCTTCTAATAGATTTAGTGTGTCAGGCCTTATGTTAAGGCCTTTGATCCACTTGGACTTAAGTTTTGTACAAGGTGATAAGTATGGGTCTAATTTCATTCTTTTACAAGTGGACATCCAGTTGGACCAGCACCATTTGTTGAACATGCTGTCCTTTTCCATTGTGTGGTTTTGGCTTCTTTGTCAAAAATTAGGTGACCATAGGTGTGTGGGTTCATTTCTGGGTCCTCAATTTGATTCCATTGATCCACTGGTCTGTTTTTATACCAATACCATGCTGTTTTTATTACTATTGCTCTGTAGTACAGCTTGAAATCTGGAATGGTGATACCTCCAGTTTTTTTTATTGTACAGGATTTATTTAGCTATTCTGGGTTTTTTGTTGTTCCAAATGAAATTGAGAATAGCTTTTTTCAGGTCTATAAAGAATTGTGTTGGTATTTTGATAGGAATTGCATTGTATCTGTATATTGCTTTTGGTAGGATGGCCATTTTTATTATGTTGATCCTACCTATCCATGAGCATGGGAGATCTTTCCATCTTCTGATGGCCTCTTCAATTTCTTTCTTCAAGGGCTTCTTTTCTGGTTCATCCCATTTGCCTGCAAATTTCATGATATCCTTGTTTCTGGTAGTGGAGTATTGTGTATATGTACTACAATTTCTTTATCCATTTCTCAGTTGAGGGACATAGAGTCATTTCAGTTTCTGGCTATTACAAATAAAGCTGCTATGAACATAGTTGAGGAAATGTCCTTCAATTTGGTGACACATACTGGGAATATATGCCCAGGAGTGATATGGCTGGGTCTTGAGGTAGAACTATTCCCAATTTTCTTACAAAGCACAAGATTGATTTCAAATGTGATTGTACAAGTTTGCATTCCCACCAGCGATGGAGGAGTGTTCCCCTTTCTCCACATCCTCACCACCATGTGCAGTCACTTGAGTTTTTTATCTTAGCCATTGTGACTAAGATGTGTAAGATAGAATCTCAGAGTCCTTTTGAGTTGCATTTCCCTTGTGACTAAGGATGTTGAGCATTTCTTTTAGTATTTCTCAGCCATTAGAGATTCCTTTGCAATGAATTCTCAGCTTAGCTCTGTACCCCATGTTTTAGTTTGTTATTTGGTTTGTTGCTATTTAATTTCTTGAGTTATTCACATATTTTGGATATTAGCCCTGTGTCAGACATGGGGTTAGTGAATATCTTTTTCTAATTTGTGGGCTGCCATTTTGTTCAAATGCCAGTGTCCTTGGCCTTCCAGAAGTTTATCAGTTCCATGAGGTTCCATTTATCAAGTGTTGAATTTAGTTCTTGATCAACAGGTGTTTTGTTCAGGAAGTTGTCATCACCAATCACTTCAAGGTTTTCCTCACTTTCTCTTCTATTAAATTTAATGTATCTGGTTTTATGTTGAGGCCTTTGATTCACTTGGATTTGAGTTTTTTGCAGGATGGTAAGTATGGATCTATTTGCATTCCTCTACATGTAGACATCCAGCTAAACCAGCACCATTTGTTAAAGATGCTTTCTTTTTTTCGATTGTATGGTTTTGGCTTCTTTGTCAAAAAATCAAGTGTCCATAGGTGTTTGGGTTTATTTCTGGGTCTTCAATTCCATTGGTCAACCTGTTGGTTTTCAGGCCAATACCATGTGGATTTTATTACTATTGTTTTGTAGTACAGTTTGAAGTCAGGAGTGGTGATACCACTAGGGGTTCTTTTATTGTACAGGACTGTTTTCACCATCCTGGGTTTTTTATTTTTTCCATATAAAGTTAGAATTGTTCTTTCAAGGTCTGTAAAGAATTGTGTTGGGATTTTGATGGGCATTGCATTGAATCTGTAGATTGCTTTTGGTAAGAGGCCATTTTTACTATGTTAATCCTACCATAAGCATGGGAGATCTTTCTATATTTTCCATTGAGTAGAGAGATGTTCAGTTTCCCTGAGTTTGTAGGGTTTCTGTTGTTTCTGTTGGTGTTGAAGTCCATTTTTAATCCATGGTGATCTGATAAGATACAAGGGGTTATTTCAACTTCCTTGTATCTGTTGAGGCTTGCTTTGTGACCAAGTATATGGTCAATTTTGGAGAAGGTTCTGTGAGATGCTGAGAAAAGGCATATTCTTTTGTGTTTGGGTGAAATGATCTGTAAATATCTGTTAGGTCCATTTGATTCATGATGTCCCTTAGTTTCACTATTTCTCTGTTTAGTTTCTGTTTCAATGATCTGTCCACTGGTGAGAGTGGAGTGTTGAAATCTCCTGCTATTAATGTGTGGGAATCCATGTGATTTAAGTTTTAGTAATGTTTCTTTTATGAATGAGGGTGCCCTTGCATTTGGGGCATGAATGTTCAAAATTGACATGTCATCATATTGGATTTTTCCTTTAATAAATATGAAGTGTCCTTCCCCAATCTCTTTTGATTAATTTTAGTTGAAAGTTTACGTTATTGAATACAAAAATGGCTACTCCTGCTTGCTTCTTGAGTCCATTGGGTTGGAAAATCTTTTTCCAGTTATTTACCTTAAGATAATGTCTATCTTTGTTGCTGAGGTGTGTTTCTTGTATGCAGCAGAATGATGGATTCTGTTTTTGAATACATTCTGCTAGCCTGTGTCTTTTTATTAGGGAATTGAGTCCATTGATGTTGAGAGATATTAGTGACCAGTGATTGCTAATTCTTGTTATTTTGATGTTAGTTGTGGTACAGTGTCTGCATGTATGTTTACCTTCTTTTGGTTTTGGGATTATTTATTTCCTGTGTTTTTTGGATGTAGTTAGCCTCCTTGAGTTGGAGTTTTCCTTATAGCATCTTCTGTAGGACTGGGTTTGTAGATAGGTATTGTTTAAATTTTGTTTTGTCATGAAATATGTTGTTTTCTCCATCTATGATGATAAAAAGTTTTGCTAGGTATAGTAGTTTGGACTGACATCTGTGGTCTTATAGGATCTGTAAGATATATACTCAGGCACTTCTGGCTTTAAGAGTCTCTATTGAGAAATCAGGTGTAATTCTGATAGGTCTGCCTTTATATGTTACTTGGCCCTTTTCTCTTACGGGTTTTAATATTCTTTATTTGTTCTGTACATTCGGTGTTTTGACTATTATGTAGAGGGAGGAATTTCTCTTTTTGTCCAATCTGTTTGGTGTTCTGTAAGCTTCCTGTATATTTATAGGCATCTCTTTCTTTAGGTTGGGGAAGTTTTCTTCTATGATAGTATTGAAAATATTTTCTGGGCCTTGGAGCTGAGAGACTTCTCCTTCTTTTACTCCTGTTATTCTTAGGTTTTGCCCTTTCATGATGTCCCAGATTTCTTGAATGTTTTGTGCCAGGAACTTTTCAGACTTAACATTTTCTTTGACCAATATGTCAATTTCTTCAATTGTATTTTCTAGGCCTGAGGTTTTCTCTTCCATTTCTTGTATTCTGTTAGTGATGCTTGTGTCTGTAGTCCTTGTTCTCTATACTAGGTTTTCCATCTCCAAGGGTACCTCAGTTTGTGTTTTCTTTATTGCTTCTATTTGCACATTCAGATCTTGGACATTCTTCTCCTGTTTGATTTTTTTCTCCTGTATTTCTCTGAGGGATTTATTCATTTCCTTTTTTAAGGCCTCTATCATCTTCATAACATAAGATTTAAGGTAGTTTTCTTGCATCTCAGTTCGGTTAGGGTATTCCGGGTTGGTTTCTAGTGGTTGCATATGACCCTGGCTTTTTTTGCTTGTGTTCCTATACTGTCCTTTAGCCATCTGGTTGATCTTGGTGTTGGTAGGCCTAGTGGTCCCTGATAGTAGTAGCCCTCTTGGATTGTAGGTAGAGCTGGTAGACCCAGATGGCAGCAGGACTCTTGTTTTCCTGGGTGGCAGCGGGACTCTGGGAGTACAGGGAGAACTGATAGTTCCTGATGTTTCCAAGCTTCTGGTAGGTTCTGATATCAGTTGACTTCTGGTAGTCCCTGATGAACATCTGGGTATGGGGTTGCAGACAGAGATGGTGCCCTGGAGAAGGAAGGCTGGTGGTCACAGATGGCCACCTAGGTGTCGTGGTTTCTGATAGCTGCCTGGATCTGGAGTTGTAGGCAAAGTTGGCACCTGGGAAATGGGGTGTTAAGGGTAGGAGGCAGACTGTACTGCTGTAGGGTATGCCCATGTGACCCAGCAGGGAAGGGGGTGGGAGGAGGGCCTCACCTTGTGGTCCCAGATGGTTACCCAGGTCAGGGTTGCAGGTGGAGATAGTGCCTGGGAAATGGGGTGCACTGGGGAAGGGGCAGTATGCACCACCATGGAGTCTGCCTGCATGACCCAGAAGGCAGGCAAGGGGGTGGAAGGGGGCCTCACCTGGTGGTCCCAGATGTCTGCTTCTGTCTAATCATCTACTTTTAACACTAAAGACTTAAGAACCAAACTAGAAGTGTTAATGAATAAGTATTTAAATATGAAGCTTTAATAAACTTAGCCTTAACTTTTTACCTCTCATTTTCTGTGAAAAATTTCAAGCCAATAGAAAAGTCAAAAGATACTAAATTGAATACCATAGGCTCTTTACCTTGAATCTATGATAAGATTTACCATATTTTCTCCCTGTTGACTAGTTTTCATAGTATTGGAAGGTGCTATCAAAGTTGCTGGGGGAGAAAGCCATCAACCATGTTACCAAGTTGTGAATCCTGTGAGCTTCAATAGCTGGCATGGCAAGCCATGCCCATTGGTGCAACAACAGCATGGATATTATGTGGGTAACAAACTGATATCTGATTGGACACAAGGCCCACTCAACAGGAATGAACTGATTCTATAAAGTTGGTTAAGAGTTGGTGACTTAGGAGATTATAGACCTAAGGGGAAAAACTCATACTATCATTTTGTTAAATGGACATGTGACTGAACTACTTTCTAAAACTTTTGTTTGTAACCATAGATATGTGCTGCTTTCCACCTTGTCAGAAAAGCTTTATATTGCATTGATTGGTGACAGTTTATGAAAAGACTCAACTTGTTGAAATGCTAAGGATAAGGTGAAGTGCTCAGTTCTAAGTGAGTCATTCATATCTTCCCTGTAAGGCTTGGAGAACATCATGGAAGAGTAAGCAGAAAGAATATAAGAGCTGGAGCATGGGGAAGTACACACAAAAAACACACATACATACACAGGCACCCCCCACAGACACAGACGCACACACACAGGCACCAACCTCCTACACACAGGCAAAACATACACACACACAAACACACACTGGCAGCAGCCATGTTCTGAACCATTCCACCATGCTTCTTTTTTGCCTTTTTAGAGTTTCACATAGATTAGGTCTTGCAGCACAAATTCACTTGTGCAAGATTTATTTCACTCAGCAAAATGTTTTGGGGATTGATCAATATTGTCACATGTATTCATTGTTTGTTTCTGTTCGTTGCTGAAAAGTATCTCACTGCAAAGCTAACCATACAGTTTCTTGTTGGCATAACTTTTGGTTGATTTTCTTTCTGGTTTAAATTACTGTAAACAAATGTCATTCAAGGGTCACTATCTGGACTGGTGTTTCTAGATTCTTGGTGCCTTGTTCACAGAATTGAAAAAACACACAAGATTTCAAAGTGGCAAGGAACTATATTAAAAGCAAAGCAATAAACCAGGCATGGTGGTACACTTTTTAATCCCAGCACTGGTGAAGCAGAGGCAGGCAGATCTCTGTGAGTTCAAGGCCAACCAGGACTACAAAGTGAGTCCAGGATAGCCAGGACTGCACAGAGAAATCCTGTCTCAAAAAAAAAAAAAAAACAAAAAACAAAGAAAAAAAAAAAGAAAGGAAGAAAGGAGGGAGGGAGGGAGAGAGATAAGGAAAAGGAAACATAACTAAAAAAGGAAAAAGTAAAGCAACAGTATAGGTCAGATGCACTGTAGCAAGCAGTGGGCTCCTGGATTTGTCATCCTCAAGAGCATTGGTCATGGTTGAGGGCCTTTCTTCACTGGCTCTAAGAGAAGGAGGTTGTCAGGGAGTATATAGTGTGGGTAGATCTCTATTTTGATGGATAAGGTGGATTATGTAATTCTCTTTTATGATGCATCTGGGTTTACTATATGTATGCTTAATTCTGCAGACACATAGGATGGTAAACAAAGACCTCCTTCCTAAGTGTTCACTCAGAGGATACATTTTTTCTTTATTGCACATGTCCTAAAACCAATTCAGGCGAACTCAAACCCCTTCCTCCTGTTCCTGGGTCATGTTTCAATAGAAATGGGGGTATTGCCATAGAGTTGGCAAAGAAACAAAGTTCACTCTTTTATTTGAAGTGGACCTGCTCTGAAATTAATATGAGTATAGCCATGCAAGTATTCTGTGGACTATGTTCACATTATTCTTGAAAATACATAGGCATGGAATTGCTGGGTAATCAAGAGGGGTGTGCTTAGTTCTATAATAAACTTCTAGACCTTTTCTAACAACAGTTGTACTATTTTATAGTCTCACCAGTGAAAAACCATGAGGGCATGACCCACTCCAAGTGGGTCATTCTTCAAATTTTATGAATCTTTCTAATGTTAACCTGACTGAGAGGTGTGGTAGAATATTGTTTCACTTTTGATTTTCTTTTCTTTTTTTGGTGGATAATAATACTGAGCGTTTTCCTTTGAGAGTTGTCTGTTCAAATACTTTGTTCCTTTTTCTAAATTTGGAATTTACTATTTTGGTATTAACTTGGGGAAATTAACTTTATATAAAGAATGTGACCCCTTTATCAGATACCTATTTTGAAAGTTTTCTCTTAAATTATAGTTTATCTCCTCAGTTTTTTTCATTTCCTTTACAAATTGGACATCAGAAAATCTAATTCACCATTTCTCTTTTTATGGTTATCTCCTTCTCCAAGTAAACAATCATGAAGCCTCGTGTTTTTTACTGAAGAGCTTTGTGGGGTGGTAGAATGTTGAATATGTGACAGATCTCTAGTTGACCAAATTCAGTATAGTAGTAGGATGGTGGTCACTTTTCCCAGACAGAGTACCTTTCTTTGGCTTGACCAACACAGCAGTGACCACATCCTTGCTACTGCATCCAGTGCTAAAATCTCAGCAAAGAAACAAAGCCATACCTCTGGGGTTAGATATGATGTGTCCACATCTACTTGGTCACATGCCTGGAGTTGGACATGGTGTGTGTCTGCATCCAGTCACAATCTGCACTTGACCCCGAGGAGACCCTTGCTGAGGAAAACTGGAAAGCTCATTCAGTCCTGAACAATCTTCCACACACAGCATTTTTATGCCTGGAATCCCATCTGTTACACAAACAAATTGTGATTCATTCCCTGTCCTTATTATAAGAGATGGGATTGGGTTTTTAAACCTTGAACAATATACCTGTTTATTACCAAAAAAAAAAAAAGATGAAATCATAGAGTTATACCTTCTAGTTCCTTCTGGGATTCGAAGTGAAGCAGGGCCTGACTGGGACTGGTGGCAACAGATTTCTTCAGAGGTTTGATCCATCCTTAAAGGGAAGGCTCTTTTTTCCTTGCTGAGCTAGGCTGTTAACTATATTCTGGCAATTAGAAAAGAGAAAACCCTCTGTAGGCTTTCAGTTCCAACACAAACTGGATTTCTGCTGGACACATCTCAGATGGACTGCTCTTGAAGAGACACCCCTCTTTTTTTATTTTCTTACTTGACCTGTAATGGTTGCCTCTGTCTGTGCTACACACTGCACTATGGACATCAGTAAACACTGAAAATATTATAGAGTTTAAAAAATTAAAATTATGTAATATAGCATTCTTCAAAGTAGTTTCCATAGATGTTTGTGTCTTTGAAAGAGAAATAAAAGGAAAAGTATGTAGAACCAGGAGGGATGGAATGACGGCACTGTGGTGGAGATGTAACTTGAAGCAATAAACAAACAAACAAACAAAAAAGAATATTAACTAAATCAAAAAAGCAAGTCTTGTTTACTACAGTATGTCCAATAAACTGAGAAAACAGATATTGACCATACTTTTCTTAGTTTTATCATATACCTGATGTATTTGATCATATACATCTTTTATTCTGCAGACAAAAACAGTTTGTGGAAACACTGGTCATAATTCCTTTAGGGAGTGAGTTCCAGCTTACAGAAGGGAGTATGACCTCAAGAGTATTGTGTTATGGTCACCCATCAGTGGGTAATCAAAATGGCTCTTTAGGCTTATATCAGAAGCTAAAGTTTTAAAATAGTTTTGGCAGCATCTTGCTTTTTCTCACCTCACAGTACCCTTGTAACAAGCCTCTAGCTACTCATTAGGTCAATATTTCAAACAGGAGATATTTAATTATGATAGCTATCTAATAGAACAATGCAAAAACTACCTGGAGGTTTGAGAGGGAGTGTTTTGAAAAGTGAATTGGTTATACATATAAATAGACAGAAAAACGCCTTTATCTCTTGAGCTATGTAACCCTTTCTGATACTGTGCAGTTGGAAATTTCTACCAGAGAGAAAGATACAATCCGAAATGTGGATCAAATAATTTTGAGCTGGAAAGAATCCAGCAGGTAACCAGACAGAAAGATCTTCAAACTCGAGTGTGACTCAGAGAGCAGCATCTCAAGGTTGCAACGTACCCCACAAACACAGTTGAGATTATGGCTTTAAAACTGAATACTGATCATACCTACCCCAAGATCTGTTTTAAAATGCAGAGCCAAGTCTCAGTCCCAGTGAACCTGACGTAGGTCTGGAGTGTAGGCTTTGAATCTGTGTCTTTATAAGTAATGTTCTGGGCTAAGCCTCGTGAAATGCAGGTGCAGACTTCATGTTTCTCAGAATCATAACGAGGGACGCTGAAGCCACCAAGGCTGACCAAGGAGTTCAGTCCCACCCCACTGACTCTGGGGTCAGAAGCCAATTCTGAACTTGGAGCAGTTAATAAACACAAGAGGCTTTTGAGCATTCCTTACATCAAAGCTATTTGCTCGGGTAGGATAGGATGATGTGAACCTGCCCCAGATCTTGAAGGTGAGGTCTGTGTGGAGAAGGACTTGATGGACATCCCTGTCACTCCAAGCAGTGAGTCACTCCACACAAGGGCTGCTCGGCTTGGCAGGACCAGCTTATGTGCTCACCTGTTAGTATGTTCAACTAGAGAAGACACTTTCTATCTGATTATTAAGAACATGTTTGCCTGGGTGTCCTGTCCTGGATTATAAGGAAATTAATTAAACATCTAGCTTGTTATAAATGCACTACTGGAATCAATTGAAGCTCAAGCTGTTGTGCATGCCTGTTAGTTTTTTTTGAATAAGATTATATAAAGCAGGAAGACATCCCCTTAATCTTAGCCACACCTTCTAATGGCAGCCCTCATAAAAGGATGTATAAAATCTTTGCGTTTTGCTTACTTGCCCTCATGCCCACTGGAAAGATCAACTAACCTGTTGCTGATGTATTCATTCACCAGTACTTGAACCAATGTGTTTGTAATTTTAGTACAGACTGAAGACCAGCAGCTCGCTAGGGATCATCCAGGATTCCAGCACTAGGGAAGTACTGAGACATCCAGCCTCATAACTGAACAAATGAAGCCTTCCCACTGTTGAAGTCCTAGAACCACAGCCTGTAAGGCAGCCTAATAAAACACACTTGGGCATGCATGCACGCCCTTGAGTGCACACATACATCACACACACGCACACACACATCAGTTCTGTTTCTCTAGAGAACCCTGAGTGATATGACAGCTGATCCATAAGCATTTCAGGTTTCTGATCTTGGCCAATCTTTTCACATAGTTCTTTCCCTAAGTTCTACCATCTGCTGGCAGGCACTGGGATAAAGGTTTACTTAATGTTGCTGCTACCCAACATTTTGAGAAATGAAGTCATTTCCTTTCCAAGAGCAAAGTATACATTTTATCTTACTTTTTTGTTAGCAGGAAGCATACAAACACACCCCTTCCTAATCAAGCAACCACACTGATCACCATAGTCTAATCATGTTTGCTCCTTTCCCTTTGGTCCCTTGAGGTCTTCGATTGTTCTATTCATATTTTTGGCTTGACTTAATCAGCACATATGCTGGCTCCAATTTTGCTTTCACCCTCCCAAACACTCATTCAACAAGAGCAAAATATGAATATAAATACACCCACTAGAGTTGAAGCCTAAGCCAGGTGGACCAGCTGCTGTCCTGGCTCCCTGAGGACCTCTCCCCTCTCCAAATTATTTATTCGTTGTATCAAATCACAGATGAGATCCTGACCCCAAAGTCCCTGAGTCTCTGCATGGTAAGATTCTTTGGAACAGAAGGCTCTTCCCAAACAGAGATCAACTTAATCAATCAGAATTCTGTTTCTATAAATCAAACAGGAGCAATTTGAAAATCAAGAAGTTGTCAGTAAATTTTTTTTTAAATCACACTGAAAACTAAGAGGGAAGCATGTGGGTTAAGGGGGTTTAAAAAAAAAAATGTGTGCCAGATGTCAGAAGCCTTGAGAAGCAAGCAGTTCAGGGACAGACAACAGAAACCAATAGTCAAGGCCACTTGTAAAGTGAATCATTGTATCTAAAACATCTGGAGAGGTCACTGGATGGAAACTCAATGTGTCCAATGGGAATAACTGTGCCCCACTGTAGCTGACGTTTCCAACTTTTTTTCTCTTCCACCTTCTCCTCATTTATTAAACCCCTAACACTAGATAGCAGAGAGAAAATTATAGAGGGGAGAGGGAGCAAAGTTATCTTCAAACTACTTCCTGCTGATTAGGGGTGTCAAGTTCCTTGGAGCTAATTTGATCTTCACCGTGAGGAAATCTAATTCCTCTCATTTCTTTGCACAGGACTATTTGGCAAGCCGCAACCAACAGCAGCCACCAACAACAACCCTGCCTCTGTGGGTCCTAACATTTATATATCTTCTGAAAATTTCCCAGAATTCCAAACATCGCAGAAACTATCTGCAGCTGGCAAAACCACACCACTGGTAGAGTACAAGGCAAATAATAGTCAGCTTTTTCGAAACAGCCTCACATCTCCACACCTGTTATTAAAATGAAAACATTCCTATAATTTTTCTGTGTTTTTTAAAGAAACCAAAATTCCAAAATTCGTACTGTACCCAGCAAAGGGTAGCAGATGCAGTCGAATGTAGAACACAGGAAGGTCTACTGAGTTCAGTCCTGTAGGTGATGTCAGATGAGGTCTTTATGCTTCCCTGAATGCTGAGTGGCCTCCATCTCCACACCTCCATAGTCCTGGGTCTACTTTGATGGGAGTTGTCTTAGCTAGGGTTTCTGTTGCTGCAATAAAACACCATAACCAAAAATCAAGTAGGGAGGAAAGGGTTTATTCGGCTTATACTTCCACATTGTAGTCCATCATTGAAGGAAGCCAGGAAAGGAACTCAAACAGAACAGGAACCTGTAGCCACAAGGAGCCTGCTTTCTTTCTTTCTTTTTTTTTTTTTCCACTTCTTTATTTTAATCTCCATGATCTCCATCGATGCTGCTAGCAGATTACAAATGACCAGAAAAATCTGATTAATGACTTAAAAAGGTAGTATAACCAGAGGGAGCAGCTGGGAAGAGGGGAAAGAGGACAATATGATGGAGATGTAACCTGAAGCAACAAACAAATAAATTTAAAAAAAAGAAAAGCACACTTATAATGAAAATGCTGACAGAACTTAGATGAGAAAATGTAATATCACAAATACTCTAATGTCATTTACATGTAAAAGAACAAAATATGGGTTTATACAGGCAGAGTCTGTAAACTGTTTTATTAAAAATAACTCTGTTAGATATCAATATCCATTATTTCCTTTATGTTAGGTTGCATCAAGCCTGCTTTCTTATAGAATCCAGGACCACCAGGCCAGAGGTGGGACCACCTCCAATGGGCTGGGCTCTCCTCCCCCAATCACTAGTTTAAAAAAATGCCTTACAAGCCTGCCTACAGCTAGATTTTATGAAGTATTTTCTCAATTGTGATTCCCTCCTCTCAAATGACTTTAGCTTATGTGGAGTTGACATAAAACTATCCAGCACAGAGTGTTCCCACAATGCCTGGGCATCAAACTGCTACTGGGGTATACTATGAGGTGTAGCTAAGACTCTTGCCTTCTTTTTTATCTACACATTGAAATTAGATCACCAAAACTGATATTGTGAGCTTGCCGTCGATGTAATCCAGACCCTCTCTAAAATAAACACCATTAAGAGATGTCTGCACTCCTCAGTCTTGCTGTCCCCCATAGCGCTTTGGAATCCTGATGATGGAAACAGTTCCACCTCCTATTGTGGATTATCACAGCTAAGTGGCTTCAAATGGCACAGATTTGTCTCACAACATATCTGATAACCAGACACAGATCACAGTAAGCTAAAATCAGGCTTTCCTCCTAGGGGCTGGAGAGGAAAAACCACTCCCCTTGCCAAACCATTCACTTAACAAGCTCTTGTCTCATCTCCAGTGGGAAGCCCTCAACACTTCTTCTCTGACTATGCTGTTCCTCTTCTCACTTATGAGGACCCCTGTGATTCCACACTGATGCAGAGTGATCGTTCACTCCACAATCCTTCAGACAATGACATCCACAATGATTTTCTTCCGTAGAAGGTAGCACACTCACAAACATCAGGGCCCAAGATAGACACCTCTGAGAGACCACTGTCTCAATGCTACAGACATCAAGCAAAGCCTCATGGCTTGCTCTTTCAAATGCCGTCACGTGGGTGATCAATGTTCTGCATTCGTATAAGGAAAAATATTCAGAATAACAACAGAGATCAAGATGTTACATATAAATTTGCATCCTCCAAGGTGTCTTCAATGGGACTACAGAAACTCTGTGTTTCAGAATTTTTTCCAATATTATCCTCATGAAAAATTTCAAATATGGAGAAAAGTTGAATTATATACTAAATATTTTAATACAAAGCATAAACATTCTACCAACATTTTACAGTTTGCTTTATCACACAGTTGTGTGTTAGCCAATCGCTTTGTTGGTTTATCATATTTTTTAGCATCTCAACTTTAAATAGCTCAATATCTAGACAGCAACCAGATAGATACCAGCATTAGTTGATGAGGTCTGTTTTGAATGTGACTCTTAACAGTTTCTACCCCTGATGATGAAAGAAAAGAATTTTTGTTGTGAAAATAATCTCATATCCTTATGTTTGCATAGATCTCTTCAGTGTCACTTGTCACATGCACTCAGCCCATGTCCAGTTTAACAGTCCTCTCTGATGGACAGTTATCTGCATCTTGGCAGCATGTTGTCTCAAGAGCCAGCTGCCTCTGTCCATTTTTTTTCACCCCAAGATTTTCCCTAATGGTTTAAAATTCTGCTCAGTGTGGCTTATCAGACGTTCATGGACTATTGCAGGAGCCACTTCAACAGAAGTCTAATCTGAAGCCAGGAGAGAAGTGCCTCAGCTGCAGTGTTTGGATAGGTGGCCATGGCAGAAGACATTAACAGCAGCACAGTCCTTCTACCTGTAGCTGTGTTCCAAAGCATCCTTCTGTTTCTGGTTCAGGTATAAGCCAAAAGAATACATGTCCTTCTTCTCTCTCTCTCCTCATCATCCCAATCCACAAGAAGCCATCTCCTGCTAAGGATACTACAATGGCTCCCTAATACATTTTCCCTCAAATTTTATTCTCCACAGTGTGCAATGTGATCATATGCCTGAATTTCAAGTTCTTCAATTGTTACCCTCTATGCTAAGCAAACCACATTTCCTATCATGGCCTATGGAACCTTCAATGCCCTAGTCTCAGCCCAACATTACAGCCTCTCCTCCATATTTAAGTTATTCTCCATCTCTCAAAATGTTCCGGATACTGGACAAAGACTAACTGGATTCCAGTATCCTTATACTTCTTCATCTCTTCACTCAGCATCTTCACCCAATATATTATGGGGTTCTGTAGCAATGACAGCATGCGGATGACAGCTAAATCTTCTTTTCAGGGAGTGTTTGTTGGCCACCTTTTAAAAAAGCCCTGGCCACATATGAGTTTCACTGCCATTTACTTGTTTGCTCGGTGGCTTTCCTTTTCTTCACTCTCTGAATATTTATTACCCACAAAGTCATCTTATTCTTGTTTTCTGCTGTATCTTCCACCGCATTACTTGGCACAGTAAATTTTCCTGAGTAAAGCAATGATTAAAATGGATAGAAATAGAAAATTCACAAGAGAAGACATAACTATGGAAATATAAAGGCATCACTCTTCTGGGCAATCAAAGATGTGGTGCAAAACAAGGAGATATTTTATGTAAGTCAAAGTAAAAATGTTCCATTCTTAATCATGTTAGCAAGAATACAGTAATTCTTAGTCAACAGGTACAAATCTTCTAGAAAGTATTTGGTAATATCTATCAGCCCCAATGAAAATTCTCACACTCTTCAGTGTAGTCATATTGCATTTGAAAATTTATTCCAAGGAAATAATATGAATGCGTGCATGGAAGTTCTGTGTGCATTAAGTTTTCTACTGAAGTTATACCTGACAGTACACATCAAAACAAACAGATTAATCATGCCATTTCTACTTGAATAAAGAGAATTTAAAACGACGGTTATAAAGGCAAAATGATGGGAATCAGAAATTACCATCTTATAAAATTAAATTGCAAAGTAACAAAATGCATGTATACTCAGGCTGCAAATATGGATAGAAACTTTAGCATAAAATATACAAATGTGACAAGAAAAGAGATGAGATTAACAGTAATGGTAAGTCTAATCTTCCAAAATGCTTTATACTCATGACCATGATAATAAAACACACCTGTCCTCCCTGTATGATAAACAATTGTTTTGAAAATAAGACTGATCTTTTATTCAGTCTGAACAGGCAGTGCATGCCACATGCTAGAAATTGTTCAATCTTACACACCGATAGCCTGAATTTATCTTGAAGATGAATATATTGGGAGAAAATGGTGATAAACCTAGTTGCAATACACTGCAGGGCTCATCAGGTGATGAGGAGGTTCACCACACAAAAGCATCTGTGCAGGGCGGGAATGCTATCCAGGCCACACTACAGCACACTTGACTGCTCTCAATGTGTTCTTATTGCTAGGTGTATTCGTTTGTCTGCTTTAGTGGCTTTTTGGGATGCCTCCTCTTGAACTGATGACATCAAATGCTTTCCATTTATTATGCTGACATCTTCCAAGTTCTCTTTAGAGAATAACCGCTGGGAAAAGACACACTGGGCACTCATTCAACTTTGTCTGGAATGACAAATTGCACCCATGGGCACTTCCTAAAGGTAAGAGACTGAAAGCTCAGTGCCTGATTAGGTAGCCCTGTCCCAGCACATCTGCTCCATTGGAAAGTCCTAAGGGCCCCACACAGGCAACATGAAGGTGAATCCACCTTCAAACTGGGTCCAGATGTCTACAAGCAAATAAGAAGCATGTACAGACCTCTATAGGGGATAACTTTATTCTAAAATGTCATCACAAAGGGAGGGACAGACTATGGCCATGGGAAGAAGATGCTCTCAGATCTGCTAGTATCTCAAAGTTAAATTGCGTTAGAAGAACCTCATGAGTGGGGTGAAATGAACAGCTCCAGAGAGTCTGTATACTTATAGTAGACAGCATAGTATGTCTATCCACTGAGGCCAGCATCTTCTCAGGATAGAGACTAAGCAGGATAATATGCCACTTACCTGCAAGGACTGACCAAAGTTCGAAAACCTTGGGGATGTGTATCTCCCCTGGAACACACAGATCATGGGTTTCTTAACTGTTGCTGTGTTCAGGAGCCAGGGCTTGGGTACAGCTCAGTGTCGACCTTCTTTTTTAATTACTGTTTAGTCTGTTCAGAAATTTGTAACAGCCCATGGATTAGTGTCTTTAAATGAGGGACCTACTTGTCCCTGTGCAGAGGGCACTGCCTGGTGAATGTCTGCTTTCAGCTTCATAAGCCTGCGCCTCTTGCATGCCACATGGAAGCATGGGTGTTTGGGCTCTATGGCCTCTTGGATAAGGGCACTAACACCTCACTGCCTAGCCACCCCAAAATGTCCTTCCTTCAGATTCCATCAGAATTTGGCTTAAGTTCCAACATATTACTTTGAAGGGGGCACATTCAGACCATGACTGTGGAGGTATAACTTTGCAGCAAGAACTTCTAAGTTTTTACCAAATCATCTTCCTTGGCACAGACTTGTTGATGCTACATAGCTACATGACACATTTAGACAATGGAATGAGAGCCCACAGAGGCTTCCCATATGTCACCATTTATTCTAGATCTTGAAGGCTTAGACAGAAAGCACTTGCTAAACAAGGTAGAGTTGTAAGATGGAAGGGCCATGCCTTAAACAAAACATGTTGGTGAGTTATTTAGACTTTATGGACCTTAGAAATAAGATTCAGATCTATTAAGTCGAGGAGATTGTTTTATTTTGTTATTTCTGAGACTAATAGTAACTTACTAATAGTATTCCCAATTCTAAATCTTGAAAAGTTTGAGTTTAGACATTTGCCATATCCCAGGGAGCTGGCTTGATGGATAGTGTTTGCTGACAAGCATAAAGAAAGGAGTTTGGGTCTTCAGAAGCCTCATAAAAGTTGGGCAGGCATGACACTTGCCTCTAATCCCTATACTCAGGAGGCAGAGAGAGGATTCTTGAGGCAAGCTGGCTAGTTACTCTATCTGGGAAGGATGAACTCCTGGTTAGCAAAAGACCCTGCCTCAATAAACAAAGTAAGGAATGACAAAGGAAGACACCCATGTCTATTTCAATTTCATGCATCCATGTGCACTCACATCCTCTCTCTCTCTCTCTCTCTCTCTCTCTCTCTCTCTCTCTCACACACACACACACACACACACACACACATATCCTCACAGGTAAGGGAGAAAAAAATGAATAAATATTGCCAAAGTTTTCTTAGCATCATGCCCAGAACATTGCAAACTCTCAAGAAGTGTGAGCTATTGTGACATTACAATAGCTCATTAATGTGACATCCTGGGTTAGGACAAGATGGTTCAGGATCTAGTTGTGGGAGAAGTCTTGGAGACCACATTTCAGCTGGAATTTATGGCCTTCAGAAAGCTTGAAAGTGCCCTATCTATCTCTTATATTTAGATAAGCAAATATTGTTTGTCTCTTAGCAACTTGATTTCTGAGTAGCTTAGAAAATAACTGTGACAGACTGTCATAGTAACTAACAAAATGACATGTTTGCATGACTATTAGTTTCCATTTCTTAATTATCCTAAACAGTTTATGATGGTTGGTAGCAAAAAGTCAAAACTTTACATTTCATTTTTAAGCATTACTAGGAACAATACCTTTAAGAAGCGTTACCCTTAATTTTGTATCAATATGCAAAGATCAATACCAATGTGGCCAAATATAATCTTAATTTTGTGTCAATATACAAAGATCAATACCGATGTAGCCCTATACAATCTTAATTTTGCCTTAATATACAATGATCAATACCAATTTAGCCAAATATAATATTAATTTTGTATCAGTATACAAAGGCATAAGGCCATATTCAATAATCTGTCCTTTTTTCTTGATCTTTCCTATACTATGTCTATGTCCCATTTTTTTCAAGTCTGTTCACTCCTACATAGGTAAAATTAGTAGAAATAACCAACGCACCTGCCATCAGTGGTTCTTAAATGGTAAGACACTATTTGCACCAGCAGCCTGGACACTGACTCTACCTCTGGATCAGAAACCTCTTTAAGAATATGATGTGCAGTGGAGAGGCTGTTGCTGTCATAGAGGATCTGTTCTTGGAACTCACATGTTGGCTTACAATCATTTCTAACTCCCGTCCCAGATCTAACACCCTCTTGTAACTTCTCTAGGCACTAGGCACACACATGGCATGGATATAGGAGGTTAACTACAGACAAGAAAGCACAAGAAGCAAATAGCATGCCTGCAGCAAAACCAAAAGAAAAGAAGCTCACTCACACACTATTTCCACCAACATTAAGATGGCAGGAAGTAACAATCACTGGTCATTAATGTCTCTCAACTACAATGGACTCAATTCCCCAATAAAAAGTGACAGGCTAGCAGAATATATGCGAAAACAGAATCCCACATTCTGCTGATTACAAGAAACACACCTCAGCAAAAAAGATAGACATTACCTCCAAGTAAAGGGCTGGAAAAAGATATACCAAGCAAATGGACCCAAGGAAAAAGCTGGAGTAGCAATTCTACTATGCAACAAATTGGACTTTCAACCAACATTAATCAAAAGAGATGGGGAAGGACACTATATACTCATCAAAGGAAAAAACCACCAAGATGAAATTTCAATACTAAACATCTATGCCCCAAATGTAAGACAACCCACATTCAATAAATAAACACTACTGAAGCTCAAATCCCACACTGAACCTCACACATTAATAGTGGGAGACTTCAAAACACCACTCTCACCACTGGAGAGATCAAGAATGCAGAAACCAAACAGAGAAATAATGAACCTCACAGATGTCATTAATCAAATGGACCTAATTGATATCTACAGAACATTTCACCCCAAAACAAAAGAATACACTTTCTTCTCGGCACCTCACGGAACCTTCTCCAAAATCGACCATATAGTTGGTCACAAAGCAAGCCTCAACAGATACAGGAAAATTGAAATCACTCCTTGTAACTTATCAGACCATCATGGAATAAAGCTAAGCTTCAACAATAACAAAAACAACAGAGTGCCTGCAAAAACATGGAAACTGAACAATTATGTCCACAATGACCTCTGGGTTAGGGAAGAAATAAAAAAACAAATTAAAATCTTCTTAGTGTGTTGCAAGTTAGTATGAATGTTGAGTCAGATATAGACCTTTAAACTCATGGAGATGGTTAGATAGTAGAATGTTAAAGTCAGGGGCCAAATATGTATAAACTGGATATTGGGAAGGTATACTGGGCCATTTAACTCTCATAAATGTGGCATACTTATATCTGTTGTTTTTTATAATACTTACTGTTATAAGAGAAGGAACCATCTGTTGGGCTGAAAGGGGAAACTTCTGGGGGGAAGAGGGTGGAAGGGTGGGATAGGAAGGGGGAATAGGGAGGGTTTGTGACTGAGATGTAACTTGAAGAAAAAAAAAATAAAGTATTTATAAAAATAAAATAAAATAAAATCTTCTTAGAACTCAATGAAAATGAAGGCACAACATACCCAAACTTACAGGACACATTGAAAGCAGTGCTAAGAGGAAAGTTTATAGCACTAAGTGCCTTCAAAAAGAAACTGGAGAATTCCATGCCAGCCACCTAAAAACACACCTGAAAGAGCTAGAAGAAAAAGAAGCAAACACTCCCAAGAGGAGCAGACGAGAGGAAATTATCAAACTCAGGGCTGAAATCAACAACTTAGAAACAAAAAGAACAATACAAAGAATTGACAAAACCAAGAGCTGGTTCTTTGAGAAAATCAACAAAATAGACAAGCCCTCAGCTAAATTAACTAAAAGGCAGAGGGAAAATACCCAAATCAACAAAATCAGAAATGAAAAGGAGGAAATAACAACAGACATTGAGGAAATCCAAAGAATCATTAGGTCCTACTTCAAAAACTTGTACTCCACAAAAGTGGAAAATCTAAATGAAATGGACAATTTTCTTGATAGACTCCACCTAGCAAGGTTAAATCAGAACAGTTAAACAAATTAAACAATCCTATAACCCTTAAGGAAAGAGAAGAAGTCATTAGAAGTCTTCCAACCAAAAAAAGCCCAGGCCCAGATGGTTTCAGCACAGAATCCTACCAGACATTCAAAGAAGAGCTAACACCAATATTCTTCAAACTCTTCCACAACATAGAAACAGAAGGAATACTGCCAAACACATTCTATGAGGCCACAATTACCCTCATACCTAAACCTCACAAAGACCCAATGGAGAAAGAAAATTTCAGACCAATTTCCCTTATGAACATGGATGCAAAGATACTTAATAAAATACTTGCAAACCGGATCCAAGATCACATCAAAAGTATCATACACCATGATCAAGTACGCTTCATCCCAGGGATGCAGGGGTGGTTCAACATTAAAAAATCCATCAATGTAATCCACCACATAAACAAGCTGAAAGAAAAGAACCACATGATCATCTCGTTGGATGCTGAAAAATCCTTTGACAAAATACAGCACCCTTTCATGATAAAAGTCTTAGAGAGATCAGTCATACAAGGACCATATTTAAACATAATGAAGGCAATTTACAGCAAGCCAATAGCCAACATCAAAATAAATGGAGAGAAACTTAAAGCATTTCCTCTAAAATCAAGGACAAGGCAAGGCTGCTCACTCTCTCAATATCTCTTCAACATAGTACTTGAAGTTTTAGCTAGAGCAATAAGACAACTAAAAGAGATCAAGGGGATACAAATTGGAAAGAAAGAATTCAAAGTATCCCTATTTGCAGATGATATGATAGTATACATCAGTGACCCCAAAAATTCCACCAGAGAACTTCTACAGCTGATAAACTCCTTCAGCAAGGTGGCTGGATACAAAATCAATTCAAAAAAAATCAGTAGCCCTTCTTTACACAAAACATAAATGGGCTGAGAAAGAAATAAGGGAATCAACACCCTTCACAATAGCCACAAATAACGTAAAATACCTGGGGGTAACTCTAACCAAGCAAGTGAAAGACATGTATGATAAGAACTTCAAGTCCCTGAAGAAAGAAATTGAAGAAGATATCAGGAGATGGAAAGATCTCCCTTGTTCATGGATAGGTAGGATCAACATAATAAAAATGGCAATCTTACCAAAAGCAACACACAGATTCAATGCAATTCCTATCCAAATACCAACTCAATTTTTTACAGATCTGGAAAAAACAATTCTCAACTTCATATGGAATAACAAAAGACCCAGAATTGCTAAATCAATCATGTACAATAACAGAACATCTGGAGGTATCACCTTCCCGGATTTCAAGCTGTACTTCAGGACAATAGTAAAAAAAAAAAAAAAAAAAAAAAAAAAAAAA
>CAJQZJ010004687.1:6462318-6473296 GCA_907164525.1 Lophiomys imhausi | reverse complement strand
TCAATAAATGGTGCTGGTCTAACTGGATGTCAACATGTAGAAGAATGATAATAGATCCATACTTATCACCCTGTACAAAACTTAAGTCTAAGTGGATCAAAGACCTCAACATAAATCCAGACACACTAACATTAATAGAAGAGAAAGTGGGGAAAAGCCTTGAAATCATTGGCACTGGTAGCAACTTCCTGAATAGAACACCAATAGCTCAGGCACTAAAACAAACAATCAGTAAATGGGACCTTATAAAATTGAAAAGCTTCTTCAAGGCAAAGGACACTGTCCTTAGAACAAAACGGCAGCCTACAGACTGGGAAAGGATCTTCACCAACCCAACATCTGACAGAGGGCTAATATCTAAAATATATAAAGAACTGAAAAAATTAAACAACAAAAAATCAAATAATCCCATCAATAAATGGGGTACAGAGCTAAACCGAGAATTCACAGAAGAGGAATCTCTGAAGGCTGAGAGGCATTTGAGGAAATGTTCAACATCTTTGGTCATCAGGGAAATGTAACTTAAAACAACTCTGAGATTCCATCTCACACCTGTCAGAATGGCTAAGATAAAAAACTCAAATGATAGCACATGCTGGTGAGGTTGTGGAGAAAGGGGAACACTCCCCCATTGCTGGTGGTACTGAAAACTTGTGCAACCACTTTGGAAATCAATCTGGAGATATCTTAGAAAACTGGGAATAAATCTACCTCAAGACCCAGCCATACCCCTCTTGGGCATATATCCAAAAGATTTGAAACGAAACCACAAGGACATTGCCTCAACAATGTTCATAGCAGCTTTATTTGTAATAGCCAGAAACTGGAAACAACCCAGATGTCCTTCAACTGAAGAATGGATAAAAAAAACTGTGGTACATTTACACAATGGAATACTACACAGCTATCAGAAACGAGGAAATCATGCAATTCGAAACCAAATGGATGGAACTAGAAAAGCTCATCCTAAGTGAGCTGACGCAGTCCCAGAAAGATAAACATGGTATGTATTCCCTTATAAATGTATATTAACCATACATCAGAGGATAACTATCCTAAAACCCACACACCCAAATAGATAGGAATCTAGCATATCTATCCTAGGAAAAATTCTACCCACCAGTGAGTCATGGAATCTGCTGCAGGTTAGTGGAACATCACACCCTAGATGGTGTGCCTTATCAAGCTACAGTACAAGTGGAAGCTCTTGGCCCTCACATGACGAAAGATCTAAGGGAGTATCATATGTGAGGGCCCACCTCATCTGATTAGAAAGAGAGTACCAAGTAGAGGAACAAGGAGGGAGGGAGGGAGGCAAGTAGGAAGGGAAGGAGAGAGGGAGGGAAGGGGAGAGGAAGGGAGGGGCCAGGAAGGGAGGAGGGAGGAAACTCGTTCTAGAAGTAAATAATACTTTTTAAAGAAAAGAGTTAATAAACTTAAAAATATAAAAAAATACAATGTAAAATTTTTAAACTATAATTTACCAAATGTATAATTGCCTTACTGGCATGAAAGGAAAATGGCCTTAATTTCAGATTAGAATGTTAGACTGCAGGTGGCCACAGAGATTGCAAAAACTTGATAGCAGCTTAAAAGTTTTTGTGTTTTTTTTTTTTTGTTTTTGCAGAGGTATAGGATATTTCCATGGTTTGGCATTAAAAAGTAGGTAACAGGTTTAAAACACTGTAAATAAATTAAAGGTGACAGCTGTTCCACCTGGTTTTACAAACCTCCAAGAGTTGAAAAAACTTAGAGCTAAGGTAAAATAATGCATGGTGTTAGCCCATCCCTTTACCTACAGCAGAGACAGGAGGATCACTATAGAGTTAGTTGTCTTATAAATTCTAGAGTTACAAGAAATAGGGTGGTGATGGTACACACCCTTAGTCCCATCATTGGGGAAGAATACACCCTTAATCCCAACACACTAGAGACAGAAACAGGCAAATCCCAGAGCTCAAGGTCAGCCTGATACAAAACAAGCTCTAAACAGAGAAAAACTTTGATCCATGGGTGGAGGAGCACATCTTTAATCCCATCAGTTGGGAACCACATGTCTTTCATCCCAAAACTTAGAATGCAGAGACAGGCACATAGGATTTGGAAGGATTTAAGTTTAAAAGCTACTTACAAAAGGCAGGCTGCAATTCAAACAAATTGTCCTTTGAGATCTCAAAATATATACACTAAAGGTTTGTTTAGCTTCAAAATATAAAAATAATTTCTTCTTTAATCTGGATTGAAAGGTAAAACTTTACATATTGTCAAAAAACCAAATTTTCTCCAGGAAAAATATTACCTGACCCCCTCCCAAAAAAAGGTAATTGTCCCAGAGTTAGGATTAGGGCAGGGTTCTGTTCTTATCTCTCCAGGAGATTTAAAGCATCCATTCAAGGAATCCAGGGACAACTGGACAACTGAAACCTCATCAGAAAACAGAACAGACACCAAAGAAGACGAGTGGCCCAGATGATCCAGCCTTGCAGACTTCCTCAATAGCAGTTGCCTCAAAAGTCTACAATCACAACAACTCAAGATCATTAAGATCATTCAGCTCCACAGACTGCTCCAGCCAGAACTTCAGTAAAGCTCTGAAGAACAGCTTCTGTCTATGAACTTCTTAGGACATCTAAATAGCTGAGCACAAAGGAACTGAACATCAAATGATTCTATTAACATTTTTAACCATTTTTCCATTCTTATTTGGGCCCCAAACAGGTTCACTATGTCCCAAATCAGCAGGAAGTCATTTTAAGAGAACAACGTCCCATCTCCAGAAGGTGGGGAGGGTGCTCCCCCCCTCCCTTTGGTTATTTGATGGATAATAGAAAATTTTGTTATTTAGGGGAAAAGCCTACAAGCTGTTAAATGGTCTTGTTAGATGGGTTTTGGAGGTTAGACCCAGGGACTTCTCTCTTTTTCTTTTCTGTATCCTTCTTTCTCTACTATGTAGGAGTGAACAGACTTGAGAAAAATGGGACATAGACATAGTGCAGGAAAGATCAAGAAAAAAGGACAGATTATTGAATATGGCCTTATGCCTTTGTATACTGATACAAAATTAATATTATATTTTGCTAAATTGGTATTGATCATTGTATATTAAGGCAAAATTAAGATTGTATAGGGCTACATCGGTATTGATCTTTGTATATTGATACAAAATTAAGATTATATTTGGCCACATTGGTATTGATCTTTGCATATTGATACAAAATTAAGGGTAACGCTTCTTAAAGGTATTGTTCCTAGTAATGCTTAAAAATGAAATGTAAAGTTTTGACTTTTTGCTACCAACCATCATAAACTGTTTAGGATAATTAAGAAATGGAAACTAATAGTCATGCAAACATGTCATTTTGTTAGTTACTATGACAGTCTATCACAGTTATTTTCTAAGCTAATCAGAAATCAAGTTGCTAAGAGACAAGCAATATTTGCTTATCTAAATATAAGGGATAGAGAGGGAATCTTCAAAAACCTCAAGAGATCTGCAGAATATGGCATTCAAAGATGTTTTCTTAACTTAAGATTTTTTTGATATCGAGACATGTCAGCTCCTGACAGCACCCCCTATTCTACTCCAAGTAGAAGATGAGCATTGGAGAATCTCCAGTGGGAGATGATTGAATTGGTGGTAAGCCTTTCTCTTGACAAGAAAAACCCCTTGCTTCAAGTGTAGACAGACTGCTGTCCAAAAGGGACAAAACTTGGAAGCAGGTACGTCGACAGCCTAGCTCTGCCAAGACAGGGTAGGTAAGTCCTTCATAATTCCTGCTCTACAACCAATGTCTGTCAGAGAAACGGGGCCAAATGGCTGAAGATTGAAACTGTAATGTATGGAGAGAAAATGGGAACTGTCCAGGCAGCCACTGGTATGTCATTTCTTAGTTTTGGAAGCTGCAGGCCCTGCACTTCCTATATAATCAGATATATTTATCCCTCTCAGGTCTCTGAGTTGGTTGAAGAACAGATAGCTAGAGTCTCATAGTTAAATTTTGAGTTGTTTAGGAATCAAGAGGGTGTTCTGGATCTAAGAAGATGTTTTTTAAATTGTGATGCAAGTTAGTATGAAAGCTGAGTCAGATATAGAACTTTAAACTCATGGAGATTGTTAGATAGTATAATGTTAAAGTCAGGTGCCAAATACATATGGACTGGACATTGGGAATGTATGCTAAGCCATATAACTCATAATTGTGGCCTATTTATTTCTGTTGTTTTGTATTGTATTTGTAGTTATAAGAAAAAGAACCATTTGTTGGACTGAAAGGGAGAGCTGTTGGGGGGAAAAATAAATACCTTAAACTAAAAAAAAAAAAAAAAAGAAGTTAAGAGGATGGTGGGGCTGAGGGGGAGGAGGGTGGAAGGGTGGGACTGGAGGGGGGAGTAGGGAGGGGATTGTGATTGAGATGTAACTTGAAGAAATAAAAAATAAATTATTAAAAAAAAGATCCTGTCTGGTGTCTATCAGTGCCATGTATACATCCCTATTAAAATGTTTTTTTAAGAAATAAAAGTAAAAAGTAAGTAATAAAATAAAAAGTAAAACAAAACAAATCCTACTGCCCAGTCCTTCATTCCTTCAGTGATTGCCTAAGGGCAAGTATCCAAGAGAAGTCAGCCTGGAGGAGGAGCTGCAGGAGGACCGTCACTTGCTGATGAATGCTCTTCTCTGGGCTTCATCTCATGATACAAGACTTCAAAGGGAAGAAGTTTACTGTGAGGTCTGGAAACGAGAGATGTGCACCAGATGAGAAAAGGCAGGTGATGCAGAATCACTCAGAGAACATTGGGCACAAACTGCAACTCGGCCCAGGGGGCATCTCTGGGAACAGAAACGGCCCTTCAGAGCTGTGCTACATGAGCAGCCCAGGAGCTGAACCTATTAAACACAACCTGCCTTTAGGAAACCCTGAAAGGAAGACAAATGCCAGAGTTGAGAATCATAGGAAGAGCGAGGATGATGTAACAAGAGATACATTCAGATAGCAGATAGTACCTGCCCCACTCCTTAAGCACTGAGTTCATTACTCCTTGGCTTCTGAGATTCCTGAACACTATGAAAGTGACTTCTGACTGATATGTAAATTGAGAGAAACCAGAAGCTCCATCTAAGTGGCCACCTCTGTAGGTGGTTTTGTAAATATTTCCTGTCTTGTAGCCCATAGCATTTTTTATCCCAGCGTTTGCACAAGAGGAAATCCTGACATGAAAAGGCAAAATACATACAGTAGGTAGCATTTATTGAGTTCTTGTGGAGACTCAAGAATTAGGTTGATTGCTTCATGTGAGTAATGTAATGTCTTCAATATTACTTAGGTTTATCCTTCAATATTAGTTAGGTTTCACTATTCCCATGATAAAGCAAAGAAAGGTGAGTGTGAATCAGTAATAATATAGAACATTACCCACCAGCATGTGGGTCCATGCGTTACTAGCAGTGAGCTTGGACACCTTCAACAGCATGATCATCTCCACAATGCTGCCCAAACACTAAGATCTACTCTCCTAGGCTGATGATTCTGAGCTCACAGAGACTTCACAGTATTCTAGAGCAGGAAGTCATGACTGAACAATGGGGCTTCTTGTCCTATCTGGCTACCCAACTTCAAATCATGGCACCTACAGTTCCCACACATCACGGACCTGAGGAGCCTGAACAGCTCTCAGCTCAACGGAAATGGCTGATAAAGTGTGTTCCTTGCACTTTTAGAGAAGGAGTGATACTCTTGAAAATGACCAGCTGCCTGAGGTCTCCTCCCTTCCCTCACTCTTGTTCCCCTCCTCAGATGAAGCTCTAGGGTTACTGCCTTTCCCAGAGCCCAAACACGTTGGCTGACTTGACAATGAACCTAGAGTTTCCTTATTTTTTTCTGATGTGTTTCTAAGATATGTCTACTCAAGAAGGCCAAGTGTGGAGCTCAATTCAACTGCCACCAGGCCAGCAAACAACTCGCCTTTGGGCAAGATAAATACAAATCCATAATACCCTGAATAAAAGCATAAATTTCATAAATCTTTTCTGTTTGAGGAAATAGATCAAAGACTGAAGTCTCAGGTGTTTGACATTATAGGCAAGCTGCTTTGATTTTAGCCAGGCACATTTAGAGTTTTATGTAGAGCCCCCCCCCCCCAGAAGAACTGTGTGTTTAGTTTGCATTACATTACACCAGCATCTAATCCTTGAAGAATATTCAGTGAGAGGCCAATATCAAAGAGATCCTGTCCAAGGTAGCGTCCCCAAAGCTGCTGAGAGCCTAGAATATGAGAGAAATTTCCCTAGCTGCTGCTTTTCCCAGTAGCAGCTTTCCAACTTTTTCATGTCCCCAGGGTAGAAGGGTATACTAGTTCAGGCTGTGGCACACAGCAGCTACTTTCCCTCAAAGAGAATCATCTGAAATTCACACATCCCTGCTGGTTCAGCTCCTCCTAACAGGAACATGAAAATCTCATTCCCTCTTTGTTTCATGACCTTTACTTCCAAATGAAAAAAATCTCTGACTCGTTGCCAATCACTACTCCTGCTGCAAAATTAAAACTAATAATGGAAAGTTGGACAGATGGCTAGATTAAGAATTAATGGAAATATGAATGAATTAATGAAAGAATGAGAGGGTGAATGAATAAATGAATGAATGAAAAACTCTCTTCTTCATAAAGTTTCACAGAAAGTATTTTGACAAATGCTTGCCCTCACTTCTAGCTTTGGAGTCTCATCCACACTGGAGTGGCTCACAGATGGTTCTAGAATATTTCCGTTGACTGAACAAACTCCGAGTGGCAATACTTGTCATAATTCAGGTAACAGCAAGAAAAGTGATTAAATAGACTGAGCTATGAAGGAAAATGTCAGCTGCACAGAGCAAAGGTCTCCCGTGTTTTGCTTACCTCTCAGACTTTGACATGGTTGATTGTGTCTTCTCTGTCCTGTTTATCTTCTCTCACTTTCATGTGAAAATGTCTTCCAGCAATTCCTGAGAACAACACTGATAAAGAATCAGTTAGCTAATTAATTTAGACAACTATCAAATTCATGAGCAATGTATTTAGAATCTGGCTTTCCAAGACCATGCTCATTTTTCTAAATGTTGGTGTACCTGGGGTTTGTGTATTAACCAATTACATGATTGTTCCATGGTATAGTTAAGGAGAAGGTTTTAATTGTCAGTTAGAGGGAGGAAATTTTCAGAGGTATCTGGAAGGGTCTAGACCAGAGAGAAAAATAAGTAGTCCACTAGCACACTGGACATAGCCAGAGTTATCTGAGAGAGAGGGGAGAGTAAGAGGGGATGAAGAGTAGAGAAAGCATAGTGAGAATAGCTGGATTATTAGAAGGGTGAGTAGCTGGTGTGAGGGAGACTGGAGTGGGAGCATTGAAATATAGAACTAGTACTTGTGAATAGGGACTGAGGGAAGCTGGAAGTTAGCATGGAACTTGATTATGCTGATAGATGCCATAGGTGTATTTTAACTGGAGAGCCATAAGTCCCCTTTCCCAGAGGTAAGAGAAATGACTCCTTTTTGTAGGTAGGGACAAACTACGCAAGTTCTCGAGGAATTCTGGATTTTATCTAACCACCAGAAATCCTCTTACAGTCCAGGTTGAGCTCATTGCTGGATATTTGGACTGCCATTTGGAGTTTGGAGAATCGGAGTTTTCTTTTGACCTGACAGTTTGGTGTTATAAAGCATGAAACAGTGATCATGGAAATGGAGGTTGTGTACTGCCACCCATCCTCTTCTGTATCTTGACGTTTGAAAGCTTTAATAGAGCCAGGTCTGAAACTGGGGAAGGTTTTCTGGGTGTAATTGGCAGTGTTTCACTCTACTGCGTTAGGCTTCAAGTTGGAAGTGTGTACCACTGTAGACACTTGAAGCACAGCCAGACCCAAAAGAAGGTAAAGAACCATCATTTGAAGAGGCTGAAACTCAAGGCCTCTAAGGTTGTCAAGAAAAGCTTTCACGGTGACATTTAATTTTAATATAAAGCATTCTGTGAGTTCAGAAAGGACATGGGGGGGTTTCAGAGGTCAGAGAATTCAGGAAAGAGAATGTCAATCTGGTGTGTAAGTTGCCTATATACATGGTCAAAACATTTCTTTCTTCAAACATAAATAATATACATAATAATATGCATATAAAACAATGCTTTTTATAGTGCCCAACCTAAAATATTTACAACAAGCATTATGTAAAGCAACTTAAGCAAGCAATCCTATGATCTCTTGCTGGTAGACAGACACTGGACACATCTATTTCCCAGGAAGCCTCACAAAAGTTTTCATCCTTCAAGCCTACCATCCAGGAGCCAAGTTCCTTAGATACTCAGGTCTTGAGTTTCAGATTATCCAAACAGATCAAGGTTGCTGCTGCTGGCAGCTACCTCCTGACCATGAACTCTGGAGTCCTGCTGGTTTGTGAGCTTGAAATCAGGCATGGTCTCAAGGATAGTTCTGGGCTTGGGCAGGAACTTCCTTCTCTTCAGTGTAGTCTGTGTGCAGTGTCTTCTGATGAGCTGAGCTGTTCCCTTTGAGTCCTCCAGCTAGCCTCGTTCTCAGGCATTCCATGACCACCACACTCTTTTATTCACTTTCTGTCTAACTTGCTCCTGCAGGCATTCCAATTGCTTCCTCCTTTGGTAACTATCAATTAAAATTGTAGCATTTGCTTCAAAATGTTCTAAGGCAAAACATACAGAGAAGAGCCCTCTGTCATCAGGAACCAAACAAATGCTCTCCCTGCCTCCAGTCATCATAACTCATGTCATGGATCTTTCCCAACTGAAAAGCATATGTGTGATCCTTCTCAAAGTTCCTGGTAGAACTGCCTAGAGCTTTCTTTGTTCTCTTCTCCTGTCATCCTTACAGAACCAAGGACACACTGTGGTAGCATAGAAAACAGAACGGGGTTATGGAAGAAATAAAGTTACAGGCTATTAAACAATGAAGGTGGATACACTGTGAAGCAGGGTTTACATTTGTTCTCATTGCCTGGGCTGGCCCTTCCTTATAGACTATGAGTTGAGGAATGCTGTCCTTGCTCTGGTACTTTGTAGGTTTAAGAGCAGAAAATAAGAGTTGTGCCCTCTCTCAAGACATAGGTATTGTGGAATTGGACTAGAGGAATGCAAAAGTAGACAGAACCTATCACCTAGCATGAGCCTGGAAGGCAGCTCCCTGCTCAGTAAAGAGATAAAGAGGTAAGCCAAATGGAAAATATAAATCATAAGTTCTTTGAAGAACAAAAACATGAGGCAAAATAACCTAACTGTGCATAGTTTTCAAATCGGAGAGGCAGTTTTCCAACCCATGTTTCTGACAAGAAACTGAGTTCTATCCTTATGAAACTAAGCTAAGCAGCATCTACCTATGCCTTGCAATAAAAATATGGAGGGCTGTGGCCTGCAGCCTAGTGTGTCTTCAATGGCAGTGTTTTCTTGTATGCCACCAAAAACTGCTAGCTGGACTGAAGTCTCCTTTGTCTTCATATCGGACTTCACATGGGAAGATAAGAGTCTATAGTTGTTTTCTCTCATGCAAGCTCCTGCCCTAGCTCTAGGTGTAGATTTCCCTTCTCTTTCTGCATTTGAGCTACTCACACTTTGCTCCTTGTATTTAAAAGGGGGGGGACTTTTGTTTTGTTTAATTTTATTCAGAAATCTGTCATATGGTTGTTTATGTGCTTTATACAACCTGAAGAGCAATGATGAGCTATTTACACTGCAGAGGAGAGGAGGGGATAGTGGAAGAGATGGACAGAGAAATGAAGGATAGAGGGAAATGAGGGACAAAGGAGTAAGGGAGAGAAGGAGGAAAGAAAGACTAACTTGGCCCCTCAGCCTTGTGCTCTGTTGGCTTCTATCCTCCTCCCAGATGGTCCTCCTACCATACTGCCATATTGCCTGAAGTTTTTCCTTCTTATTTCTGCTCTTTTCTCAAATTCCTGTTTATTTCCTATGCAAAATATTTGCATAACAGTTTTTGCCTTTATAATACCCTTGCCTTCTTAGTCATTTCCCCTAGGCTTCATCGTTTACATCGTAAGTGCTTTAGCAAGGCACTTGTCTAAATTTGTATTTGTTCTCCCCTAAGAGAAACTCTGTTGCCAGCTATTCAAACAATGCTGTTTTTCAGCCTGCCTCACTTGTTTGGACACTCGCAATACAGCACCAAATGTAAGAAACTAATTCTGCAACAGAAATCACTTTGCATTTCCAAAGTAAAAGAAAACAAGTCTCACCTGACTCATTGGAACATTTTGAAGCTAGAATTCTGTGTATATCACTGAAAGAAGCTAATTAAAAGGCCATTTCCCGTGCTGTCCCTCAGGGGCCACACTGGAGAAGGAGAAAATGCAAGACAAATGGCTGGTACTTATTCATACCTCTTAACTGGTGCTATCCCACCCTTGATCCTAAGGAGGAGGAGCAGCTGAGAACTGGTTCATCTTCAGGCTCTGACCTCTCAGGTCCATGTCAGAAGCAACAGGTACAGGGTAACTTGTTTAAAAGTGTTGCCCTTTCATGGAAACAGACTCCTCACTGCCCCTTAGCTCTCAAGGTTCAACATGCCTTCTGAACTGCTGCTGGTGAAATCAGTAAGAGTTCTTAAATATATCACACACAATCCCCAAGACAGTTTGGTAAAATGATTAAGAATACAGACTGAGTATTCAGCTTCTTAGGAAAGAGTCCCTTTGTCATGGGCCATTTACCAAAACTCTGCATACAATCATATAGTGTTGTAAATGCAGGTATCATGCCTAGGACAGTGTCTGGTACATTGTTCCCTTGTGAATTTACAATGAAAAGATCTTCAAGTTATTCTATTGATTAGATTTCTTTAGGAGCTGTCGGCATTAGTTGGGTTCCTCTAGAGTAATAGAAATTATAGAATAAATATCTCTATAAATAGAGAGAGACATATATATGTGTGTGTGTGTGTGTGTGTGTGTGTGTGTGTGTGTGTGTGTGTGT
>CAJQZJ010004687.1:6451660-6462308 GCA_907164525.1 Lophiomys imhausi | reverse complement strand
TGTGTGTGTGTGTGTGTGTGTGTGTGTGTGTGTGTGTGTGTGTGTGTATACATATATATAAAGAAAGAGAAAAGGGATTTGTTAGAATCACTTACAAGTTGTGGTCCAGTTAATCCAACAATGTCTGCCTGTAAACAGAAGGTCCAAGAATTAAGTCATTGTTCAGTCTATGCAGCTAGATGTCGCAGCTAGTCTCCAGTATACACAGGAATCTTGAAGTTCACTCTAATGCCAGTGAAGGAATGACCTTCTAGAAAGGCAAGCAAGAATGAGTAGGCAAAGAGAGAAACTTCTTTTTCTATGTTCTTATATAGGTTTTCAGCAGAAGGTGTGGTCCAGACTAGATGCAGGTTTTCCTCCCTCAAAACATTTGCTATAAAGGTGTATCTTCCTGCTTCAAAGACCCAGATTAGATGTGGATCTCCCCATTTCAAATCAAACAAAAATTCCTCAGGAGTCTGCCTCTCCATTTGGGGGTGTTAGTTAATTCCAGGTATAGTTAGGTTGACATCCTAGAACAGTCATCACAGGGTCCTCCACCACCCCAAGTTCATCTAAGCCCCATAGTAACCAAGGCAATTCACTACATGATTGTAATCAGTCCCAGTTCTCTTTACATAGAGTTATATATCTGTGGAGCAGATGCCCAGGATTGTGTAGGTGACCTTGTGTGTAGGTGTAGCACAGTGGCAAGTCTGACAGGTAGAAGTGGTGAGTGACCCTCCTCCACTCCTCCTTGATTACCTCCCCTACACTAGGCAAGGGCAGATCACAGGGATAAGTGATGGTAGAGCCACCAGATGACAGGGTCTGAGTTCCTCCAGTTGGCACAGGAAAAGAGGCTGCTTTCTCCCCAGGAATGCAAGAAATAAGCCCATTTATGTTCCTACACAGGCTAATCCAAAACGCCTGGCTCCTGCTGCCTCTCAGTTATCCATTGTTCTTGAATTTTCACTTTCTTTGTATTTAGATGGTTACAAGCTACCTGATGTGTTTTTTTCAAAGCCCATTCTTATTGCCAGCTCAATTTGGCCCTTATAGTTTCTATTTTATAAATATAAATAAATACCACTTACATACCAAGGATTCTGACTACACAAATGTCCCTCCTGGGGTTTTAACTATGAGAACCTCCATTTGCAGGATCCCAGCTGTTCCACACGGTCACACCAACACTGAATCTTAAGTCTCAGAATCAGCCACAACACTTACAAAGACATCAAAGCAGACTGTACACTGAAGACACAGAATTCAGACAGCCAACTGTAACTCAAGGTCATGTCAGTGACCTTGTCAAATCATCCACACACTGCATAGATATCTCTGGCTTTTCAATATAGATCATTTTTATTCACAAGGTTCTTACATTTTTTAATGTAACAAAATAAAATATAATAAGATCAAACCAAAAAAAACTATCACATCGGAACTGGACAAATCAAATAAATAGAAGAAAAAGACCCCAAGGGAAGGCACAAGAATCAGAGACCCACTCATTTGCATACTCGGGTATCCCATAAAAACACTAAAGTGGAAGCCATAATATATACCCAGAGAACCTGGAGCAGACCCATGCAGGCCCTGTGCATGTTGTTTCAGTCTCTGTGAGTTCATATGAGCTTTGCTCATGTTGGTTTAGAGGGCTTTGTTTTCTTAGTATCATCTATCCCCCTAACTCTTATCCTATTTCTGCCTCCTCTTCCGTGGGGCTCCCTGAGCTCTGAGGGGAGGAATTAGAGACATCCACTTTAAGGTTGAGTATTCCAACTTCCCTCACTCTCTGCGTAATGTCTGTCTGGGAGCAGATTTGTTCTCATCTGCTTAAGGAGGAACCTTTTCTGATGATGGCTGAACAAGGCACTTACGGATGAATATAGTAGAATGACGTTAGGAGTCATTTTCTTGCTGTTGTTTTTTTCCTTTTTTAAGACCAATAATATTTTATTTTACCCTAGGTCTCTGAGCTATCTAGTCTCTGGTTCTTGGTCACCCAAGCAGTATCAGGTATGGGTTACATTTCATGAAATGGGCCTTAAGTCAAGTCAGATATTGGTTGGGCACTCATATAAACCTTGTTCCTCCATTTCCCTAGTGTATTTTTCAGGTAGGACCATTGTTCACCAAATGCTTGTGACTGAGTTGGTGTTTATGTTTGTTTCTTCTTTGGCAGCATGTATGTACCTTCCTCTATCAAAGATGCTAGAACATAGGGGTGAAGGCTCTATGTAGGCACCAGCTCAACTTCTCCATGTTCAATGAGTTGTATAGATGTTGTCTTCAGCAACATAAACTTGCCCTTAGTTTCTGGAGAGCAACCTATAGTCTTGGCAACAGCCCGTGTTGTTGGAGATTCCCACAGGACCCCTTTGGGCAACAACACAGTTGGATGCAACTCAAATCTCGGCACTAGAAACTTCATTTGATGACAAGAGGTAGCCAGTTGGGATTCTGTCTTCCCTGTTATTTTGTGATTTCGTTTAGATTGCCTTCATATATGTATATATTTTAGGAAGCTTCTACCATATTAGATGTCCATACTACCGCTCAAATGGCCCTTAATTTTAGCTGTCCCTCTCCATATTCCCTCCCCTTCCTCACTTGATCCTCCTGCTCCATTCACACCCAACCTACCTTCATCCATTAATAACCATTTATTCTATTTCTTCTTCCTAGGAAGATTGATCCAGCCCCCTCCCACCATGCCCCCATTCCACTATTCTACACCTAACCTCTGTTGTTCTACAGACTACAGCTTGCTTAGCGTTGACTTAACAGGTTTCGGTTCTGGTGCTGTCTGGTGGGTATGGGTGAGAGCCCATGGTGCTGCAGAGAGCAGAGTTCCATGCTGGTGAGCACTCTTGTAGAACAATGGTGATGAGGAGGTCTCCATCCAGGAAGACAAGAAATGGGCTCACCTGATGCAGCCATAAAAGCTCCCTCCACAGCAACACAAACCTGTTTAGGCAAAATCAAAACTCCAAGGCCACTATTTGGTGAACCTTTATGAAAACTTATTTCATGAAGCTCATGATTCCCTAAAATCTATGTGCATGTACTCCTGAGATGGGTCATGGTCTTTCTTTTGAAGTGTCAAGTTGTGTGTAGGACTTGCCAAGTTGTGAAGCTCTCTTTCTATGAGAAGAGATAAGAGGCCTGTTTATGTGACTGTAGCCAGAGCTCAGGTTTTTTATATGCCCTTAGGGCTAGTAATAAACCAGGGAGATAACATTCTCACCAGTCTGCCAAACTCCATTGGGGCCCATATTTTGCTCAATCTCAACCCAGTTAGTCAGATTCCATGGGGACATGGTCCACAACCCTGTGCTGCATGGAATGGCACCATCCACAAACCCCAACAGTATATCATTGTTTTAAAAGCTAATAACCACATATAAGCAAATACATACTATATTTGTTTTTCTGGATCTGAGATACCTCATTCAGAATGATATTTTTCTAGTCCCATCCATTTACCTGCAAATTTCATGATTCTGTATTTTTACCTGCTTCTCAGAGAATGTGAATTTCAAAACAAAACATTACACAAAGCATTTTGTTCAAGTTATATAATTTTTCAAAGTCTTCTGAGATAGCTACTGTCATTTTACAAATCTCTGGGCTGAGTGTCAGAGACACTGATCAGAGCTTGCACAGCTTCTGGCATCCATACCTCTTCACTATTTGACAAACTACCTTCCTCCTTAAAATCCATCTTGGAGAATCAATGCTTTAACCAATTCCTACTACAGACATTACTATTGATGTTGTTGTTGTTGTTGTTACTGTTTTTGCTCTGTGAAAACTCTTCTGTTCTTATTTTTTCCCACAGGCTCACTCCTATTAGTGTGAGCACTGTGGTGTTGAGCTCACCAGTGTCTATGTTTATATAACTGGTGTCCACATTTAGTACTTGAGTTGTAACAACTCAAGTACTAAATGCAGCTGAACCCTGATGCATTTAGCTAATTAAGAATCATCTTTATCATGTTGTCCAAAAAGGACAATACTTGGAAGCACACAAGTCGACAGCCTAGCTGTGCCAAGACAGGGTAGGCAAGTCCTTCATAATTCTTGCTTTACAATTAATGTCTGTCAGAGAAATGGAGCCAAATGGCTGAGAATTGATACTCTAATTTATGGAGAGAAATTCAGAACTGTCCAGGTAGCCACTGGTATGTCATTTCTTAGTTTTGGAAGCTGCTGACCCTGCACTTCCTGTATAATCAGATATATTTATCCTTCTCAGGTCTCTGATGTGGTTGAAGACTAGATTGCTATAGTCTCATAGCTAAATTTTGAGTTTAGGAATTAAGAGGGTGTTCTGGATCTAAGAAGATGTTTTTAAAATTGTGATGCAAGTTAGAATGGAAGCTGAGTTGCATATAGAACTTTAAACTCATGGAGATGGTTGCATAGTAGAATGTTAAAGTCAGTTGCCAAATACGTATGGACTGGACATTGGGAATGTATGTTAAGTCTTATAATTCTCAGAATTGCAGCCTAATTATTTTTGTTGTTTTGTATTGTATTTGTTGTTATAAGAAGAAGAGCCATTTGTTGGGGTGGTAGGGGGAAACTGGAGGGGGGGGGTTAGGGAGGGGATTGTGATTGAGATGTAACTTGAAGAAATTAAAAGAAAAGAATCATATTTATATAAAAAGGATGATGTAGCTCAAATAGGAAAATGACTTTTTTGTGGGTAGACTGAATTCTATAAGCAGAATTTTAAAACTGAAGGTTCATTGGTACCAAAGTTTCAATGGATGTGAAATTACAAAGCAAGTTGGAAAATTAGCCCTTGAAGCTTCATAAAGAAAGTCTGAGAATGGCTTCTACAATTTTTTTGTCAGATGGAGATGTTGGAGAATGGAAGAAGAAGGTTTTTGGGAGAATTTCTTTATAGAAAAATGCCAGTCCGCTGAAGGATTTCTATCTCCTAGGGGAACAAGTGCTGCTGCCTGATAAAAAGAAGACCCAGAAGGCTTCTTGAAAAGTTCACTATTTGATCTTCTCCATTCACACAGGTTCTCTTCCCTCTCTCCTCCCAGATAAGCATGCCAATAGCAGAGATAGGTAAACTAACAGCTTTGGTGGTGCAGGAGGCTGCTGGTTTGGACATTCCATGGGCTCTCAGAATTCAATGGAGTAAGGGATTCTCAGGTGATCAGAAAGAGGGCTGGTGGGCAGGAATGAGAGACACAGCACAGAGATGCTAACAGTCTTTCCAACAGGATTCACAAAGACCAGGGTTCCAAAACTCAAGAAAATGGATGCCAGCTGCTCATCCAAGTCTTAGTGACCACAAAGCAGGAGAAGCCAGTACATTCTCCATGAGTTTGTCAAAGTGTCTTGGAAGTTTAAACATTTGTTTGGCACCAAAGTATTGCATCTTCCTTTTTATCCTCCTGCCTTCTCCTTCCTTTCTCCCTTTACCCATCAGCTGACTGGATTACTCTACTCAGAGAGACCCTAGGTAGACAAGCAAAAGCTACTCAAGTGCTGGAACACCTAGCAGGTGGGAACAAGATTGCCACTGCTCTGTGCACCTAGGAGATAGGGAGTTCTCAGCCCTTGTTTGCTTCCTGCATTACTTCTTCCAGGAAGGCCTGGATACCATTAGAACTCATTAGCCCCAGACACTGACCAGTGTTCTAGATCTTGTTTTAGCCTAGGAAGACAGGATTTCTTACCACCAGCCAGTATTACACTTCTTGGCCTGGAAAATCTGAGACCCTTAAACCTAAGATTTGATAGTCCTCTGGAAGTCTCCTAGCAACAAGAGCCTGTCCTTTTTGCCTCTGGCTCCTTCCATCCTTCTGTCCTTCAGCCATATAGCTCATCGCTTTCTTTTGCTATAGCTCTGATTCCATTGCCTTTCCCTTGCCCTAATCACTTTAGAATCATTCAAGCATGTCTTCAGCTGACAAATAACCAGCTTCCTTGCCCCAGATTGGCTGAGCTGCCACTAACTGCCAATGCTTTTCTGTCTCTGCTGCTTCTTTTCATGGTTCCATATCAGTTCACAGCACCAAGAGGAGGCAAGAGACCACTGAAGAGAAGCTTTTGATAGGCTCTACGGTTGCAAAAGCGGGAAAAGCAACAAAAGAGAGCATCTTCCAGACACCTTCTCATGTAAGCCAGAGTAGCCTGCTTGTATGGTCAGAGGAACAACATTTGAATCCATTGCAGCATGCCTCATATGCAAATTAAGGTTTGTGTTTGTACCAATCACAGTGCACTTCACATGAAAATGAAGACTTACATTAAAAAAAAAAAAAAAAAACCTTTGTGTCTGTTCCATTAGTGCCTTCCCTTCTTAGAACCATTTACAACAATTATTCTGCTAGGGCCCAGCCCTTGGTCTGGAGGGAAACCATCATAGGGTCAGAGTTCAATGAGGCTCATGGTAGTAAATGTCTGGAACAAACTTTTTCAAGCAGCTCTGACTGAGGAAGCACCTTGAGGAACTGAGGAAACCATATTGATTATTATACTATTTCCTCAAGATGTCCGGGTAGTGTGCAAGTCAGATGCTGCAGGGATAAGTCTAGCCAGCCTGACTGGGAGTCCTTTTGCTCAAGGCAGGCAAGGAAGCAAGGGAGAATCCCACACCTGCCACTGAGAAGTCAAATTCCACTGGCCCAGAGGTCTTTGCTTATGAACAGACAAACAAGCAACAGAAGGAGTTTCGCTTATAGGAAGAATGTGAAGAGCTTTTCATTAACACTAAGTGATTTTAGCAGATCTTGCCAGTATGTGACAGCTAGCTGTATACTCCTCTTCCCCATCTCCACACCTTGGAATCCCAGAAAACAGCTGGTGAGAGAAAGCAAGGCCCCAACAGGAGACATAGCTGACACCACACCCCTCCTCTTGCCACACATACCTCATAGCTGAGCCAGGCCGAAGTCTGGGAGAGGGGAGACGAGTTTCCCCTGCATTCATACCAGGTTTTTTAGGGCATTTCCAACTGAACTCTTTAGTGACTACCGTTGTATAAACAAACTCACTGCATTTTCATTTGTTAGTTAAAGTACAAGAAAAGTGCAGCCCTCACAGTTTTCATTTGGAAGACATAGTTGTTCCCTTCCCTTGAGTGAACTTCCGAAAACTCGTGGAAGTTGACAATAAGTTTACATCTATGGCCAGGTCTGGTGCCATAGGGCTGTCATTCAAGCACTCAGGAGGCTGAAGCAAGAAGATTGCAAGTTCAGGGACAGTCTGGGCAACACAATAAGACAATATACAAAAAGGGCGAAAGTGTTGCTTAATGGTATAATCCTTGCCTACGAGTCCCTGGATTCAATCTTATTACAAAAACAAAAACAAATAAAAAAGTGCTTTTATTTGTGATCTTGAATTTTGCATGTTCTTCTTCTGCATCTTCCATACACAAGGTACATCAATGAGCAGAACCACTGGGGTCACCATATTTCAGAGTCACTGGTGGAACTTGGGAAGTCCCATCTCAGAAGACAGAGTCCTGTAATCAGAAATATCACCCAGACTAACCTGTGTCTCATTATACTTCCTTTTCAAAGATGAATTGCTAATCTACAGGTACTGTCTGCAGTTCAAGAGGACCTATGTTTTTTTCAGGCCCTCTTTCAGTGGAAGTGACAATAACAGTAAAAATCTATTATCAATAGGAAATGTGGTCTTTACACACATCAGAAATGTTACTTGGGGACTGATTAATGAGGTAAAGCTCCAAGACCTTGTCCCAAGGCAAGTAAATCAAAAACCTGTGGTGGATCCAGCTTTCTGTATCTCACCTCCATCTGTTTTTGCCAGACTGTCAGTCCATACTGACTCAGCTAAAATTTGATCCACAAGGAGAAAATAAGATCAAGTAGGCATCATCTCAGAAATAATTCAACATATATAAATTGATAATTGATCAATGTAATCCATCATATAAACAAACTGAAAGACAAAAACCACATGATTATCTCACTAGATGCAGAACAGGCCTTTGACAAAACACCCCTTCATGATAAAATCTCTGGAGAGATTATGGATACAAGGGGCATATCTCAATATAAAAAGGCAGTTTACAGGAAGTCAACAGCCAACATAAAATTAAATGGAGAGAAATTCAAAACATTTCCACTAAAATCAGGAACAAGTCAAGGTGTCCATTCTTTCCAAACCTAATTCAATATGGTACTTGAAGTCTTAGCCAGAGCAATAAGGCAACTGAAAGAGATGCAGACTACAAATTGGAAGAGAAGAAGCTAAAGTATCTTTTTTGTTTGTTTGTTTTTTGCAGATGATATGTTAGTATGCCTAAGTGACCCTAATCCCATTGGGAAACCTCTACATGTAATAAACACTTACAGAAAAATAGCAGGAAAAATAACACATTAAAAATTAATAGCCTTCCAATATACAAATAATAGTGGGAAAGAAATCAGAGAAACAATGCCTTTTACAATAGCCTCAAATAATATAATATATCTTGGGATAACTCTAAGCAAGTGAAAGACTCATATGATTACAAACTTAAAGTTATTGAAGAAATAAATTGAAGAGGATATTATATCTATGAGATAGAAAGAACTTCCATACTCATAGATCAATGAGATAACATAGTTAAAAATGACCTTTCTACTAAAGGGATCTACAGATTCAATTCATTCTCCATGAAAATTCCCACATAATTCTCCACAGATCTTGAGAGGACAGTTCTCAGCTTCATATGGAAACACAATAAACAAGGAGAGATAAAACAGTCCTGAATAATAAGAGAACCACTGGAGATATCACCACTCCCAATTTCAAGTTGTACTATAGAGTTCTAGTAATAAAAACAGCATGGTTTTGGCACAAAAACAGACACATTGATCAATGGAAGCAAATTGAAGATATAGAAATAAATCTACACATCCAAGGTTCCATTATTTTTTATGAAGAGGCCAGAAATGCATACTGGGAAAAAACAAAACAAAACACTGTCTTCAACAAATGGTTTTGGTCAAACTGGATGTCTGCAAGTAAAAAAATGCAAATAGATCCATTCTTTTTTTTTTTAATAATTTATTTTTTATTTCTTCAAGTTACATCTCAATCACAATCCCCTCCCTACTCCCCCCTCCAGTCCCACCCTTCCACCCTCCTCCCCCTCAGCCCCACCATCCTCTTCCCTTCTTTTTTTTTTTTTTTTTAGTTTAAGGTATTTATTTTTCCCCCCAACAGCTCTCCCTTTCAGTCCAAATTATGGTTCTTTTTCTTATAACTATAAATACAATACAAAACAACAGAAATAAATAGGCCACGATTATAAGAGTTATATGGCTTAGCATACATTCCCAATGTCCAGTCCATTCTTATCACCCTGCACACAGCTCAATTCAAATTGGTCTAAGACCTCAATACAAAATCAGATACATTTAATCTGATAGAAGAGAAATTGCAGAATATATTTGAACTCATTGGCATGGGAAAAGAATTCCTGAACAGAATGCCATTAACACAAGCACTAAGATCAACAATTAATAAATGAGACTTGATGAAACTGAAAACCTTCTGCATGGCAAAGGACACCATCATTAAGACAAAACAACAGCCTACAGAATGGAAAAAATATTTTTACCAACTATATATATCCAATAGAGTGCAAATATTCAAAATACATGTAGAATTAAAAAAACTAGATATAAGGAAAACAAATAACTCAAGTAGAAAATGGGGTATAGAGCTAAACAGAGAATCCTCAAAATTAAAACTCAAATAGTTGAAAAACACTTAAAGAAATGTTCAGTCTACCTCAGGATTTAGATATATCACTCTTGGGCATATATATATATACCCACGGACCGTTTGTTCTACCAGAGTCACTTGTTCATTCCTGCTCATCACTGCTCTACTCATAACAGCCAGAAATTGCAAACAACCTGGATGTCTATCAACAGATGAATGAATAAAGAAAATGTGGTACATTTACAAAATGGAATATTACTCAGCTTTTAAAAATGAAATGCACAGATAAATGGATGTAACTAGAAAATAATCATCCTGAGTGAGGTAATCTAGGTCCAGAAAGGTAAATATGGGATGTATTCTCTTATATATGGATATTAACTGCTAAGTAAATGAACAGGTAGTTATGGATGACTGTGTGAAACTGCAATTTAATTATCAGTTGTATTTATTAATAAGTATAAACTGTAAGATTAGGCCAGTGGAGCAGCCAGCAGCTTGGCAGAGCAGCAGGCAGCCTGACAGGTTATCAGTCGATGGACCTGGCCAATTTAACCACTGACCTGATTTATCCTGGGAAAAGAGCCCTGGACCAAGGGTGGCCTATACCACCTGTAACCTAAACTCTGGTAAATAATGAGCTGTGATTACAATATTCAGTCAAACAGAAATAAGTCCTCTATATGTCTGCTATTCACACAGGTCACCTAATGTCCTGATCATGACTATTTTGTATATACAATTGTTTTGAAAACTTATTTGGATTCTTCAGTAGACGATTCAGAATACAAGTAAATCTAATGCAGAATATTCTCTACACAAGCCATGTCTTTGCACTATTAACTAAGCTGAAGTTTGCCACTTGTTACAAAAATTTATCATGGAATAAATTTTTCCTTCACACACACACACACACACACACACACACACACACACACACACACAC
>CAJQZJ010004687.1:6437086-6451650 GCA_907164525.1 Lophiomys imhausi | reverse complement strand
CACACACACACACACACACACACACACACACACACACACACACACACACCTATTCATCAGAACCACTTTGCAAGACCACAAGTATAGCTGCAGATTCACCTGACAGGACTGAATACATTGAAGATTCTCAGGTTTTTAAAGCAATCTAGTCTATCAACATCAACCAAGAAGATTTATTGGATACCCAGCTGTCTGCAGAGGCAACATTATAACATTAATGGCTAACATGTAATCTCCTTTTCTACTCATCAGATGTATCAGGCTCACAGGAATTCCTCACTTAATCCTTACACTGGGAAGTGGCACAGCAGCCTGTCAACCCAGGTCCTCTGCACTCCTTCCTATGATACCAGGAAACATGAACTATGTTAGTCTATAATCATACATTGTCTACCTGTTTTGTGTAAATTATCCATTTTCTGTCTGAGGCTTATCAAATCCAGATTTTACCACTTACTGCTGTAGGAACTTAGGCAATGTGTCCAAGTACACTAGGCCAGGATTTTCTCCTCTAGCTGATATTATATACACATTATACATTAACCTTTTCTGCAGAAGACCCCAAAATTATTTAAAATGCTTGAATGTCAAAAAGCTCCATCACACTGGACAACTCCAGCCTGATCAAAGCCAACCTATGAAGCCTCTATACTGAGGCAACACCTACCCCATCTCAACATCTCTCTACCTGTAAACTGAAGCCCTACTGCTGAGGAGAGCCCACCACACACAAACACACACACACACACACACACACACACACACACACACACACATGCACTTCTCCAAGTGGTATGTCTGTCCAACCTATGTTTTTTTTTTTTTTTGAACTGCCTGTAGCCAAGAATAGCCATGAATATGGCACTACACATAATCATAAACTTACTTAAACCTTTAGGAGGAGCTGGAGAGGGTACTCAATGGATAAGAGCACTTGTTGCTCTTGCAGAGGACATGAGTTCAGTTCCCAACATCCACATGGTGATTCACAACCAACTTATCCAAGGAATTCAATGTCCTCTCCTGAGTCTGTGGTAACAGCCATGCATGCAGTACATATACATACATACAGGCAAAACAGTCATACATATAAAAGAGAATAAATCTTTTTATTCTTTTTTCTGCAGTTTTTTTCATTTATTTTTTATTTCTTCAAGTTACATCTCAATCGCAGTCCCTTCCCTATTCCCCCTCCAGTCCCAACCTCCCACACTGAACCCCCCATCCTCTTCCCTTTTTTTTTCTTTTAAGTTTAAGGTATATCTTATTTCCCCCTACAGTTTCCCCTTTCAGTCCAACAAATGGCTCTTTCTCTTATAATAATAAATACAATACAGTACAACAGAGGTAATTAGGCCACAGTTATGAGGGTTATATGGCTTAACGTACATTCCCAATGACCAGTCCATATGTATTTGGTACCTGAATTTAACATTCTACTATCTAAACATCTCCATGAGTTTAAAGTTCTATATCTGACTCAACATTCATACTAACTTGCAACACAATTTTAAAAATATCTTCTTAGATCTATAACACTCTCTTCACTCCTAAACAACTCAAAATTTAATTATGAGACTCTAGCTATCTGTTCTTCAACCACTTCAGAGACCTGAGAGGGATAAATATATCTGATTTTATAGGAAGTACAGGGTCTGCAGCTTCCCAAACTAAGAAATGACATACCAGTGGCTGCCTGGACAGTTCCCATTTTCTCTCCATACATTACAGCATCGATCTTCAGCCGTTTGGCCCCCTTTCTCTAACAGACATTGATTGCAGAGCAGGGGTTATGAAGAACTTACCTACCCTGTCTTGGAAGAGCTAGGCTGTCGACTTACCTGCTTCTAGGTTTTGTCCTTTTTGGACAGTATTCTATTCTGTCTACAGTTGGAGCAAGGGGCTTTTCTTACCAAGAGATAGGCTTGCGACTAATTCTATCATCTCCCACTGGAGATTCTTCGATGCTCATCTTCTACTTGGAGGAGAATAGAGGGTGCTGTCAGGAGTTGATATGTCTTGATATAAAAAAATCTAAACTTATGAAAACATCTTTGAATGCCATATTCTGCAGATCTCTTGAGGTTTTTGAAGAGGCCCTATCTATCTCTTATATTAGGGTAAGCACATGTTGCTTGTCTCTTAGCAGGTTTATTTCTGATTAGCTTAGCAAGTAACTATAATAGGCTGTCATAGTACCTAACAGAATGACCGGCTTGCATAACCATTAGTTTGCATTTCTTAAATATCCTAAACAGTTTATGACAAATAGTAGTAAAAGGCCGAAACATCACATTTCATTTTTTTTCTTTACATCCTAACCCTTCCATCCCATTTCTCTGGGATGGGGTGTCCTTATATAACAGTCCCTCATCTCAGTTGAGAGGTCGTATGAGGGCCAAGAGCCTCTTCATTCATTGGGGATCTACAAAGCAGTACCATCAGTGAAAAGTGTCTCGTTGTCCGGGAGAGAGAACTACTAAACAAACAAACCAATAAGCATACAATGGATAAAAAAAGACTAAAAATAGAAAAAAATATAATATATAAAAAATAAATAAAAATTAAAAATAAGAAGTCTATGTCCAAGTTCCCTTTGGTGTGTTAGTTGTAGTATCGATACCTTCTACTATATAGCTAAAATCCTACTATAAGTGAATAGATGCCATATGTGTCCTTCTGAGTCTGGGTTAGTTCCCTCAGGATGAGCTTTTCTTTTTTTTTCTTTCTTTTCTTTTTTTTTTTTGGTTTTTCGAGACAGGGTTTCTCTGAATAGCTCTAGTTGTCCTGGACTCACTTTGTAGACCAGGCTGGCCTCGAACTCACAAAGATCCGCCTGCCTCTGCCTCCCAAGTGCTGGGATTAAAGGCGTGCGCCACCACCGCCCAGCTAGGATGAGCTTTTCTAGTTCCATCCATTTGGCTGAAAATTGCATAATTTCATTGTTCCTGATAGCTGAATAATATTCCATTGTGTAGATGTACCACAGTTTTTTAACCCATTCTTCGGTTGAGGGACATCTGGGTTGTTTCCAATTTCTAGCTATTACAAATAAGGCTGCTATAAACATAGATGAGAAAACTTCCTTATGATTCCGTGAAGAGGCATTTGGGGGTATACCCAGAAGTGGTATGGCTGGGTCCTGAGGCAGAGCTATTCCAAGTTTTCTAAGATATCGCCAGACTGACCTCCATAGTGGTTTCACAAGCGTCCATTCCCACCAGCAATGGAGTAGGGTTCCCCTTTCTCCACACCCTCACCAGCATGTGCTCTCATTTGAGTTTTTGATCTTAGCCATTCTGACAGGTGTGAGATGGAATCTCAGAGTCGTCTTGAGCTGCATTTCTCTGATGATTAAGGATGTTGAGCATTTCCTCAAGTGTCTCTCAGCCATTAGGGATTCCTCCTTTGTGAATTCCCTATTTAGCTTTGTCCCCCATTTTTTGATTGGATTATTTGGTTTCTTGGCATTTAATTTCTTGAGTTCTTTGTAGATTTTGGATATTAGCCCTCTGTCAGATGTGGGATTGGTGAAGATTTTCTCCCAGTCTGTAGGCTGCCGTTTTGTTCGAATGACAGTGTCCTTTGCCTTACAGAAGCTTTTCAGTTTCATGAGATCCCATTTATTGATTGTTGATCTCAAGTCTTGAGCTGTTGGTATTCTTTTCAGGAAGTTGTCACCTGTGCCAATGAGTTCCAGGGTTTCTCCCACTTTTTCTTCTAGTAGATTTAGTGTGACCGGCCTTATGTTAAGGTCTTTGATCCACTTGGACTTAAGTTTTGTAAAGGTGATAAGTATGGGTCTAAATTCATTCTTTTACAAATGGACAACAAGTTGGACCAGCACCATTTGTTGAAGATGCTGTCCTTCTTCCATTGTGCTGTTTTGGCTTCTTTGTCAAAAATTAGGTGGCCATAAGTGTGTGGGTCTATTTCTGGATCTTCAATTTGATTCCATTGATCTACTAGTCTGTTTCTATACCAATACCATGCTGTTTTTACAACTATTGCTCTGTAGTACAGCTTGAAATCTGGGATGGTAATACCTCCAGATTTTTTTAATTGTACAGGATTGATTTAGCTATTCTGGGCTTTTTGTTGTTCCATATGAAATTGAGACTAGCTCTTTCCAAGTCTATAAAAAAATGTGTTGGTATTTTGATAGGAATTGCATTGAATCTATATATTGCTTTTGGTAGGATGACCATTTTTATTATGTTGACCCTACCTATCCTTGAGCATGGGAGATCTTTCCATCTTCTAAAGGCCTCTTCCATTTCTTTCTTCAAGGGCTTGAAGTTCTTGTTGTATAGGTCCTTTACTTGCTTGGTTAGAGTTACCCCCAGGTATTTTATGTTGTTTGTGGCTATTGTGAAGGGGGTTGTTTCCCTTATTTCTTTCTCAGCCAATTTGTTTGTTGTATAAAGAAGGGCTTCTGATTTTTTTGAATTAATTTTGTATCCAGCCACTTTGCTGAAGGTGTTTATCAGCTGTAAGAGTTCTCTGGTGGAATTTTTTGGGGTCGCTTATGTATACTATCATATCATCTGCAAATAGGGATAATTTGACTTCTTCATTTCCGATGTTTATCCCCTTGATCTCCTTTAGTTGTCTTATTGCTCTACTAAGAACTTCAAGTACTATATTGAAGAGATATGGTGAAAGTGGACATCCTTGTCTTGTCCCTGAGTTTAGAGGAAATGCTTCAAGTTTCCCTCCATTTATTTTGATGTTGGCAACTGGCCTGCTGTATATTGCCTTTATTATTTCTAGGTATGGCCCTTGTATGCCCGTTCTCTCCAGAACTTTTAGCATGAAGGGGTGTTGGATTTTGTCAAATGCTTTTTCAGCATCTAGTGAGATTATCATGTGGTTTTTTTCTTTCATCTTGTTTATATGGTGAATGACGTTGATAGACTTTCGTATGTTGAACCATCCCTGCATCACTGGGATGAAGCCTACTTGATCATGGTGTATGATACTTTTGATGTGTTCTTGAATTCGGTTTGCTAGTATTTTATTAAGTATTTTTGTATCTATGTTCATGAGGGAGATTGATCTGAAGTTCTCTTTCTTTGTTGGGTCTTTGTGTGGTTTAGGAATCAGGGTGATTGTGGCCTCATAGAATGAGATTGGCAATGTTCTTTCAGATTCTAGTTTGTGAAAGAGTTTGAAAAGTATTGGTGTTAGCCCCTCTTTGAAGGTCCAGTAGAATTAAGTGCTAAAGCCATCTGGCCCTGGGCTTTTTTTGGTTGGGAGATTTTTAACGGCTGTTTCTATTTCCTTAGGGGTTATAAGGCTGTTTAATCTTTTCATCTGATCTTGATTTAGCTTCGGTGGGTGGAATCTATCAAGAAAATTGTCCATTTCACTTAAGTTGTCAAATTTGGTGGAGTATAGATTTTTAAAGTAGGATCCAAATATTCTCTGGATTTCCTCAATGTCTGTTGTTATTTCTCCCTTTTCATTTCTGATTTTGTTGATTTCTGTTTTCCCCCTCTGTCTTTTAGTTAATTTGGCTAAGGGTCTGTCTATTTTGTTGATTTTCTTGAAGAACTAACTCTTGGTTTCATTGATTCTTTGTATAGTTCTTTTTGTTCTAAGTTGTTGATGTCAGCCCTATGTTTGATGATCTCCTGCCTTCTGCTCCTCTTGGGAGAGTTCGCTTCTTTTTTTTTTTTTTCCAATTTACCCAGTTTAGCTGTTAATTCGCTAATATGAGCTGTCACAATTTTCTTTTTGAAGGCACTTAGTGCTATGAACTTTCCTCGTAGCACAGCTTTCATTGTGTCCCATAGGTTTGGGTATGTTGTGTCTTCATTTTCGTTGGATTTTAAGAAGTCTTTGATTTCCTTCTTTATTTCTTCCCTGACCCAGTGGTCCTCTAGTAAAGAGTTGTTCAATTTCCATGTGAGTGTAGACTTTCTGTTAATTCTTTTGCTGTTGAAGTCCAGCTTTATTCCATGGTGGTCTGATAAGATACAAGGGGTTATTTCAATTTTCTTGTATCTGTTGAGGCTATCTTTGTGACCAACTATATGGTCGATTTTGGAGAAGGTTCCGTGAGGTGCTGAGAAGAAGGTGTATTCCTTTGTGTTTGGGTGAAACATTCTGTAGATATCTGTTAGGTCCATTTGGTTCATGATCTCTGTTAGACTCATTATTTCTCTGTTTGGTTTCTGTCTTGATGATATGTCCATAGTTGTGAGTGGGGTGTTGAAGTCTCCCACTATTAAAGTGTTTGGATCAATATGCGATTTAAGTTTTAGAAGTGTTTATTTTATAAATGTAGGTGCCTTTGTATTTGGGGCATAGATGTTCAACATTGAGATGACCTCTTGGTGGATATTTCCTTTAATGAGTATGTAATGCCCTTCTCTGTCTTTTTTTTATTAACTTCAATTGGAAGTCTATTTTGTTTGATATTAGGGTGGCTACTCCAGCTTGTTTCCTGGGTCCATTTGCTTGGAAAACCTTTTCCAAGCCCTTTACTCTGAGGTAGTGTTTATCTTCAATAGTGAGATGTGTTTCTTCTATACAGCAAAAATATGGGTCTTGTTTACGGATCCAGTCTGTATTCTGTGTCTTTTTATTGATGAGTTGAGTCCATTGATGTTGATGGATATTAGTGACCAGGGGTTGTTATTTCCCATTATTTTGGTATAGCTGATCGTCTTGTGTTTCACTTTTGTTTAGTTGCTGTGGAGGTTTCTATTTCCTCTGTTTTCTTGGGTGTAGTTATCTTCTCTGTGTTGGAATTTTCCTTCTAGGATCTTCTGTAGGGCTGGGTTTGTGAGGAGATATTGTTTGAATTTGATTTTTTCATGGAATATCTTGTTTTCTCCTTCTATGTTGATAGAGAGTTTTGCTGGGTATAGTAGTCTGGCTGGGCACCTATGTTCTCTCAGGGCTTGTAGGACATCTGTCCAGGCCCTTCTAGATTTTAAAGTTTCTGAGGGGAAGTCAGGTGTGATTCCGATGTGTCTGCCATTGTATGTGACTTGGCCTTTTTCTCTTACAGCTTTTAATATCCTTTTTTTGTTCTCTACATTTGGAGTTTCTATTATGTGGCGAGAGGAGTTTCTTTTCTGATCTAATCTGTTTGGTGTTCGGTAAGCCTCTTGGATTTTTACTGGCACATCTTTCTTTAGGTTTGGGAAGTTTTCTTCTATGATTTTGTTGAAGATATTTCCTGGACCATGGAGTTGTGAGTCTTCTCTTTCCTCTATGCCTATAATTATTAGGTTCTGTCTTTTCATTGAGTCCTTGATTTCTTGGATGTTGTGGGTGAGAGATTTTTTAGCTTTCTCATTTTCTTTGGATGTTGTACTGATTTCTTCCATCGAATCTTCCATGCCTGAGTTCCTGTCTTCCATCTCTTGCATCCTATTTTTCATACTCACATCCGTAGTTCCTGTTCTCTTCTCTTGATTCTCCATTTTCTCTTTTAACTCTGACTGTGTTTTCTTTATTGTTTCCATTTCTATTTTCATGTCTTCAATGGTAGTGTTCGTTTTGTACATTTCCTTCTCCAGTTTGCTTGTTTTTTGTCTGGAGATCTTTCATTGCTTTATCCTTTTCCTGTTCAAGCTAGGTCACCTTGGCTTGGAGCTCTTTAATGATGTTATTAGTTGTTTTGACTTGTAAATTTGTGGCTTCTTTGAATTCCTTCATAGTTTTAAGTTCTTCTTGAAGGGACTTTATCACTTTCCATAATATAGAATTCTCATCGTTTTCATGTGATTCAGTTGTGGTGAGGTGGTTTGGGCTGGATAGAATAGTGTTGCTTTCTTTTGTTGGAGACATTTTGCTCTGTTTTTTTTTTTTTTTTGTCTGGGGCCTCTGGCCATGTGGAATTTTTTTTGCTGTCTTCTGGACTTGGGTCCAAAGGCGGCACTGTGGTGTAGGATTCGAGTTGCCTTACTCCACCCCTATAAGGTGAGTCATTCAGTCCCACCTCCCAGGTGGAGACCTAATTAATTCAGGTGGCGGAGCTGTGTACAAGTAAGCTCTGGTTCCCCGCCAGAAGGGCCCGTGCTATTACGTAAGTCTGATATACGACAGTGTCAAATATCTCACAGTTTGCCCGGGGTTGGTTCCTGTAGTGGGTAAATCTGCAGTTCAGATTCAGTAGCCTTGCCACTCCCACGGCTTGGAAACTGGCCAGTGATGTCACAGACTGTGATCCGTGGTCTGAAGGCACTTTGCAGCGGATCTCGGCTCACTTCTAAGGGTCGCAACCTTTCGCTAGATAATTGGATCATCTTTGTGAGACCTGGGAGTGCCCAGCAGAGTGGAGATTATCTCTGCATGTTTTCTGAATCTGCTGGCTGGGTATTAGGTTGGAGCTTACAGGGGGTCTCTCCTTTTGGGGGATGGGTGATCCCGATTCCTGGGTCCAGAGGCTTCCTAGCATGTCCAAGAGTTGGAAGGGGCGTCCTGCCCAGAGATCTTCCATGGTCCCTGTGTAGCTGGGTGAGATTTAGAAGGGGTCATGCCCTTTGTACAGCATCCTGGAACACTTGTTGCCTTGTGACTGCTGACCCCGAAATCAAAATACGTCCGCGCCGGCCACCGCCATCTTGGATCCCCTGAGAATAAATCTCTTAAAAATGAAATAATTATGAGTTTGGGTGTGTGGTGTATCTCAAGAGCTCAGTTCTTGATCATGAACTTCGTAAATGAAAACATCCTGTATCGGTAGTTGAGAAACCAGTCATTCTCCCTTTTGTTCCTAGGAGCCATTTTGAGTCTGTAGTCCAGTTAAGTTTCTGTTTATTATAACACTTAAGTTTCTGTTCCTTGGAGCTGGGCTACACCCTACCCCATTAATCATAGAATGTACCAAAAAACAACCCCTCAGAGCCACATGTTCTGAGAAATGCTTTTCTATGACCCACTTTCCCTTAGTTGCCTGGTCTTGCCTCTGTAACCATGCATACATGCAAAATCACCACACTGTGGTTCTGTCTATAAAAAGGGCTTGAGAAATTGGTTCAGGGTTGGTCTCATGAAGCCCCTTTAGGGGGAAACAGCCACAGATTCAGTTCTGATGTGCACACAAGTAAAATTTACTTTAATTTGTCCATAATTTGGGTCAGTGGGATTAACATGGTGTCAAAAGGATAGACATAGCTGAACCAGCCTTGTAATGAGTATCTCTACATTATCTCTTGCCAGTGAGTTTGATATTATTTTCCCCACATTCTAGAACAGTAATATGGAGAGGTTAACTGGCTTGCCCTTGACACATCTAGAGCTCAGGTTTGATGCAAGCTAATCTATGTGAAAGTTCATGCTACTTCCAGCATGCTGTGCTAATTCACTTGTATAAAAAATGGATTATGCACAGTTTCATAGGTGTAGATATCAGAGCCCAGACAACACTTCCATGGAAGCCAAGTTCCTTTGTGTGGGGCAGCAGACTCTTCATCTGTATGAGATTAGATCACAGTGTTCCCCTGGTTTTAGTCTTAAGAGACACCACTTTTATGACTTCTGCTTCCTCCATGTGACTCCTGTAGGGGTAAAAAGGCATTTGTAGAAATAAATACAGATTAGTCAAGGAGTGAGGTTGATTCTAGCCATCACTCCTCTTACCAGAGTTATTAGGATTAAAGCCTGGGCTGTTTTAGCCCCAGCAAACCAGGCTCAACCAAACATCTCCAATAGTCCAATTAATAATGAGATAATACTAAAAGGCAGGAAAAGGAGATTTGTTTTATGTGGCCACAATGGGAAAGGAACAAAGAGATACAGTAACCCCCTCTTCACACAAGTACATCTTGTGGTCCTAACATGAAGTTTTGGTTTAAATAGAGGGTAAGTTTTAAGCATTACTGAATAGCTCTGGTCAAGATGTGGTCCCACCCATCATGGACCCATCTTTATCTCAACTCCTGTCTTACCTACCTTATCAGACAAATTGTCAGATTGCATAAAAATCTCTGACTGAAGATTCTTGCTTTTTAGCTGGCACTGTGCTTCAGCATTTTCCTTCTGTCATAGGAAATTCCAATTTCTTAAGGTTCGTTGTTTCAATAGTCTGGTGGCCAAGTAGTAGGGCACTAGTGTCTTTTTGAGTATCCTCATTCCTGCTGAGCTGTTAATAGCTCCTTATCTTTGTGAAAATGTGTATTTTAATAAGCATTTGAGGAACCTTCAATAGATACAAGTATCAGCTGCCTGTTGAACATGAAGAGCTTTGTGTTGAATAAGGAATGATTTGGGTAGTGACTGCTACTCAATGCCTGTCCCTCACCAACTAAAGCTTTCTCGTGTGCTTGGAAATAGCATTTCCTGTGGCCCCAGAGGAACTCTATCCTGCCTTACATCCTTCCAGTCATTTCATTCTATGAAAACTTTCTTCTTATGCCTTTGGGCACTCCACCTATGTACTAAATAAATACAGAGTTAGACAGTACTAAACAATGTGTGGATGCATTACAGACACAGGTAACAGAAACACTCTGTGGGCATTTGAAGTGAATTAATGCTAGGAATACAGAATACAAGCTCCCTTCCACTTTGATCCTAAATAGCTAGTACCCTGAAAATGAGTGTATTTCTGGTGACCAGAAAGAGACTTTAAACCAATCCAAGCAGGGCACAGCCCAGATCAGCTCAAAACAGTGGGAAGGCAGTCCTGGTGCTCTCTACCTGTAAAGTGCATCTACCATCCACCATTCCATGTCTAGAGTCTATCTATAATTGTCTTCCAAGTGTTCCTTCCAACTTCCTCAAAATATTTTATTTATACAAAAGAAATCAGATGGACACATCCTGAGAAGAAGGAAGAAGCTATGCTGAGATAACCTCTCTGCCCATCTCCTGCTGGCTTTCCTCGGACTGTGAACATTGAAGCCATGAACAAAGCACCAGAGGAACAACAGCTGATGATAAATCATAAGACTTGAAAAACATCCTAAGAACTCACTGCAGTCCAAGCACAAACTCCAAGTGATGCCAATCCTGACAATTTTCAAGGAAAGAAGAATGTTGCTTCTATTTCCAATTACCCTCCTGGGAAATTTCACTTGAAAAATTCATTAGATGCAATTATCACATCCATAAATTTTACTGTCCCCTTCATAGGCTTGAATGGACAACATGCTTAAATGACTTGATAAAGCAAGTGACAAATGCCAGTCTTGGCTTGAAATTATCTCAGAGATAACATGTCACAAGATGTTAACAGGAACTGTGCTTGTCCTGCCATGAATGCACACCACACAAACTAGGTTAGATTCATAAAATGAAGACCATCCATGTCTGTTATGTGCTGTGTAATGAAGAGTAAAATTTTTCAATTATTTCTCTTGAGCGTTTACACGGCTCGGGCTTGATTGCTCTGTGAAAACTGGAAACATCTTGACATTAGGTATTCCTTCCCCCTCTCTGCAGAACATGTTATGATTTGATCCTGAAGTATCCTCCACACAACTGACTGTATATTCACTCTTTAGTCCCTAAGCTAGAGGTGCTATTGTGGGTAGAGCTGAGAGCTGTAGGAGAAGTGGCCTGAATGAAGTAGGTCACTGGTGGTATCCCTTTGAAGGTATGCCCACTCTACTATCCTATATCCTCTCTGTCTCTGCTTCCCATCTGGTGTGAGGTGAGCACCACCTTCCTCTACATGTTTCCATTATCATGAAAGTCTGCTCCATGTATGGTACCCAGTAACCCTAAACTGACCTCTGTGAAACTGTAAGATGATCTCTTCTGATTTCAAGTTGTGTTCTTGGGTATTTTAATTACAGACAGGCAAAAGTAACTAACAGTGCAGCTAGACCTTGAGAATGTCTTCATAGGGATGGTAAACATTCGATAGTGGGAACAACTCTTTAAGCCTCTGCTTAATTCACCTCTGACAACAATCTATTGGCCCACAGTAAGCCACTTGAGTTATCCCCAAACCAAGGAACAAGAAAATGCATCTTCTTTCTCGGGGGTCAGAACTGAAAAGCCAGATGCTGAAGGTCCGGTATCTGTTGCCAGCTGAGGAACTTAGACTCTCATTTCTTCCTTAGAAAGTGTGTTTGTTCCACACACAGAGGTACAGATTTATATAAACAGGACCTGAGTTTCGGAGGCACCAGTTGCTATGTGTGAAATGAAAGAGGAGAACTAGACCCAGCACCAACTGCCTCCTTCAGGAAGCCTTATCCAAATGGACTCAGGGGAAGGCTGTGGGCTTCTGCATGCTCAGCAGCCATGGGAGAGAGTGTGGTCAGCTCCTTGGACATCATTTCTCAAGCTCTTGAATGAGGCATTGAGAGTGGAGAAACCTCAGCTGTCAGCAAGAGAAGACGGCCACTGACTAAATGCTTCAAGAGAAAGCAGCGTCCAAGGCTCCAAGAGCAAACACTCCTGCAGAACCCCCGGGCCTCTCCCTTCCATTTGTCTCTGTCTGTCAGTTTCACAAATCAAGTGAAAGTGATCAGACCAACTTCTCTGAAGATTGCGTACAGCATGAAGATGCTCTCATAGGACATTCTCCTCCATGCTGGGCTCTGGAGAATTTAGAGCATCTGTGTAGAAGGTGGTTGTACCAGTAGCTGTTATGTCCTGCAACATGTTGTAATTGAAATGTAACTAAAATGGCTTGAGTTTTTAACCCTTCTGTAATAAGGCATCTAAAATTGCCAGGCGACATCATTGTAATGGTTACACAGCTTCCTTAAGAACTGTCTCACCCCCATCATTAGCCTGTGGCTTTCGTCCATGTAGTTGCAATATGGCTGCTGTGGCTTCTGCTTTTACATTCACATTCACATTCCACATCTGAATAAGGAAAAAGTAACAAGCCATTTCCCCCATGACCTTTTGTTTGTATAATGATGCTTTCTTGGATAACTTCTCCCTATGTATTCCTGAGCCAATGGCCTTCAACAGGGCCATAACACTTCAGAACAAAATCGCAGCTCTCCAGCGAATTTCAGAAGGAATGGGGGATATGAGCATCATTTAATTGCAAAATATACTGTCTGTGACAGATTCAGAACATGGGTAAGATTTGCTGGCTTCTGTTTAGTCCTCAGATCTCACTAAATATTTGTATTGAGAAATACAGGCCCTCCAGCTTTCCCATCAGGGAACAGCATTAAAAAGATCCCCAGTATTATATCCAGGGATGGACATGCTTGGTCATCTGTCTGTTTATGGTCCCTTGTCCTCCTTATTGGTAGATATATTCTCATGATACAAAATCGGGTGACATTTTCTACACCACGTAAGGCACAAACATGAGACCAATATTGATCAATAAAAATCAAGGAAAAATATAGCCTGTGGTATCGTCGGAGAAAGATTTCCTATCAGTTAGTCAGAAGAGTTTACCAAGTCTCCCAGCTCACAGAACTCTCCTCTCCTCCAGCTACAGCCTGGAGACATGAGTTGCAGCAGCTGTTTTGAATCAATGAGGTAACAAAATCATCACACTTAAAATGGTAAAGTACAAGAATAACAGGAATCATTGATAAGATCAATCATAGGGCCACCTTCTCCTGGCTCTATCATATCAAACAATAAAAGCTCCATTTACTTATGCTGGGTTTTAGCATGTGTTTGTTTTACTTAACAATCCAGCACATCCTGAGCACTAAAATTGCCTGAAAGAAACAATCCAAAGTTAGAGACTGCCCATTTTTTACCCATTAAATGTGTGTGTGTGTGTGTGTGTGTGTGTGTGTGTGTTTGTGTGTGTGTATGTGTGTGTGTGACAGAGAGAGAGAGATAAGATAGTAGGATGTTGGTAAGGCCTAGGAGCCACTGTTTTCAACAGACATGGGAGGCAGTGCTTGGCTACATTTCTCATTACGACACCTGGACAGCAGAGTCAAAGCCAGACTGGGCTGCTGTTGCCAGATGGTCACCAAGTCATGTCAGTGCCCCAGTTCTCAGTATCCTCCCTGCCTCTGGCAACATGTAGTTAAGTCTCATCAGAAGGAAGCGCAGCATGAGCCCAAGAGGCAGAGATACAAGGACTGGTTTAAAACCCCCAGCAGAGTGGTCATTGATCTCATTACTTCATACAAATTCATACAGGACCAGGACACTTAGCCTATGCTTGTTTCCATGGCTACCAACTGCTCCACCCAACCCGCACACTGCTTGAAAGCAGCGTGGGCAAAATGGCTAAGTCAGTAGTGATTACACCTGCTCATTGGAATATTATCACAAGGGGGGTGGGAGGGTTGAGTACTAACCAGAAACTCAGTTCATAAAGATCTAAAAAGAATAGTCTACCTCTCCCTCATGTAGTTATTTTAATGACAAGTCATAGGCCTGGGGTGCGGATGACATGTTTCTCCACCTGAACTAACACTTTATGGAGTCACCTGGAACAGCTGTGCCTGGAGCACCACAGGGTTTCTGCTCTGCCTCCTTCAGGGTGTAATGTCTGCACAACTGCCTAGAATTCCACCATGGAACCATCCTTTCTCCCACTATTGCAGCTTTCTATTGCTGCAACAGCCCCTGAGATAAACAGCTCGAGGGATGTTGTGGTTGGAGAAATTTCTGCCCATGGACCCTCAGCTCCACTGGACCCTTGGCTTTCTGCC
>CAJQZJ010004687.1:6415574-6437076 GCA_907164525.1 Lophiomys imhausi | reverse complement strand
TTTCTGCCCATGGACCCTCAGCTCCACTGGACCCTTGGCTTTCTGCCCATGGACCCTCAGCTCCACTGGCCCCTTGGCTTTCTGCCCATGGTCCCTCAGCTCCACCGGACCCTTGGCTCTGCAGTTGGTGAGTGATGGAATTGCAATGATGTATCAAAGAGACAGAAAGGGACTAGGGTACCATTTTTCATTCCAGCATCCCAACCCACAGGGTTCCATCCCTAAGTCTGGGGTCTGCTATTTATATGTGCCCCTAATGGGTGACCCAGTATTCAGCATATAAGTCTCTGGGGACATTTAAAACTGTGAGGCTTTCCTTGTTTATTAACTTGCCCAATCATTTTTTTCATCACAGACACAGGGGTATTTATTTTGTGTGCCATTTTCCTTTTTCTTACATTGGCTAGCCTTGGCTGCTGGGAGCTCTCACAGAGGGCTCCATCCTGCTTTTGAGCAGTGTGTGTGTGTTATCTGGCGCTGCACAAAATAACTCAGACCCACCTTACATATTTTCTTCTCCAGTTCTCTAATTTCTTCAGCTTTCCCTGGTTCTTTGGAGAAAGACACTAGAAGCCAGAATGTGGGTATAGTAGGAGTTGGTTGCTATTGGGAGTTTAGAATCTCAGTGATCAAAGCAAAATCATGTATGTTTATAGTAACCCATGAACATGCACATGCCTGCAAACAGTTCATATGTGAGTCTCTGGATGCCAAGCCAAGCAAGAATCATTCTGATGATTCTCCATTCTAATTCATTACCACACCAACCATAGGTACCCCACTTAGAGATGACACACAGTTATCTGTAAACTCTCACTTCATCCCCAAGAAACCTAGACTTTGATGTCTGAGATTTGTTTAGTTGGTACTCCATACCTGTGTAGCCTGAGAGGAATGATGGCATCACAACCATTAGCCTGGCCCTCTGTGAGGAACAACTGGCCAAAAGTTATATATACAGGGTTGGTGAAAAATGGCTCAGTGGTAGAGCACTTGCTTAGCACATACAAGCCCCTGGGAGGGGAGGAGGGTGGGGTGCTCTCTGTTAGAGTAGTATTCACATGGGATGCCTTTTCCCTTCAATTTTACAGAATCCATCATTTCCTGTGCAGCTCAGATCAGAGGCCCCATCCCTGAATCCTCTTCATTGAGATTGTTTTTCATGTGCAACACAGATTCTCTTCCACTGATATTATATATATATATATATATATACATACATATATGTATGTATGTATATTCCTTCTTCAGATCGATGTATTTATATTTGAGTACATTCAATTAAAATGTCCAAAGACTTAACTCGAGATGGCAGAAAGGAGACTCAGCTTTCTTGGTTCTGACTCAATGTTACTTCTTCATACCTCTGGCAAAGAGGGGCCCATGGTCTTTTCTTATATCCAGGTTCCAATTCCCAATGACCTCATGCCTCATCGAGCCTTGGCCTTTTCTTCTGAATGTTCAAGTCAGGTAACAGTCCCTTTGTCACCTCCAATCTGTTGAGGTTATCCAAGCAAAGTGTCCTCTGCCTCCACTGAACCTTCCTTCCCTGTGCCACCTTTCTGGAAAGAAAGGTGAAGAGAAGATGGATATCCTTGGATCGGCAACATTCAAGCATTCTCTCCCAAGCTTTCCTTAGTCCATTTCTCTCTGGGCCCACAAGCTCTTCTTCCTGTTTCTACAGCATTTGTCATGCAAGTATTAGACTATGAGCTCTTGAGTCTAGACCACATCATTAATCTCAATTCCTTCAACACTATGTATGTGACAAGTTAGATCCATCAAATTAGTATTTCTTAAGTGACAGAGAAGGAATGAATGAGGGTTGTCAGGAATTTCCATGTAGTTCACATACACAACAGAATATTATTCAGCTGTAAAGAAAAATTAAACCACCAGTTTTGCAGGTGAATGTATAGAACTAGAAAAGATCATACTGAGTGGGCTAACCCAGACACAGAAATATAAATGTTGCATGTTCTCTCTCTTCAGAGGTCCTAGTTCCAAATCTTCAGAGGTAAGTACATAGGCTGGAGTAACTACAGAAACCAGGAAAACAAGAGGGGGGCTGGGGAGAACAATAAAGAGGAGAATAGAAGGAAAATGAGGACAAAGGATGAACGCTAGTTAGGAAGTGACAGGGAGATAAATACAGAAGGAAGAGGAAAGAGGGTAAAATAACAGTAAGGATGTATGAAAATTATAAGGAAACATACTATTAACTATCTTATAAACACAATAATACATGCAAGTCTGTATATTAATACATATGTATAGTTCAAGTCAAATTTTCTCATCTGTACAGAGAATGCTTCCTATGAGAGTCAAAGACTTTCTGGTAAAAACTCCAACATCAAGCATGAGAAGTCCTCTTTTGAGATGGTCAGAACTCTCCAAAAGACTCCCCAAACATTATAGACTATTGCTATGTCCTTGGCTGCCCTCACAGGTAGAAAGTAAATTCCTATCTTACTGACGACATCATGCACTTCACCCCCAGAGGCCAGAGGCACCTAAGTTGGAAGTGTCCTGATTGCCTCCCCGCTGAGCACCAGCTTTCATGGCACCATAAAGTGCTGTGCAAACTTCTAAGGAGGGAAACCAGCAACAGTCCTACCCAGCTGAACTACAACAATGACCAGAGGGGCATGATGACTCTAAGAGTGCAGTAATGCTGTGCATATCTGGGTAGTAAGAAACATCACTCTAATTGGATTATGATCTGCTGAACAAGAAGAGAAGTATACCTGTTAATGGAAACCTAGTCCCCTCCATGGGGGAAATCATGGAAATTGGAGGAGAACCTACAATTACCAATTTACTAAGCCAGCATGACCCCCAACTATATTGTAATTATTTATCCTTAAACCCACACATTAGTGCAGTTTTCACTCCTCATTAAAGAAACTTCTCCTTGCAACAGACAGAGACCATTACAGGAAACTACAACAAATCAAAATGGAGAGTTGCGGAGCCTAGTCTCAATGGATACACACACCTACTGTACCTAAGGCTCAGGCAACGTTGTGGAAGAGGGGTCTCAAGATTCCAAGAGCCAGAAGTTCAGGGAGTTTGCTGCGAGACTGTATCAACTAGTAAATAGAAGCTATGCCCATAAAGTTTCACTGACATGATGGCCTAAATATGAGCTGTACAAGGAAAACACCAATAGACATGCCAGCATGGACAGGGAAAGCCCAGAAGACCTCCGTCCTACACAAAGAACTACAAGCAATTAAGGAATGCTGAGAACAGGGAAAATAATCTTCTCCTGAGAAGTGTGCACCAATTGGTTATCCAATACCAAATGGTCAGCCCTGAAAACATACACACAACTAACATTATACAGACTGAGCAGGCTATATTTAGGAATATATATATAATCTTGAGTGTCAACAAACTTCTGGATCTGTCTGTAAGGGCATGTCCAGAGAGGTTTGCATGAGGTGGAAGACCCAGCCTGCACATATGTAGCATCATTGCATGAGCTGGAGTGTTTATCTGAATAAAAATGAGAAAGCAAGCAGAGTGCCAGAATCCATTCATCTCTTTGTGCTTCCTAACTACAGATGCTATGTGACCAATCACCTCACTACAGATGCTATGTGACCAATCACCTCACTACAGACACTATGTGGCCAATCACCTCACTACAGATAATATGTGACCAATCACATCACACTTCTGTCTCTTCATTTTCTCCACTATGATTAACTGTATCCCCTCAATCTGTGACCTAAAATAAATTCTTCCATCCTTATATTTTGTCATCCCACCAAGAAAAAAATGACTAAACAGAAAAATGACACCAAGGAGTGGAGCTGTTGCTGAATTAAGCCTGGCAATGTGGCTGACAGGCTTTGGGAACTGGTTTATTAACATGGAAATAATTTGGAGCTGTGGCCTGGAGACACCTTAGAATGTTGTAAGAAGAGTTCAATAGACTATTTTAGTAGCAGCTTGGAAGACCAAAATGCCAAGACTAACACAGATTTTGGAGACTCATGAAGTTTCAGAAAGTAACAAAGATCCTATTATGAAATGAACTAGAGAATGTTCACATCACATTGTAGCAAAGAATGTGGCTTCATTAGGCCTGTGCCCTGAGAATTTCAGTGAGGTTGAATTAAAAGACAACAGACTAACTTTTGGGGGGAGTAGGGGGCGGACATGGCAGCACAGGTTCGGGCTTTGGCATTCTCATTGCTCTTACTCAGGTCGACAATGAGAGAGGGCAACAAATAGACCAGAAAAAAAAAAAAATGAAGTTCCACAAAGAAAGAAGTGTGAGCAAGTTTAAAGTTCCAGGCAAGGAAGGTGCTGATACAGCGTTTGTTACCAACATGAAGAGAAAGTTCATGCTTTATTCTGAGAGAGTAGGAAAGGCTCTGTAGGCAAGACCCCACCTATCCAGGGATCTGCCCTGTGAAAATGCAAATTCATTTGAAAGGAGAGATCTGAAGGAGTTCCTGCTACAAAATACCTATCCAGGGAAGTGGTTTTCTCAGATTCAGCTTGAAAGACACACAGAGGCCATTGTAACTGTGGTCCAAGGGGGACAAGGCTGCATCTTGAACTGGCAGCAGAACTTATCAGCATTGTCCATGTGGCACTGGTTGTGTAGGATGAAAAATACAAGAAAGATTGGGGTCTGGAACCTTATGGCAAAGTTCCAGAAAGTTTCTTGGAGTTAGCAACATGAGATTCTTGCAAGGTGGCCCTGAGAGGCCATTGCATGAAGCTGGGAAGATGAAATCTAGGTTACAATGCCACCTCTACACTGGCAAAGAGGACAGACCGGGGTGTCTGTCTTCTGGTGAAGCTGCAGGTAATACTCTTGTTACGGCCCACCCACTGCCCCTTGTAATCTTTTCAATAAGTCTGGTTTTTCCTACTCTGGTCCAAACGGTGAATTCATCTATTATCTGCAAACCTCTTCCCTGATTCTATGGTGGCCTGTCCACTACATTTCCTTTGCCTTAGAGTTCCTTATCAAATGGTAATGGTAACATGTGCTTGGTAGGATTGTTTAGAATGTTAAAAACATGTTGAACGGTTATGACACAACTCCTAAAATGTAAAAAAGAAAAAAAAAAGAAGTCATTGTCATTAATACTGTCCTTGTTGCCATTGTCTCATCATCAATGATTCAGCTTTATCAATTGTCACATCACCAATGACTCAGCTTTATCAAGCCTTCATTACCTAAACACTTCACTAAGTGAGAAACTCTGTGTGTGAGAGACAGACACATACACACACAGAGAGTGCACACACACATGCACATGAACACACACACACACACACACACACACACACACACACACACACATTGGGCACATGAACATGCCATATCACACAGGTCAGAAGACAACTTGCAGAAATCAGTTCTCTCCATCATGTGAGTCAAAAGGGATTGGACTAAGCGTGGCAGCATGTGCCTTTAACTGCTGAGCCATCTTACCAATATGGTTTTCTCGATAATTTTATCAATCAACTATTTATATCAGAAGGTTATGGATGATCCTTCTTCTCATTTGAACAAATCTGAATAAACTTGCCTCATCTATGACAAATTCATCTGCAGCAAACTGAATGAAGAAGAACAGAAATAACTCTCTCTAGACATTCTGTATTTTCACTCCGGAATGCAGAAGGGGCATAGCAAGGATCAAGGTGATTAAATTAACATTAACACCACTGCCCAATCTTCTGAGAGATGGCCTTCTAGTTCTGCTTCCCTGTGCCAGGCCAGAGGGCTGGTTATATAAATGGCTTCCTCTCTGACTCATGCATCTCTCCAGAGTTAGGCTGCCTGTCTTAGTGACTAGTAACTATTTTAATGAGGAAGAAAGAAAATTGCCATATTGAGAAAATTCCCTGAATAAACACCAGGAGTGTAATTGCTATGGCCTTTGGACTCCTGGGAACTCACGCCACTTTCCACAGTGATTGTCATGACTTCCTGCCGTTTAATTGTATATTTGGGACTTGGTGGGAATTGTAAACATATTTCAGCTTCGCTGTAAGAGTTTTCCATCCAGAGGAAGCAGCACACTCACTCTTACTCTGGGTTAAACTCACGCAGCTGTGTTGATGTTCTTGAGCTTGTCTGTGGGAAATTTTGAGGACATCCAGTTTCACTGTCACTATCTGGAAAGCCTTGTGAGGTCACTTTTCTAGGTCATGACCACCACTACTGGCAGTCTGCTAAAGGAATGACAAGCATGTGGGGCTAATCTTTCTCTGCTCGGTGGTGTCCCTATCTTTGCGTTGCACTCTCAGGGGATTCTGACTTCTTGGTCACAACATGGGAAGACCTCAGTGTCCTAGTATAGGGGCAGCTTTTGTAGTTTGCTCCAGACTGAGTTTGAAGCCAGGAAAAACTAATGTCCAGGAATAAGTGCACACAGTACATAGGCTCCCTAAACCCTGGGGACAACAGTAGAATGTGGTGTCTATTAGATTTTGTGTCTTTCTCTGCTGAGGGGCACTTTTCTCCCAAACTCAGAAAGTATTTACACTAAATGGCAGGTTCTATGGCAGCACAGGCTGAGCAGGTGGCCAAGAGTAAGGAGGCCTGGGCAAAACCAGAGAAAAATCTTACCTACCAATCATCAGATCAGAGTCCATTAGTTCTCTGTGGGGATCATTAGCACTTGCAGATTTAGGATATCACACTGTAAGCACACATTCACCCACCTATTTAAGCTACAGAGTCCATGCACCCATTCCACCCATGCCATACAATGTAGTCTCTTACAGAAGTATCTGATTCTATATGTCTCAAATCACAATGAGAAAAATTTTCTCCCAAACATCAGAGATTTTTCTCATCCGGTGATTGTGGTACATGCCTTTAATCTCAGCATTGGGGGGGGGGGGGGGCAGAGGCACTCAGATATCTGAGTTCAAGGCCAGCCTGATCTATAGAGCAGAGAAAGTTCCAGGACAGCCAGGGATACACAGAGAAACCCTGTCTCAGGGGAGAAATATATATATATATATTCTGTAACCATGGCAAGAGTTTAGTAACACCAAACTTTACAGTTGGAGGAGAGCTTCTCTCCCCTGCTTTGCAAATGGGGGGCACATATAACATACATACATACATACATACATACATACATACATATACGTATTTATGTATGTATGTATGTATTATATATTATATATAATATATGTGTGTTTATATTTTCCATTTCTGGAAATGCATGACATAGCCAGGAAAGCATGGTGGTGCCCTCTGGATGTGGATGTCAGCAAGACATAATCTACCTGGGCCCTGAGTCCTCTGCAGCCTGTGAAATAAAGCAGTTGCCATAGATCAATATTCCTCAGCCTGGCTAGATTTGTCTGTGTTTCTTATTTTGTTTCTGTCATCAATACTAGTGATGAAAACCAGGCCATCACAAACTAGCAAGTACTCCATTACAAAACCACAACCCTAGTCATTTTTAACATTTTGTTTTGAAAAAAGGTTCTAGCTAAGTTGCCCAGGCTTGCATTGTCCTCAACTGATAGCCCAGGCTTGCTTCAAACTTATCCTCCTGCTTCAGGTTCCCGAGAAGCTGTAACTAAAAACCTTCTATGGAGGGACCCAGCTTCCCTGGCTATATCAGGAAGATATGCTGTAAGATTTGATGGCCAGGTTTTACCTTGACTCAAGAAATTGGCTTTGTGTGGATGGGGTCACTTGTTTAATGCTCCATGGACAATTCTAATGTGATACTAGGCTTAAAACCCTAGTAAAAGGTTAATTTCTGAACCCATTCCTGTACAGACATTCTGTTACCTGCTACATACATCCTTTCTAAACTGGATTCCCAAAGGAAACAGAATTTATTATGACCTCCAATGAGCCATGTCTTTGTGTGGGTCCTTTCCAATTCTGGGAAACATATTACTTACTTTCAGTCAGGAGAAATGGCAATGCCTTATTACATGGAGCAGAGTGAAGCCAGAGGTCCTGCTGACTTTGAAGAAGAAGTCTGCCCTGCTACAGGAGAATATTTTGCTGGGCAACAAATGTCACTCCCCACAGATTGCACATGCCGATGTCTAACTGCCAATGTGGTGGTATTCAGAAACCAAATTGTTAAGAAGCAGACAAGACATAGAGATAAGAATTCTGTGACAATCTGTGCCCCGTGCCTCACAATAATTGTAAAGGAATAAGTTTGCTCTCTTTCTGCTACAGTAGAGTAGAGCTAGAAGTCTCAAGGCTAGAAGAGAACGCTCACTGGATCGTAGGAGCCTCAGACTGCCCAATTGCAAAGCAAGGGTAAACAAGCTCTCCTCCAAGTGTAAAGTTTGCTGATACTAACCTCTTACCATAGTGATGACCACAGCAGCTTACTGACAGGGCAAGCACTGTGTGAACTAGTCTAATCTGAGCTGAAGTCCTGCCTCTAATAAGTGTAGCCCTTTGGGCAAGTGACTTATTCATCTTGATAAGCCTCAGTTTCACCATATATGAACTATGAATAATAACGTTCATCAATTTTCTAGCATTTGGGGGGTAGGTTAGTGGGTGCACTGGATTTAATAAGCACAGGAGTTATGCCTCATCAGAACTCAAAACTAGCAGTAAGAATGGCTGTTGCAAGTGTTTTGCTAGGTAGCGTATGGGATAATTTGTTCATTTTAGCCCCTTTTCTAAGAGATCAATCTGCAAACCTCAATGGTAGGGGAGGCACAGTTGGAATGTAGAGCTGGGTCAGGGACAGAGTATCTGCCAAGCAGGACACTATCCTGTCTCAGAGCTAGCAGGCAGCACTATCTCTTGGTCTGTCCCCAGTGTCCATGAAGCTTCAACAGCAAGAGGGTCAGTGCCAATGGGCCCTGTCTAATAGCTGAGTGAAGTTTCAAAGACAAATCGTGGGCTCTCCCCCTTCTTTTTTTTTTTTCCTTTATTTTTCATTTCTTCAAGTTACATCTCAATCACAGTCCCCTCCCTATTCTTCCCTCCAGTCCCACCCTCCCACCCTCAACCCCCCATCCTCTTCCTTTTTTTTCTTTTAAGTTTAAGGTATATCTTATTTCCCCCTACAGTTTCCCCTTTCAGTCCAACAAATGGCTCTTTCTCTTATAATAATAAATACAATACAGTACAACAGAGGTAATTAGGCCACAGTTATAACGGTTATATGGCTTAGCGTACATTCCCAGTGTCCAGTCCATATGTATTTGGTACCTGACTATAACATTCTACTATCTAACCATCTCCGTGAGTTTAAAGTTCTATATCTAATTCAACATTCATACTAACTTGCATCACACTTTCAAAAGTATCTTCTTAGATCTATAACACTCTCTTCACTCCTAAACAACTCAAAATTTAATTAAGAGACTGTAGCTATCTGTTCTTCAACCACCTCAGAGACCTGAGAGGGATAAATATATCTGATTTTATAGGAAGTACAGGGCCTGCAGCTTCCCAAACTAAGAAATGACATACCAGAGGCTACCTGGACAGTTCCCATTTTCTCTCCATACATTAAAGCATCGATATTCAGCCGCTTGGCCCCGTTTCTCTGACAGACATTGATTGTAGAGCAGGGGTTATGAAGGACTTACCTACCCTGTCTTGGCAGAGCTGGGATGTCGACTTACCTGCTTCCATGTTTTGTCCATTTTGGACAACTATAGTTATTTTCTAAGCTAATCAGAAATAAAGCTGCTAAGAGACAAGCAACATCTGCTTACCCTAATATAAGAGATAGATAGGGCCTCTTCAAAAACCTCAAGAGATCTGCAGAATATGGCATTCAAAGGTGTTTTCGTAACTTTAGATTTTTTTATATCAAGACATATCAACTCCTGACAGCACCCCCTATTCTACCCCAAGTAGAAGATGAGCATCGAAGACTCTCCAGTGGGAGATGATTGAATTAGTTGCAAGCCTATCTCTTGGTAGGAAAAGCACCCTTGCTCCAAGTGTAGACAGAATGCTCTCCCCCTTCTTAATCTGCACCTAATATACTCTTCTATCATTTCTGACTACTAAAGCTACTGCTGTCTTTTAAGCTCTGTTTTAAGCTATCTTCAGATTACCAAGTGTAATTTTCAGAGTCTAAAATTAGGAAGCTGCTTGACAGTCTTTTTTTTTTTTTTTTTTTTTTAATGGGGATACCTGTTCAAAATAAGACTGGCAATGCTCCAGTATATGTCTCTAGTAAAATGAAAGTTTTCTGCATATTATAACATAAAGAATATTACAAGTGTACCACACAATCCTACAGAACAAGTAGTTATAGAAAGATAAAATCATACTTTAAAAGATATACTTACAAATCAGAAAGGGATAATCAAGGCCCCCACATATAGATTACACAGTGCTTTATTAACATTAATTTTTTTTAATAATTTATTTTTTATTTCTTCAAGTTACATCTCAATCACAATCCCCTCCCTACTCCCCCCTCCATTCCCACCCTTCCACCCTCCTCCCCCTCAGCCCCACCATCCTCTTCCCTTCTTTTTTTTTTTTTTTTTTTTTTTTAGTTTAAGGTATTTATTTTTCCCCCCAACAGCTCTCCCTTTCAGTCCAAATAATGGTTCTTTTTCTTATCACTATAAATACAATACAAAACAACAGAAATAAATAGGCCACAATTATAAGAGTTATATGGCTTAGCATACATTCCCAATGTCCAGTCCACATGTATTTGGCACCTGACTTTAACATTCTACTATCTAACCATCTCCATGAGTTTAAAGTTCTATATCTAACTCAGCTTTCATACTAACTTGCCTCATAATTTTAAAAATATCTTCTTAGATCCAGAACACCCTCTTGATTCCTAAACAACTCAAAATTTAACTATGAGACTTTAGCTATCTATTCTTCAACCACCTCAGAGAACTGAGAGGGATAAATATATCTGATTATATAGGAAGTGCAGGGCCTGCAGCTTCCAAAACTAAAAAATGACATACCAGTGGCTGCCTGGACAGTTCCCATTTTCTCTCCATACATTACAGCATCAATCTTCAGCCATTTGGCCCCATTTCTCTGACAGACATTGGTTGGGGAATTATGAAGGACTTACCTACCCTGTCTTGGCAGAACTAGGCTGTCGACTTACCTGCTTCCAAGTTTTGTCCTTTTTGGACAGAAGTCTGTCTACAGTTGAAGCAAGTGGTTTTTCTTGCCAAGAGAATGGCTTACCACCAATTCAATCATCTCCCACTGGAGATTCTTCGATGCTCATCTTCTACTTGGAGTAATATAGGGGGTGCTGTCAGGAGCTGACATGTCTCGATATCAAAAAATCTTAAGTTAAGAAAACATCTTTGAATGTCATATTCTGCAGATCTCTTGAGGTTTTTGAAGATGCCCTATCTATCTCTTATATTTAGATAAGCAAATATTGCTTGTCTCTTAGCAACTTGATTTCTGAGTAGCTTAGAAAATAACTGTGATAGACTGTCATAGTAACTAACAAAATGACACGTTTTCATGACTATTAGTTTCCGTTTCTTAATTATCCTAAACAGTTTATGTTGGTTGGTAGCGAGAGGTCAAAACTTGACATTTCATTTTTAAGTATTACTACAAACAATACCTTTAAGAAGCGTTACCCTTAATTTTGTATCAATATACAAAGATCAATACCAATGTGGCCAAATATAATCTTAATTTTGTATCAATATACAAAGATCAGTACCAATGTAGCCCAATACAATCTTAATTTTACATTAATATACTAGGGTCAATACCATTGTGGCCAAATATAATCTTAATTTTGTATCAATATACAAAGATCAATACCGATGTAGCCCTATACAATCTTAAATTTGCATTAATATACAATGATCAATACCAATTTAGCCAAATATAATATTAATTTTGTATCAGTATACAAAGGTATAAAGCTATATTCAATAATCTGTCCTTTTTTCTTGTTCTTTCCTATACTATGTCTATGTCCCATTTTTCTCAAGTCTGTTCACTCCTATATAGGAGAGAAAGGAGGATACAGAAAAGCAAAAGAGAGAAGTCCCTGGGTCTAACCTCCAAAACCCATTTAACAAGACCATTTAACAGCTTGTAGTCTTTTCCCCTAAATAACAAAATTTTCTATTATCTATCAAATAACCAAAGGGGGAGAACACCCTCCCCACCTTCTGGGGATGGGACGTTGTTCTCTTAAAATGACTTCCTGCTGATTTGGGACGTAGTAAACCTGTTTGGGGCCCAAATAAGAATGGAAAAATGGTTAAAAATGTTAATAGAATCATTTGATGTTCAGTCCCTTTGTGCTCAGCTATTTAGATGTCCTACGAAGTTCATAGACAGAAGCTGATCTTCAGAACTTTACTGAAGATCTGGCTGGAGTAGTCTGTGGAGCTGAACGATCTTAGCGATTTTGAGTTGTTGTGGTTATAGACTTTTGAGGAAACTGCTATTGAAGAAGTCTGCAAGGCTGGATCATCTGGGCCACTCGTCTTCTTTGGTGTCTGATCTGTTTTCTGCTGAGGTTTCCGTTGTCCAGTTGTCCCTGGATTCCTTGAATGGATGCTTTAAATCTCCTGGAAAGATAAGAACAGAGCCCTGCCCTAATCCTAACTCTGGGACAATTACCTTTTTTTGGGGGGGGTCAGGTACTATTTTTCCTGGAGCAAATTTGGTTTTTTTGATAATATATAAAGTATTACCTTTCAATCCGGATTAAAGAAGAAATTATTTTGATATTTTGGAGCTAAACAAACCTTTAGTGTATATATTTTGAGATCTCAAAGGACAAATTGTTTGAATTGCAGTCTGCCTTTTGTAAGTAGCTTTTAAACTTAAATCTTTCCAAATCCTATGTGCCTGTCTCTGCATTCTAAATTTTGGGATCAAAGACATGTGGTTTCCAACTTATGGGATTAAAGATGTGCTCCTCCACTCCTGGATCAAAGTTTTTCTCTGTTTAGAGCTTGTTTTGTATCAGGTGGCCTTGAGCTCTGAGATCTGCCTGTTTCTGTCTCTAGTGTGTTGGGATTAAGGGTGTATTCTTCCCCAATGATGTGACTAAGGGTGTGCACCATCACCACCCTGTTTCTTGTAACTCTAGAATTTATAAGACAACTAACTCTATAGTGATCCTCCTGTCTCTGCTGGAGGTAAAGGCATGGGCAAACACCATGCATTATTTTACCTTAGCTCTAAGTTTTTTCAACTCTTGGAGGTTTGTAAAACCAGGTTGAACAGCTGTCACCTTTAATTTATTTACAGTGTTTTAAACCTGTTACCTGCTTTTTAATGCCAAACCATGGAAATAGCCTATACCTCTACAAAAAAAACCAAAAACCAAAAAAAAAACTTTTAAGCTGCTATCAAGTTTGTGTAATCTCTGTAGCCACCTGCAGTCTAACATTCTAATCTGAAATTAAGGCCATTTTCTTTTCATGCCAGTAAGGTAAATTATAGTTTGAAAATTTTATATTGTATTTTTATTATATTTTTAAGCTTATTAATTCTTTTCTTAAAAAAGTATTATTTATTTCTAGAACATAGTTTCCTCCCTCCTCCCCTCTTGGCCCCTCCCTTCCTCTCTCCTTCCCTCCCTCTCTCCTTCCCTCCCTCCCTCCCTCCCTCCCTTCCTCCCTCCGTCCCTCCTTGTTCCTCTACTTGGTACTCTCCTTCTCCTCAGATGAGGTGGGTCCTCACATATCATACTCCCTCAGATCTTGTGTCATGTGAGGCCCAAGAGCTTACACTCGTACTGGAGCTTGATAAGGCACACCATCTAGGGTGTGGGGTTCCACTAACCTGCAGCAGATTCCATGACTCACTGGTGGGTAGAATTTTTCCTAGGATAGATATGCTAGGTTCCTGTCTATTTGGGTGTGTGGGTTGTAGGATAGTTATCCTCTGATATATGGTTAATATCCATTTGTAAGGGAATACATACCATGTTTATCTTTCTGGGACTGCGTCAGCTCACTTAGGATGAGCTTTTCTAGTTCCATCCATTTGGTTTTGAATTGCATGATTTTCTCATTTCTCATAGCTGTGTAGTATTCCATTGTGTATATGTACCACAGTTTTTTTATCTATTCTTCAGTTGATGGACATCTGGTTTGTTTCCAGTTTCTGGCTATTACAAATAAAGCTGCTATGAACATTGTTGAGGCAATGTCCTTTTGGTTTCGTTTCAGATCTTTTGGATATATGCCCAAGAGGGGTATGGCTGGGTCTTGAGGTAGATTTATTCCCAATTTTCTAAGATATCTCCAGATTGATTTCCAAAGTGGTTGCACAAGTTTGCAGTCCCACCAGCAATGGGGAAGTGTTCCCCTTTCTCCACATCCTTGCCAGCATGTGCTATCATTTGAGTTTTTTATCTTAGCCATTCTGACAGGTGTGAGATGGAATCTCAGAGTTGTTTTAAGTTGCATTTCCCTGATAACCAAAGATGTTGAACATTTCCTCAAATGCCTCTCAGCCTTTAGAGATTCCTCTTCTGTGAATTCTCGGTTTAGCTCTGTACCCCATTTATTGATGGGGTTATTTGATTTTTTGGTGTTTAATTTCTTCAGTTCTTTATATATTTTGGATATTAGCCCTCTGTCAGATGTTGGGTTGGTGAAGATCCTTTCCCACTCTGTAGGCTGCCGTTATGTTCTAAGGACAGTGTCCTTTTCCTTACAGAAGCTTTTCAATTTTATAAGGTCCCATTTATTGACTGTTTGTTTTAGTGCCTGAGCTATTGGTGTTCTATTCAGGAAGTTGCTACCAGTGCCAATGATTTCAAGGCTTTTTCCCACTTTCTCTTCTATTAATGCTAGTGTGTCTGGATTTATGTTGAGGTCCTTGATCCACTTAGACTCTCCAGTGGGAGATGATTGAATTAGTCGCAAGCCTATCTCTTGGTAGGAAAAGCACCCTTGCTCCAAGTGTAGACAGAATGCTCTCCCCCTTCTTAATATGCACCTAATATACTCTTCTATCCTTTCTGACTACTAAAGCTACTACTGTCTTTTAAGCTCTGTTTTAAGCTATCTTCAGATTACCAAGTGTAATTTTCAGAGTCTAAAATTAGGAAGCTGCTTGACAGTCTTAAAGATGCTATAAAAATGATTGCATCTGCAAAGCAGAATCTGGAGAGTGTGGCCCAAAGCGAACACTGTTCAAGTAGACCTACTAGCAAGTTCTGAACTCGCTGTTGGGATATCCTCACACTGAATGTGGAGAAGAGAAATCTAAAGCTCAGTCCCAGGAGTAACTTTCTACTTAATTGAGAAGAACTTTCCAGAAAGCTGCCTAACAATCCCCCAGAACTCACATTTAAGGAGTATGCTGAAAAGAGAAGTAATAAAGCTGCAAGATGGCATCTCTCTTATGAAAATAAACTCTTTAAAAAGCAGAAATGAGAAATTTTAAGAAATAAATGAAAACATACTAAATTATATTGAAAGACAAACCTCCAAATGTAACAAATATATATTACCAGATATTTTGGACAAGCAAAAGATAATGGGATTTATATAAACTCATCTGAGAGCCATGAAATTATCAACTTCAAATAGAAGTCTTCGATTACTCACTGTGCACACACCACTGGTGCCTGTGACAAGAGCTGCTCCATGATATCACCAGAAAACAAGTTCAGCAATGGTTCCACTGCTGCATTCTAACTCCTGGAAGTCACAAAAGAGTCACAGAGAAGAATTCCTGTCTTCACAGTACCTTACATAAGCCACAAATCCTTTTAGAGCCACAGTGTTCATTTGATGGGCAATCGGAATGAAATTGGCACTTGAGAAGTAGCCACAGCAAACACTGCAAGCTTCAGGATTGAAATCCGAAGCAAATGTTCCAGGTGGGTAATGTTCAAATACGCATTCGGCTCCTGCTCACACAATGTGGAAGGTGCCTGCTGGTCCTCCAGAGAGCTCTTGTTCACCCTGCAGATGCAAAGGCGCAAATTGTCCCCAGAAAGTTAAAGACAAAAAGATTAAGGGGAGGAATGAAAGGGGGAACACTTTGGTAATTTCTCTCAAGATAGCCTCTTTTTGGTCCTTACTGCCAAGGGATCTTAAAAGCAAAATAAGGCCATCATGGACTTCATATCTAACTAGAGACTCAAACTGGAACCAAAGGCTTAGACCTTAAATGTGGGGGACCACATCAAGGCTTTCTTTTTCAGAGATTTTCTAGGTCTGACACTTTTCTAAGCATTAGAGAATGATCTACAAACCTTGATGTTGTTTCATGTGTGGAATAAACTTAGTTCCTGGGAGAGATTTCCCATTTTTCTGAGTGCATGTGTTCTTGATGTTTGTGACATACTTGAACTCTATACATTCTAACACCTCTAATTGGTAGCTGATGACATCATGGTTATAATGTTCTTGCATTTATCTAAATCACTGTGTTTTAGTTCCTACCAAATTTCTGGTAATGAATGTGCTGCATTCTGACTTTTGTTTATTTTGAACTGAAAAACAAAAAACCAAACAGTTCTCTGGGCATGAGTGTAAAGTGTCAGTCAAGCAGGAGGGTGAATCTGGGACTCAGTGTTCTTTGTTCTTGTTCCAACATCACAACAATTTTAACCATAAAAATAGCATTTCTCTTTCCTTTCTAGATTGAAGGAGCTGTGGTATGCTGGATTTCTACCAAGGCAAAATGTGTGTTTCCCAAGGCACTCAACATGCATTTTTGGTTTTCAGCCAGGTCAGTAAGAGATCCATAAAAGACTCCCATGATTTACAAAATGAACAGCCAATCAGATAGAGCTTTCTGATTGCATCATAGTATATATAAATTAAAAGATTTTCAAATGTTATGAATAATCATGTCACAGGAAAAATCAAAATAGCCCACAAAGCTGTAAAAAGGATTTAGTCTCTTTTGTGGTAAAAGTGGAAATTAAAATATTGAGATAGAATCTTTTCTGTAACTGTAAAAATTCCAGCAATGATAGGGGAATGGGGAGTATCTAACATCCTCCTCTACTAAAATGGCACAATCTAACAGTGCAGAGGCTGCAACAGTGTTTATCGAGCCCTCCAAACATTCAAATGCCTAAGTAGAACAAAATGCCATGACTATGAATGCACCCTGAATCCCTGAATCAGCCTCAAGAATATTCAGCACAATAACTTTTTAAAAGATTTATTTTATTTTTATGTGTGTGTCTGAAAGAGAGGGGGGTTACCTGAGGACACCAGAAGAGGGCATCAGATTTCCTGAACCTGAGGTTACAGAGAGTGGTCAGGGGACACACGTGGAAGCTGGGAACTTAACTATGACCCTCTTCAAAAGTAGCGAGTACTCTGAACTACTGAGTGAGCTCTCCAGCCCAGTAATTTTTATAATAATGAAAAATCAGGACATATCCACATTGGGGTTGTACAGAAACTATGCAGAAAGATGGGTATTTCTGAGATGGACACAAGGACACAGACCCACTTAAGAAATCAGTGTTTCCTGTTCTGCTCATCGGCTCACCACGTATTGTCTCTATGAGTCTAATTACACAACTTTCAGAGATTATAAAGTTACTAATTACTGAACATAACAAAATGTTTAGTTTGGATGGTTTAATCATTCCAAATGAAATGAAGATATTTGAGAGCTGTTGTTACTTAAGAAACATATTTTCATTTGATCCTCATTCTCCCATATTCAACCTGAACAAATATAAAGTACCCCATGGCCTGGGCTATAGGTCTTTCAGAATCTGGGAAGAGTTGGAAATAGCCAGGGCTTCTCTGTAACGTGAAGATGGCTTCACAGATGTCCCAAAGCCATATTCTCCTCCATGAGTGCCTCAGACACACACCTGGCTGTTATAACTATCTAATTAGTGCTGTCTTTCTGTTTGAAGTGTTAAATCTTGCGGCTATGAGAACAAATTACTATTGCAATAAAAGAATACAACCCAAGTTTTCAAAATTTTGATCAGTCTTGTGAAATGTCTGTCCATGTGGTGGGATGATGCTTTGCCATTGAGATCTTTTTAACAGATATAAAAATAAAGCTGTGGCATGTGGCACTTTATGTGAAAGGAAGGGGTTATAAAAAAAAGACACTATTAGATTTTTAAAACTGGAATGTAAATGCTGAAATGTGAATTGATTTTTTTAAATCCTTTATTTTTTTTCTTCAAGTTACATCTCAGTCACAAACCCCTCCCTATTCCCCCTTCCTATCCAGCGCTTCCACCCTCTTCCCCCCAGAAGTTTCCCCTTTCAGTCCAACAGATGGTTCCTTCTCTTATAACAGTAAATATTATACAAAACAACAGATATAAATATGCCACATTTATGAGAGTTAAATGGCCCAGTATACCTTCCCAATGTCCAGTTTATACATATTTGGCCCCTGACTTTAACATTCTACTATCTAACCATCTCCATGAGTTTAAAGGTCTACATCTGACTCAACATTCATACTAACTTGCAACACACTTTTAAGAGTATCTTCTTAGATCTATAACACCCTCTTGATTCCTAAACAACTCAAAATTTAACTATGAGACTCTAGCTGTCTATTCTTCAAACACCTCAGAGACCTGAGAGGGATAAATATATCTGCTTATATAGGAAGTGCAGGGCCTGCAGCTTCCAAAACTAAGAAAGGACATACCAATGACTGCCTGGACAGTTCCCATTTTCTCTCCATACATTCCTGCATCAGTCTTCAGCCTTTGGGTCCTGTTTCTATGACAGACATTTGTTGTAGAGCAGGGATTATGAAGGACTTACCTACCCTGTCTTGGCAGAGTTAGTCTGTCGACTTCCTTGCTATCAAGTTTTGTCCTTTTTGGACAGCAGTCTGTCTGCACTTGGTGCAAGGGGTTTTTTTCATGCCAAGAGATAGGCTTGCCACTAATTCAACCATCTTACAGTGGAGATTCTTCGATGCTTATCTTCTACTTGGAGTAGAATAGGGGGTGCTGTCAGGAGCTGATATGTCTCGATATCAAAAAAAAAAGAAAATCTTAATTTAAGATAACATCTTTGAATGCCATATTCTGCAGATCTCTTGGGGTTTTTGAAGATGCCCTATCCATCACTTGTATTTAGATAAGCAAATGTTGCTTGTCTCTTAGCAACTTGATTACTGGGTAGTTTAGAGAATATCTGTGATAGACTGTCATAGTAGCTAACAAAGTGACATGTTTGCATGTCTAGGAGTTTGTTTTACTTAACTATCCTAGACCGTTTTAGACGGTTGGTATCAAGAGGCCAGAGCTTCACATTTTATTTTTAAGTATCTCTAGGTATGATACCATTAGGAAGCATTACCTTTAATTTTGTATCAGTATACAAAGATCTATTCAATTGTGGTTAAATATACTCTTAATTATGTATCAATATACAAAGATCAATGCCTATGTAGCCCAAAACAATCTTAATATTATGTCCATATACAAGGGTCAATACCATTGTGGCCAACTATAATCTTAATTTTGTAACAATATACAAAGATCAATACCGATGTAATCCAATACAATCTTATTTTTGCACAATAAACAATGGTCAATACCACTTTAGCCAAATAAACTACTAATTTTGTATCAATATACAAAGGTATAAGGACATATTCAATAATCTGCCCCTTCTTCTTGGACCTTCCTGTGCTATGTCTATATCTCATTTTTCTCAAGCCTATGCACTCCTACATAGGAGAGGAAGAAGGATACAGAAAAGGAAAAGTAGGAAGTCCCTGGGGATAACCTCCAAAACCCATTAAACAGGACCATTTATCAGCTTGTAATCTCTTCCCCTAAATATCACAGTTTTCAGTTATCCTTCAAATAACCAAAAAGAAGGGCGGAGAAACACCTTCCCCACCCTCTGGGCATGGGACGTCGCTCTCTTAAAGTGACTTCCTGCTGATTTGGGTCGTAGTAGACCTGTTTGGGGCCCGAACCCAAATGGAAAAAATAGTTAAAAATGTTAGTACACTCCTTTTATGTTCAGTCCTTCTGTTCTCAGCTGTTTAGATGACCTAAGGAGTTTGTAGACAGAAGCTGATCTTGCAGGCTTCATTGAGGTTCTGGCCCGGGCATTGTGTAGAGGTGAACGGTCCCAGCGACATTGGATTGCCGTGGTTGCTGGCCCCGGATGGAGACAGCTATTGAGGAAGTCTGCCAGGCAGAATCAACTGGGTCACTCGTCCTCCTTGGTGCCTGATTCTGCTCTCTGCTGAGGTTTCCGCTGTCCAGCCGTCCCCGGGCTCCCCTAATGGACGCTTCGATTCTCCTGGAAAGATAAGAAGAGAGCCCAGCCCCAATCCTAACCCTGGGACAATTACCCTCTTATTTTTTTGGGGGGGGGGCTAGGTAGTACTTCTCCTGAAGCAAATTTGGCCTTCTGACAACATACAAAGCGTTATCTTTCAATCCGGGTTAAAGAAGAAATCATTCTGTCACCTTGGAGCTAAACCAGCTCTAGTGTATATATTTTGAGATCCCAAAGGACAATCTGCCTGCATCGAGAAGGCCTTTTGTAAGTAGCCTCCAAACCTAGGTCCCTCCAATTCCCATGTGTGTGTCTCTGAACTCTAATTATTGGGATCAGAGACCTGTGGTTCCCATCTGAAGGGTCAAAGATGTGTTCCACCACTCCTGGATCGAAGTATTTCTCTATTTAGAGTTTGCCCTGCATCAGGCTGACCCTGAGCTCCGGGATCTGCCCGTTTCTGTCTCCAGTGTGCTGGGATCTGGGACCAAGGGTGTACTCTTCTTGAATGGTGGGACCAAGAGTATGTTGTGCCTTCATTGTCGTTGGATTTTAAGAAGTCTTTGACTTCCTTCTTTATTTCTTCCCTGACCCAGTAGTCATCCAGTAAGGAGCTGTTCAATTTCCATGTGTGTGTAGGCTTTCTGTTGATTCTTTTGCTGTTGAGACCAGCTTTATTCTGTGGTGGTCTGATAAGATACAAGGTGTTATTTCAATTTTCTTGTATCTATTGAGACTATTCTTGTGACCAACTATGTGGTCGATTTTGAAGAAGGTTCCGTGGGGTGCTGAGAAAAAGGTGTATTCCTTTGTGTTTGGGTGAAACGTTCTGTAGATATCTGTTAGGTCCATTTGTTTCATGATCTCTGTTAGACTCAATATTTCTCTGTTTGTCTTCTGTCTTGATGATCTGTCCTTTGTTGTGAGTGGGGTGTTGAAGTCTCCCACTACTAATGTGTTGTGATCGACGTGCGCTTTAAGTTTTAGAAGTGTTTCTTTTACGAAAGTAGGTGCCTTTGTATTTGGGGCATAGATGTTCAGTATTGAGATTTCCTCTTGATGAATATTCCCTTTAATGAGTATATAGTGCCCTTCTTTGTCTTTCTTCATTAACTTCAGTTGGAAGTCTGTTTTGTTTGATATTAGGATGGCTACTCCAGCTTGCTTCCTGGGTCCATTTGCTTGGAAAACCTTTTCCCGGCCCTTTACTATGAGGCAGTGTCTATCTTTCATAGTTAGATGTGTCTCTTGTATACAGCATAAGGAAGGGTCTTGCTTGCGGATCCACTCTGTAAACCTATGTCTTTTTATT
>CAJQZJ010004687.1:6392416-6415174 GCA_907164525.1 Lophiomys imhausi | reverse complement strand
TTCTCCACTTCCTCTTTTAACTCTGACTGTGTTTTCTTTATTGTTTCTATTTCTATTTTCATGTCTTGTATGGTTTTGTTCGTTTTGTACATTTCCTTCTCCAGCTTGCTTGTTTTTTGTATGAAAATCTTTCATTGCTTTGTCCTTTTCCTGTTCAAGCTCTGTCACCTTGGCTTGGAGCTCTTTAATGGTGTTGTTCTTTGTTTTGACTTGTAAAGTTGTGGCTTTTTTGAATTCCTGAATAGATTTAAGTTCTTATTGCAGGGACTCTATCACTTTCCATAATGCAGAATTGTCAACGTTTTCATGTGTTTCTGTTGGTGTGAGGTCATCCAAATTGGATGAGCTAGGATAATTCTGCTTTGTTGGAGTCATATTTCCTTGATTTCTATTTTTTTTTTTTGGACCTTTGGCCATTGGATGCGTTTAGCTGTCTGTTCTTGTCGTTTTCTGTGCTTGGATCCACAGTGGATGCTTTGGTGCAGGGGACGAGTTACTTGGCTATCTGTTGTTGCTTACAGGGTAATTTCAGAGTCACTGTGGTTTTAATCGCCTGAGGCACTGTGAGCTGGTGCAGCCTATTGCCAGGTTGTGAGTAAAGGACCGGGATTGTTTCACTGCTCCCAATTCAGACTTCTCTATGTTGCACTCTGAGTTATCAGCCTGTAATGGTTCTGATTGCATGGACCTGTTTGCCCAGGCACAGATTCTGTGGGCTTTGTTTGTCTTCACGGAGGCTGATAGGGTCTGGCTCCACACCTAATATGTCTGGATTTTCCAGAATACAGCTATGGTCCCCTGATTTCTGGTTTCTCACTAGGCTTCTCGCCACAGGCCTGACCTCTGTGCCTGATTCCCTCCCTGTCTGCGCAGCCACGGGTCTCCCTCCCTGGCTGCTCGGCCATGGGTGCACTGAGCCCCGGATCCTCTGGCCGCCTGAGTGGTCCTCTCGCCCCAGCAGCTCAACCGTGGGTGCATGGATCCCTGGCCCCGCCCGCGCCTGGCTCCCTCCCCAGTTGTCCTGCCGTGAGTGCGCGGGGATTCAGCCCCCCCCACCGGCCTTTGGCTTCCCGGCTTCCTGCTCTCTCAGAACCTCCGCCCTCCGCGTCTCGATCGGCTGCGGACCACCCGCTGAGCTCCCTGTTTGTTCCTTGCTAAGACTTCCACTATCTCGCAAAGTTTCTTAAGTGGGTATAAGTTCTTCCTGAGGTGTGGGGACCCCAGTAGGCTAGTGATCGATCGCCAAGTGGCCTCTGATTCTGCCTGCTGTGAGTTGGGGTCGATCTTACCAGGCGCCTCTCCAAATGGGAGTTCCCGAATCCCGGGTTTAGTGGCTTCCGTGTCTGCAAGAGATGGGGGGAGAGCCTTACCCTGGGACTTTTAACAGTCCCTTGGGAGCTGTGAGTGTTCCCGGGGGGGGGGGGTCTAGCCCCTCTGGTTTTTGCACAGTGCCCAATAACTCTGTGTTTTTTATGGCTCTTTTTTCCCCATGTTCAAAATACGTCAGTGTAGGTCACCACCATCTTGGCCCCCTCGTGAATTGATTTTTTATTGCATTATTTGGGAATAGCAACTTACTAAGGCATGACTTTTCCCATGCCCAGTGTCCCTGTTTGTCTTGGCTTTCCAAGCAAGATAAATAAAAAAGAAAGAATCAAAATAGTGAACAGCACCAAGACATTATCTAGGGAATTGTCAGTTACATGTGGTCCAGTTCCATTTTGGAACCTTTACCTCCACCACAGCCAAACGCAAGGAGTCTGCTGAAGACTTCACCCAAAAGGAGGGAAGACCCAGACTGGATTTATTTACTTTAGTTATTTATGCATTAACTTGTTTAGAATTTATTTATATATTACTGTTTTCTTTTTACTATTTTTGTTTTTGAGAATTTTATACATTAATAAGCTGTATTATTTATCGTACCATCCCTTTCTCTCAACCAGCTCCTCTTCTCTCCCCATACTCTCTTCTCAAATTCATGCCCTCATCCATTATAAACATTATCATTTATATAAAACCTACTGAGTACAGCTAGTGCTCCCCATGTGTGCTCAGGGCTGGCCACTTGAGCTCAGGCAACCAAACACGAACTTTAACTATGGAAAATGACTTTGCCTCCTTTACAACCGTCAATTGCACACCACAACCCTTCAGTGCAATAGTGGCACTAACGCCTTGGAAGTAACCAATGGCTGCATTACAAGAATTAAGGTCTGATCAGCAGGAGGGAGCTGATGCCTGTTATGGTGAACCTACCCAAGAGTCTGTGCTTAAAGGGGTCGCATATCCACAGGACCAAAATTTAATACCACCATTTTGTTGAACGTATTTGGAGTACTAAACTGATTTCTGAATACTTACTCTTACAACCATAGACAACTACCTAGCTCAGTCCTAAATTTATCTTCTTGGCCTTACTGTGTAGAGTAAAGGGTAACTGAGGGTAGGTCACCTTCATACAATCATTTAACTGCATTGCCCCCATCCCTGTAGGCATTATTAGTCTACTTATAGTTATTTAAGGGTCCAAGAATAACTAAAGGAAGACCCCAGACTCAAATAGTATGCAAAGGAAAAGACTGTTTATTCTATAGAAACAACCAGCATGCTGGGGTCAACCATTCATACGAAATGTGACAACCTTAAGAGAAGCTTGCAGGTTTCTTTTATACAACGCCAGTTGTGGTTATGTGACCATCTGCTGGGACTGGCTGGTGCCCATGGCACGAGATACCTGTATAATTCTGATTGCTCCCAATCTTGAAGGAGAAATGATTACCTTATAGCACCCACCCCCCTTTTCTTGGTCCAACCTTAGCCTCTAACCAGACTCAAGATGGAGGCTTTATCGAAAAGGGAGTAAATCAGGTCTTCTCAGTTGGCAGAGTGGAATTACTGAAGTCAGCCACTTTCCTTTACTAGATGAGAGGGATATGTGTACTCTGGTGGACCAAAAGGACTCTGTACGACATTCTTTCAGGGATCTGCTGTTGCATGGAAAACTACTTCACAGCGTAATGGCTAAAGAGAACAATGACATTATTGGTCAGCTTCCTTTTTTTTTCCTTTATTTTTTATTTCTTCAAGTTACATCTCAATCGCAGTCCCCTCCCCACACCCCACTCCAGTCTCACCCTCTCACCCTCATCCCCCATCCTCTTCCCTCTTTTTTTTTCTTTTAAGTTCAAGGTATATCCTATTTCCCCCTACAGTTTCCCCTTTCAGTCCAACAAATGGCTCTTTCTCTTATAATAATAAATACAATACAGTACAACAGAGGTAATTAGGCCACAGTTATGAGGGTTATATGGCTTAACGTATATTCCCAATGTCCAGTCCATATGTATTTGGTACCTGACTTTAACATTCTACTATGCAACCATCTCCATGAGTTTAAAGTTCTATATCTGACTCAACATTCATACTAACTTGAAACACAATTTTAAAAGTATCTTCTTAGATCTATAACACTCTCTTCACTCCTAAACAACTCAAAATTTAATTATGAGACTCTAGCTATCTGTTCTTCAACCACCTCAGAGACCTGAGAGGGATAAATATATCTGATTTTATAGGAACTACAGGGCCTGCAGCTTCCAAAACTAAGAAATGACATACCAGTGGCTACCTGGACAGTTCCCATTTTCTCTCCATATATTACCGCATCGATCTTCAGTCATTTGGCCCCGTTTCTCTGACAGACATTGATTGTAGAGCAGGGGTTATGAAGGACTTACCTACCCTGTCTTGGCAGAGCTAGGCTGTCGACTTACCTGCTTCCAGGTTTTGTCCTTTTTGGACAGCATTTTGTCTACAGTTGGAGCAAGGAGCTTTTCCTACAAAGAGATATGCTTGCGACTAATTCAATCATCTCCCACTGGAGATTCTTTGATGCTCATCTTCTACTTGGAGGAGAATAAGGGGTGCTGTCAGGAGTTGATATGTCTTGATATAAAAAAAATCTAAAGTTACGAAAACATCTTTGAATACCATATTCTGCAGATCTCTTGAGGTTTTTGAAGAGACCGTCATTTGAACAAAAGGGCAGCCTACAGACTGGCAGAAAATATTCACCAACCCCACATCTGACAGAGGGCTAATATCCAAAATCTACAAAGAACTCAAGAAATTAAATGCCAAGAAACAAAATAATCCAATCAAAAAATGGGGGACAGAGCTAAATAGAGAATTCACAAAGGAGGAATCCCTAATGGCTGAGAGACACTTGAAGAAATGCTCAACATCCTTAATCATCAGAGAAATGCGACTCAAGAACAACTCTGAGATTCCATCTCACACCTGTCAGAATGGCTAAGATCAAAAGCTCAAATGACAGCACATGCTGGAGAGGGTGTGGAGAAAGGGGTACCCTACTCCATTGCTGGTGGAAGTGCAGGCTTGTTCAACCACTATGGAGGTCAGTCTGGCAATATCTTAGAAAACTTGGAATAGCTTTGCCTCAGGACCCAGCCATACTACTTCTGGGTATACACCCAAATGCCTCTTCATGGAATCATAAGGAAGTTTCCTCATCTATGTTTATAGCAGCCTTATTTGTAATAGCTAGAAACTGGAAACAACCCAGATGTCCCTCAACTGAAGAATGGGTTAAAAAACTATGGCACATCTACACAATGGAATATTATTCAGCTATCAGGAAAAATGAAATTATGCAATTTTCAGCCAAATGGATGGAACTAGAAAAGCTCATCCTGAGTGAGCTCACCCAGACTCAGAAAGATGCATATGGCATCTATTCACTTATAGTAGGATTTTAGCTATATAGTAGAAGGTATTGATACTACAACTAACACACCAAAGGGAACTTGGACATAGACTTTTTATTTTTAATTTTTATTTATTTTTTATATATTTTTTATATTTTTTAGTCTTTTTTATCTATTGTATGCTTATTGATTTGTTTGTTTAGTAGTTCTCTCTCCCGGGCAATGAGACACTTTTCACTGATGGTACTGCTTTGTAGACCCCCAATGAATGAGGAAGCTCTTGGCCCTCATATGACCTCTCAACTGAGATGAGGGACTGTTATATAAGGACACCCCACCCCAGAGAAATGGGATGGAAGGGTTAGGAGGTAAAGAAAAAAAATGAAATGTGATGTTTCGGCCTTTTACTACTAATTGTCATAAACTGTTTAGGATAATTAAGAAATGCAAACTAATGGTTATGCAAGCTGGTCATTCTGTTAGGTACTATGACAGCCTATTATAGTTATTTTCTAAGCTAATCAGAAATAAAGCTGCTTAGAGACAAGAAACATCTGCTTACCCTAATATTGGTCAGCTTTCTATGGGAAGGCAGGCTCTGATGTGCGGCTCTGACCCATGCCTATAGCTAAGGTTAATGTTCATTTGGAATTCCCAACTGCCTCCCCACCCCTACATGGTCCAGTAAAATCCCAACCCTCCTCCTCTCCAACCTCTCCCAGTCAGAAAGCCTTTGAGTGGGAAAGGGGCCAAGAAGCCCAGTTCCGAATTCCTGGCATCCTCCCCCCGCCCCGCAACGCTAACACCCCCCACCCTGAGCTCCCAGGCCCAGATGCCCATATCAGGGTATAGTCCAGCCCATGATGGACATGTCATTTTTCTTCGCCTACACACCATAAAACCCCTCCCTACCATAGTCCAGGTGTGACTTCCTCTGGTCTCATCACCTGGGGCTGGTGAACTCCAGGAGTCCCAGTTCCCAAGTAAACCTGCCTTTTGGGGGGTTTTTTTGTTTGTTTTTTTTTTTTTACTTTAATTTGACTTGATTTGGATTATTACATTGGTGGAGATACACCATATAAAATAACCAGTCAGTTACCTTCTCAGTGACATTGAGAGTGCCCAGATGGCCTTTCCACTCTTCAGGCAGTGTGTGTCACCTAAATTGCCTTATGTGTGGGGACTATGTTTATAGAGGAAGTGTGATTAAGGAAATGAATCCTGTTCTACAACGCTGTGAGGCTTACTTGGCTCTCATAGCATAAGACACTGGGAGAGAAACGACCATGTGCAAAGAGGCTGACACGGATCTCCAGGAGCAGTAACAATTTGAAGGCACTGCCTATGGAGCCACGTGAAGACCATCCGGAAGCAAAGGAACAGAGGGGAGAGCATAGCTGTATCAGTTATTTTTTTCTCACCATGACAAAATGCCCAGTGGAAGCAACTTAAGGGAGGAAGAATTTACTCTGGCTCTTGTTTTGAAGGTCCACCATGAGTGCGGAGGCATGGTGGAGCTGGCACATGCTGCTGGGACTTATTAGGTCTCCAAGGATCAGGAGGCAAAGAGTGGAGAAGGCTGACACTAAGATGTCTCTCTCTTCCCCTCCTTTATTAAGTCTGGGCCCTCAGATCATAGGATGGTTACACTCACATTCTGGCTGATATCCCTCCTCGTTTACTATTCTCTAAAGTGCCCTCACACACATACCCACATGCATGTCTCTTTGGGAGTGGTCAAATCCAGTCATGCTTATAATGAAGATGAACCATTACAATGACCTGGAGCCCTCACTGGTGTTCCTGGTAATAGACTTGAGGCAGAGTAGGCACGCTGAGTAAGGTTAGGGTTGGAATGTATAGATGATTATAGGATACTGGCATGTGGTGCTGGGGTGATTACAGAGCAGGGCAGTATTAGCTTGGAATTAGAAAGGTTATAAAGGAGAATACTGGGGTATGGGTTTTGGACCAGTTGTTTGGTATGTCAAAAACACACTAAGGGGAAACATTTGCTATCAAAAGGAATCAGCTCATCCTTGAGATATTCCTAATTCCCCAGAAATCAGGCCCACAGTGCCAGAGCATCAGGGACTAAAGCTTAGAGAACTCAGCAAACACAGGTCTGAGTGACAAGCCCGTACCAGGCCTCTGCTTGCACAATGCCTGATAAAACACCACCATGGTGAGAGTAGGAGACATCATGGTTAGGAAGCATGACAGACACAGAGAAAGAGTCTGTGGAAGGCTGACATGTGATAGACACAGCATATTTCTAAATAAATAAATATCTAGTAAGGTGAACAATGGATACTTCTGAAGCCTAGAATTATGTATTCACCCTTGTAGTCCTTGCATCCTGCATTGATTTTGTTATTTCACCATTGAATATGAATTTTATTAAGAAAATACCAAGATTTGTCAACAAAATAAGTAGCACTGACTTAGTTTATGTTCCCTATAAACCTCATGGTGAGGATTCTTACACAAATGAGTTGGCAGAGAAAAATGGCCACAAGGGAGTAAGAGGAGCCGCCTGGGTAGGTAAAGCTAAATAAGACTGAGCCCGCTGAAGCTTGTAGAGCCCTGAGACCCAAGGATGGTGAACGTGAAGTTGACTAATCTGGGGGGCAGCTTTGGTTCTGTACTGTCAGTGTGGTCAGTGGCGAAGCTTGTAGAGCCCTGAGACCCAAGGATGGTGAATGTGAAGTTGACTAATCCTGGGGGCAGCTTTGGTTCTGTACTGTCAGTGTGGTCAGTGATGAACCCCCGTGAGAGAGAGAGGCCCAGTTCCTGACAGAAAGCTCTATGATGGAGGTCTGTCTTGGGAAAGGAACAGCCTATAGTCCATCATAATCTATTCTTTTGCCATGATTAAATGTCGCACACAGGAATTCAGATTATAACCAGAGTGTCCAATTACCATACTGAGACTGGGTAGTCCAAGGGCAAGTTTCTAGTTAGTTTAGAATATGAAGAGGGCTTGTTCCTCGGGATGGCATCTTCGGTGTCCTCAGATGGCAAGAGAAGAAAACAGATCCTTTCAATATTAATACAACTCCATGTATGAGGGTAGTGTTCTCACAACCGAGTCATCTTTGTAAGCCTCGTTTCTCTCCCATCTGTCCAGGGCTTTGCACATGTCAGGAAATGTTCTACCACTGAGCTATTTCACCTTTATTTTGAGGCAGGATCTCTCACTATGTGGCACGGGCTGGCCTTGAACTTAAAGCAGTAGCTGGGATGGCAAGCCTTCTTACTGGGCTCCGTGGACCCTATTTCTTAATATCACCACACTAGAGATCAGTTGTAAATTTGGATTATAGAAGAACACACATTCAAATCAGAGCTTGGGTGTCACGCAGCACCTAGCATCCCCATGGGAGAGGTAGGTGCTCTCACTGTATCAGTCAGCAGCAGCTACCATGGTGACTGCAGCTTGCTTCCAAGGCTGGCTTTTTAATGTCTCTCATGCATACCTTGAACATTGTAGGAGGAATAAGGTCTGTCATCGAGCAGCAACAAGGCCTGCTGTTAAATAGCACCTGGGCTTCCATGTGCAGTTGACCTGAGAGACCTGCCTGGGCATGCCCGAACTTGCCTGGCCTGAGACCTGCCTGGCGATTGATGATGCCACACCGGGTAGTGAGACACGGGCCAATGAGGAAGAGCAGCAGCAGCCTGGAGTTCGGGAGCCAATGGGACTCTGGGTTGAGGTTATAAAGGGAACCCTCCTCTTTTGGAAATAAACGAGTCTGCTTTTACCTCTTACCAGACTCCCAGGATCTGGGTCTTGATTCCCCGCCAGCTCATCTCCGCCCCCAGGCTAGAGTCCTAGCCATGGGCCCCCAACAGCAGACCATCAACTATAAACTCCTAATATGCCTTCTACATAGGGAGTAAACATCACAAGAATGCTAGAAGAGCAAATGCTAACCACATAAAACTCAGAACTCTTCTAGCTCCTTTATGTACATGCCATGATCCTTCAAAATGGTGCAGGAGAGTAGCTAGACCAGCACTCTTTCCCTTGTGGGTAGCTTTGAAATTGTGATGCTGAAGCAGAATCTGCTGAACTTAACCCCCCCCCCCCATATTTTCCTCTGTGCTAAAAAAGCATGAGAAATTTCGAAGGGAAGGTTCATTTCTGAAGGTTGTAAGCCTAAATTATAAACTCATGTCAATAAGTCAGACGTCTAAGATTTCTAAAAATAGAGGCAGATAATAAGAACGCTTTCTCAAGCAAAACCTCAGCCTTCCCTCTGCTGCACTCAGAAAAAACAGAAATGAATCTTTCTCCTCAAGTGAAAAAAATAGGTAATGGAACACTCCACCAAATGCCTTGGATTCTGGGCACTGACAGGGTTTCCATCAATCTCATTTATTTTTGTCTGAAGTCTTATTCTCAGGCCATTGCATTCAAATACTGAATCAGGCCACAGCTACCAGATACTCTCAGAAAAAAATAAAATAAAAAGGAAATGCCTTTTATTAGCAGACACACTAATTTTCTGGGTTTTGCCACCAATGATGAGAAGTCTTCAATGTGCGAGGTGAGATAATGGCTGGCTAAATATTAAGCAAATGATCTAATAGCAGTGCTTAGAAACATGGAGAAGTCAGGAGTCATTCTGAGGTAAAATGTGGACAGGATAGGATAGAAGAGATTTCATCCAAATTAGAAACCAAGCTGCAGCAGAACAAGAGACAGCTTCTAGAAGCACCAGGGCCCTAGGACTTTGAGAGAGAGAGCCATAGCTCAGCCTTCCCAGCTCCTTCTCCCCGGCCCCTTTGTCTTCAACAACCAAGCAGTATGACTGGGCCAGGCCATGATTGAAATAATGGTGTCTGCAGGAAAGAAAGAGGACACAGCTCTGTGGTCAGCTACAAGGAAAGTCAAAGCTAAGTGTGGCGACTTATGCCTGTGATACCTCTCAGGAGGGTGGCACAGGATGACTGTGATAGTTTTAGGCCACACACACACACACACACACACACACACACACACACACACAGACAAAGAGAGAGAGAGAGAGAGAGAGAGAGAGAGAGAGAGAGAGAGAATGTCCAGGTAATAAGTTTGATGTTTTAGGATTTTCCCATACAAATAAATCTATGGAGTAAAGAATAAAACAATCAATAAACCTTTGAACAGATTATTTTCTAGTTTGGGATGTGGGCAGTTTAGCTCCCCTCATTTCTCTACATAAGAGTTTTGCGAAGGCATACACCTGGAAAACATCTTTATTTCTAAACTTCACTTTCAAGTCTCTCTCAATGTCTCCCTTACATTCTCTCCCTCACTCTTTTCCACTTTCTAGCTATCTTTTTTCCTTCTTTCCTCACACATCTATAAGATGACACAGTAGCCCAGCCTGGGGGCTATGAAAGGCCATCTGCTTCTGATGCTGGGAAAGCTGGTGACACTCTGGAAGATCCCACAGGGCACCAGACATCCTTTGACAAGCCAGATGCCCTCTCAGGAAGTTGAGGAGGGCAGCACCGGCTGGCATTGAGTCCCCTTGAGTAGCTGGAAGCTGGAACTAGCTCAGCAGGAGTCCTCTGAAGTTCTCTTGAAAGCTGGCTCTACCAAGCAGGGGCAGGAAAGGGAGAGTGTTCATGCTGGGGGCTCTTCCCCGGGGTGTCAGCCCACCATCCACATGACATGACACAGCAGCTTCCAGTACACAGAAACAACAGCCTAGATTCTATCCCCAGACCAGAAGTTTCTAGCTGGTTCCAGTTGCTTCACTTAGAATTTACTAGGTGAAATTCCATTAAATTGAAATATGTATTTTGATATGTAAAAACAGCTAAACCTGATTTCATATGATTCAAACTAATGTGTCCTGTGGTGTATGTGAATGACAAAGAAATCATGGGAGGAAAACCTCACTAGAGGGACACCATTCACAACAGGGATCACACCATTCATAGTCTTTAACATCCCCAGTGGGTCTTTGTGAACTCACATGAAGTCTGCATTTTTCAGTCCTCCCAGCACCAACCCACCATGATCTAAGCTTCCTCCTCTTACACTTCTTAAACAGAAATCCCGCACATTCACAAAACTTCCCCAGCTTCTCTTCAATTCATTTATATATTTGATTCATTAGCTGTCCTAAAAGCAAAGAATAACAGAAATAAGAATGGTAATTGGGGACAGGTGAGGACATTGTAGGTAAGGACATTGTAGCACACAGGTTTGATTCCCATTCCCAGCGTGAGTGTGCGCGCACACGCGCACACACACACACACACACACACACACACACAAAACAAACAAACAAACAAAACTACAAATAAAATCTGGCCCCTGGACCCAACAACACAAGTTCAACAGACTGTTCAAGTTTTTTCTCAAACACTAATATTTTGGGGTTTTTTTTTTTGTCTTATATATGGTTTATTTAGCCAAATAGCCATCTTCCTTTTAACATTTAAGATATAGAATGGTTTTACTAATACAAACCTTTTGTGAACATACATTGCATGCATTTGTTTGACCATTACTGTCAGAGAATTCCTGTGCTACTATTGGAATGACATCTGTATTTGGAGATAACAAGGTACTATGGACCATAGCAGCTCAGAGCTAAGTCAATAAGACTCCCAATCTTATATGCAGGCGACACAGCAGAAGAAAGATCCATCCAGGAAATGGAAAGCTGAGGATGAGGCAGCAAAGTCCTAGCTCCTGACTTCCCTTGTGAAGAAACCTGGTAGAAGGAGGCACCTATGAACTGCCAATTCTTCTCCCAGCAAGCCAGTTAGGGCCCCATCAGCAGCTAATCCTGCCAGCCTGACTCTTCTGCAGAATTTAGGGAAATGACGCTGATTTCGTAGTGATCCCTTGGACCTGCTAACCTTCTCTGCTACCCATGTACTTAACATGTCTGCCAGGCAACTGGAGAATGAGTCCATTACTAGATATAAGACAAGCAACAAAGGGAATTTTCCATGGTCAACACAAGCCAAAACACAGATATTCCTGATACTGGCAGTGTTTTTCTGGGGTGGAATCATCTTGTCCATGTTATTGTACACCACGGTTACTCATTTTCTCTGATGGCTCCACACTTTGCATCACTATGCACCTCTAAGGCTCCAAGAGGAGAGCAGACCAGAAGTTGCCAGTAAATACATTGCTTGAAAACAGATGGCTTGGTCAATCCCCAAAGAAGGAGCAAGCCTTGACCCATTAGGCAGAGAGGAAACTACATGTACCCACTGGTCCAACACTGCTCAGAATCTACAGAAGGGGATCTCCTTCAGGTAACATGAAGGAGAACACTCATTTGGATCTTCCTTGAGTGTTCCTAGGTGGTTGGCTTCATACAAAGTGTCCTTGCTCATATGGTATCAGTCCATAATAGTGACGGGCAAGCTGAATATGTACTAGCCACACTTCAGCCAATCTCTTCCCAATATACAAATTGCAAGGTTGTCCAGGCTAGTTAGGAAACCAGAGCATATTCCAGTCTTCTCACTGGGATCTCTCTATACTGACTGGCAGGCCTCGCTTCCTACACCACACTTACCCTGACTGGGGGCTCAGATTTATATCTTTTTGAGTAGTCTTAATTAGAATCAATTTTATCCTGCATTACATTATTTTTCCCTTTCTGCTTATACCTATTTCTGCCATTTTTTTTCCAATGAACACTCTCTCTTTGGTCTATTTTTACCATTAAAGGGGTTGAATCAAGGATTTGGTTGACACCTGGTTTGTCTAAGTTGAATCTATGACAAAAGTTCAATGGAAGAATTTGCTATGGGAGGTAATCCAGCACACATGGAAGGCAGGGGAGGCAGGAGAGAAACCAGGTCAGCAAATCACCCAGAGTCAACCAGGGTAGCACTGTGGGCAGCTGAAGCTTAAAGGGCTGGGGAACTCTGGGATAACAAATGCTTAAGAGTTAACCCTTTACATGATAGTGAGGGATATGGAAATATATACACACTGTTGAGAGGAAGGAAGAGTGAGCCCCAAAACATTTTTGTCCAGCCAAGAGGTATACAAAGTAAACTCTGGGGTCAAAAAAGATATAGGCCAAAACCAAAAATAGTTGAATGGTAAATGGATATGAAGTTGATCATGGGTACTGATGGTGTCTGATCAATTTGAAAAGTAAAGCAACCAATGGCAAGATTAGGACTAAGACCTCATTGCCTCTTAGACATTCACCTAACTCGCTGTTAATGCAACTTTATATAATTGTGCTAATTTCACATTTTCTCTCTTAACCTGGTTATCACCCAATTATTTGAGACTCTATTATATTATTTGTTAAGCAGGCTTCCCAATACAAAAATGGAGCAGCTTCTATTCTTAACCTACTATGCTAATCTGGCTTTCCCCCAGCATAAATCCCAGAGAAACTTGCGCTTTGTGGCCTTCCTGCTTCAGCTGAATCTCCCCTGCTCTCTCCTGCCTCTGCCTCTTTCTGAAACCCCCTCCTTCTTCTCTTTAACTCCTCCTCCCCTGGAGGACAGGAAGTCTAGGCCTGTTCTCTCTCCTGCCTGGTGATTGACTGTTAGCTGCTTTATTAGCATGTCAGGAGACAGCTGGGGACCAGTGTTTACATAACATTCAGCCAGGAGATTCAAAATATAAAGATTGCCACCAGATTGGGCTGGGGGGGGCGGGCACAAAAATCAGAATTTGAATTACACAATAAACGTATCCCTACACTCCCTCCTAACACCCAGCAAAGGACTCCTGTATGCACTCTGGGGCCACTGGTGGACAGAAGGCACTGTCCTCTGTTTTTCAGTTGGACATTCCCAGCTCCATCCCAAGGTTTTAACACTTCATATCTCAGCACTGCCCAGTGGCCTGAGTCAGACCCCATGTTTCATGGCAAGGCTCCTCCCCCAACAATCTAACTCAAACCTTCAACACCTGCACCCAATGCAGCTCTGGCAACTCCAAACCAGCTGCTCCCTCCCCTGCTCACTCTGCATTTTTGTAGGCCCTAAAGATATCCATAGCTAGATCCCCCTGTTCTGTTGTGTTGGTTAGTTTTATCAACTTTACATGAGATATAGTCACCTGGAAAGAAGAAACCTCAATTGAGTAAATTCCTCCATCAGATTGCCCTATAGGACCAGGCTATGGGCATTTTCTTGATTAATGATTGATGTGGGAGGGCCCAATCCCAACCCACTGTGGGAGGTACCTGCCCCCGGCAGGGAGTCCTGAGTTGTAAACTATGGAGAACAAACCAGTAAGCACCATCCTTCCAGGGTCTCTGTTTCAGTTCCTGCCCTAATTTCCCTTGATGATAGGCTGTAACATGCAAATGTAAGCCAAATAAAACTTTCCTTTCCAAATTGCTCTTTGTTCAAATGTTTTATCACAGCGATGAAAAGCAAACTAAAACAGGCATGTTACATGACAAAGGGAACTTTGCTGGTGTGATTATTTTGAATTCCCTGAGTTAGCCCCGGTACAATCAAACAGGACCCTGGGATGGCAGAGGAAGGCAGAATAGTTAAAATCAAAGAGATGCCATACAGCTGGCCTCAAAGCTAGAACCGGTTGCCAGCAAGGGATCTCTAGTGGCCCCTAGAGCCTAGCAAAGGGTAGGGAATAGATTTCTCCTTGAAGTCTGCTGACACTTTGATTTTAGCCAGATGGAAACTATTTTGTACTTCTTAACCTCAAACTGGAAGATAAAAAATTTATGTTAAGCCATTCATTTGCTAAATTAGTGCATCAGCAGTAGGACATAGATGCAGAGGTGCTAAGCCATGCCTCTGAGCATTCTGGACAGTCCTATCCCAGCCCTTCCTGGCTGGAAATCAGTCAGAGAGTCTCTGTGACCCCAGATGTGGAACGGGGACTTTGGAACTGAGTCCTCTTAGGAAAGGATTTACCCACAAAACCAGCTTGCATTAAACACAGTTTCTCCCAGCAAAACTCAGTAGTTTGATCCTTGGCTACTCTCATTATAGGAAGGACTATGGTACACTGGCTCAACAAAGAACATCAACTCTGGACACTCTTGTCCTGGGTTTGAATTCTAGCTCTGTTATTGGCTGTGTGACCCTGAGACCTTAACTTCTCACTGGTTGGTTTATTAATCTACAAAATGAGGACAGAATCATAACTACCTATATTGAGTTAGACAATATACTTTTCTCCCTAGCCCAAGTCCTTCCTAGACCGTAAGAATGCAGCCCTGTCTGGAAACAGCTATTACAAATCTAACCAGCTAAGACAAGGTTACATTTAGGTGCTACTTGGTAAAAATCTCTCTTGAGTCCACAATACCAGAAATCAAAATATATGTACAGGTTTCATTTCTTCCTAGAAACTTCACCATTCTTATTAGCTAATCACATAAGGATGTGAGTCCTGGTTCTGACCAATCAGAATGAGCACAGGACCCCTTGCGTTTGGGATGAAAATTCAGGAGACTTTCTGTGGGGTGACCTCCTGGTCAAATATCTAAGGGGCTGCATGCATATCCTTCTCCAAAGGCAAAACTTTTGGTTTGCCAAAATACTTAGAATTGTGGGATAATTTTCTTGGGAACTCATACTCATTTCTAACAATAAACATATGCCTTTTATCATGAGTTTTCAGCATATTAACAGCTACAACTTGTGGGTTACCTCCTATGTAGATACGGCAGACTTTTGCCCTGGAGGCTACCAGTGAGCCTTTCACTGTTCTGAATGAGTGGGTCATCATATTGCAAATATGAGCCTTCTAGATTCCTGGCTGCTGGAGCATTGATTCTCAGTCTGGGTTTATACCAATGCTTTGAGGCTTCCATGAGGTAATGATCCTATCTGACTAACACATATTGAGAAACAGGATTTTTTTTAAATGATCTTTTTCATATGCTTCAGTGAAAACAACATACTGTAGCAGAGTCAACAGAAAAAGATTATTTGAAGCCAGTCATCTTCTATGGAGACAGAAATTAAAGAACTCAAAAAGTGCAAATGGGAGTCATTTTCATTTTCTTTGGGGAAATAGGGGTGAGTTTGGCATAAAATAGTATATAACTGGGCAATAATTTTATTAATAATAAGAATTTTAATTTTTCCTAATATACACACAAAATCTCTTTAGGAGTCCCGATGACCTTTAAATTGGTAAAGTGGTGCTGAAACCAAAAATGAGAAATGTTGGAATGCTGTCTTCAGGGCTAGAGGTTTTGCTTACAAATTTTCAGACAGCTGGATTTCCTTCACTACACAATTTTCATATAAAAAGGACAGTGGCAACCTTCTGTGGTGTTCTACTTGACTGCAGGGTTCCAGAAAGCAAGAAGACATGCTCTATACATGAACAGATAGTGGAGAAATTTACTTTGAGAGTCTCTGACTTGTTTTGTCCTTTTTAGGTTATTTTAGGAAGCCTTCCAAGATACTTTTAACTTTCTGTGTAATTCGAGAATTCAAGCCAAATTCTCCAAGAGAACATGCCAAGCTTGAACCATGGCAGGAGCTCTTTCCAGTTTCAGATTTCAGATGACAACCAAAAAAAGCCAGGCATGGCATCCAAAGCTGACAGTTCTCATCATGGACATATATTCTGTATCCAATGAGGGACTCCTTTGTGCTCCCTGCTAAAGCTCAAAATTTCTGATTTTGAATACGGATGGTAGCATGACTAGTGAAGTTTGTTTGAATTGAGAATCTGTGGTTTCTGGTCACTGAGAGCTAAAAAATCAGTTGTAATTGATGAGTAACTAGCATAATTGAGGTGAAATCTTCTAGCAAGTGTTTCCTTAAGGTCAGCACACAAAAACCTGTGGGCCAGAGGGGTCCAAGACACGGTCCAGTCTGGCCTCCATCTGGTGCACTGCAGACAAGTCAGTCATCAGCTTTCTTCTACAGTCTCGGCTGTTCCAGCCTCCAGATTTCAACTCTGGCATGGCAAATCAATATCTTATTAGACTGACAAAAATTTTCCTACGAATCTTTCATGCATTCTCCCAGGAGTACTGCTTCTAAGCTCCCCCAGGAATGTCCTGACCATAATAACCCTCCTGCTTTTAGGGAGATACACTTTCCTGGCCCTACCTGAAGGTCCTCCTTATGCCCTGGAGGTTGTGACTCAAACAAAAAAATGCCAGGGACCTCCTTATGAGGCTCTGACTCAAAGATACTCTTAGAACGTCTCCCCCTGCACTTACTCAGGAACAAGATAATCAGAACAAAGTAAACTTGGAAAAGTAAAGATTCAGTGGGCTAGAAAAGTTGGGAACAGATCAAATTAAAAGCTTCTTCCTGGGGGGAGCGAAGATGGTGGCGACCTACACTGACGCATTCTGAACGCGGGGAAAAAAGAGCCATAAAACACAGAGTTATTGGGCACTGTGCAAAAACCGGAGGGGCTAGACGCCCCCCGGGAACACTCACAGCTCCCAAGGGACTATTAAAAGTCCCAGGGCAAGGCTCTCCCCATCTCTCACAGACACGGAGGCCACTAAACCCGGGATTCGGGAACTCCCATTTGGAGAGGCGCCTGGTAAGATCGATCCCAACTTACAGCAGGCAGAATCAGGGTCCGCTTGGCCACAGATCACTGTCCTATTGGGCTCCCAACACATCAGGTTGAACTTATACCCACTTAAAAAATGTTGCGAGATAGTGGAAGCCTTAGCAAGGAACAAACAGGGGGCTCAGCGGGTGGTCCGCAGCCACTCGTGAAGCGGAGGGCGGGAGGTTCCGAGAGAGCGCGGGAAGCTGGGAACACAAAAGCAGGCGGGAGGGGCCAAATCCCACACACTAACGATAGCGCAGCTGGGGAGGGAGCACGGCTTGAAGGGTCAAATCCCCGTGAGTCCACGGCAGGTCATCTGGGGAGAGAGACAGCCATGGGCGGGGCCAGGGATCCGTGAACCCATGGCTGAGCTGCTGAGACGAGAGGTGCACTCAGGCAGCCGGAGGATCCGGGGCTTGGGGTACCCACGGGACCGTGGCGGTGCAGATAGGAAGGGAATCAGGCACAGAGTCCAGCCCTGTGGCGAGAAGCCTAGAGAGAAACCAGAAATCAGGACCATAGCTGTATCCTGGAAAATCCAGACATATCAGGTGTGGAGCCAGACCCTGTCAGCCTCCGGGATGACAAACAAAGCCCACAGAATCTGTGCCTGGGCAAACAGGCCCATACCATCAGAACCATTACAGGCTGATAACTCAGAGTACAACATAGAGAAGTCTGAATTGGGAGCAGTGAAACAATCCTGGTCCATTACTCACAACCTGGGAATAGGCTGCACCAGATCACAGTGCCTCTGGCAATTAAAACCACAGTGACCTTGAAATCCCCCTGTAAGCAATGACAGATAGCCAAGTAACTCATCCCCTGCACCAAATCATCCACTGTGGTTCCAAGCACAGAAAACAGACAGCTAAATGCATCCAATGGCGAAAGGTCAAAAAAAAAAAAAAATAGAAATCAAGGAATTAGAACTCCAACAAAGCAGAACCATCCTAGCTCATCCAATTCGGATGACCACACACCAACAGAAACACATGAAAACATTGACAATTCTGCATTATGGAAAGTGATAGAGTCCCTGCAAGAAGAACTTAAATCTATGAAGGAATTCAAAGAAACCACAATTCTACAAATCAAAACAAGGAACAACACCATTAAAGAGCTCCAAGCCAAGGTGACAGAGTTTGAACAGGAAAAGGAAAAAGCCATGAAAGATTTTCACACAAAAACAAGCAAGCTGGAGAAGGAAATGTACAAAACGAACAAAACCAAACAAGACATGAAAATAGAAATAGAAACAATAAAGAAAACACAGTCAGACTTAAAAGAGGAAGTGGAGAACCAAGGGAAGAGAACAGGAACTACGGATGTGAGTATCAACAATAGGATGCAAGAGACGGAAGACAGGATCTCAGGCATGGAAGATTCAGTGGAAGAAATCATTACAACATCCAAAGAAAATGAGAAGGCTACATCCAAAGAAAATGAGAAGGCTAAAAAATCTCTCACCCACAACATCCAAGAAATCAAGGACTCATTGAAAAGATGGAACCTAAGAATTATAGGTATAGAGGAAAGAGAAGACTCCCGACTCCAAGGTCCAGGAAATATCTTCAACAAAATCATAGAGGAAAACTTCCCAAACCTGAAAAAAGAGATGCCAATAAAAATCAAAGAGGCATACAGAACACCAAACAGATTAGACCAGAAAAGAAACTCCTCTCGCCACATAATAATTGAAACACCAAATGTACAGAACAAAGAAAGAATATTAAAAGCTGTAAGAGAAAAAGGTCAAGTCACATACAATGGCAGACCCATCAGAATTACACCTGACTTCTCCTCAGAAACGATAAAAGCTAGAAGGGCCTGCTCAGATATACTACAAGTCCTAAGAGATCATAGATGCCCAGCCAGACTACTTTACCCAGCAAAACTCTCTATCAACATAGATGGAGAAAACAAGATATTCCATGACAAAATTAAATTTAAACAATATCTACCCACAAACCCAGCCCTACAGAAAATCCTAGAAGGAAAATCCCAACCCAGAGAAGAAAACTCCACCCAAGAAAACAGGGAATAGAAAACCCATCAGCAACTAAACCAAAAGAGGAACAGGACCACCGCCTATACCAAACTAATGGGAAATAACAACCCCAGGTCACTAATATCCATCAACATCAATGGACTCAACTCCCCAATAAAAAGACATAGGTTTACAGAGTGGATCCGCAAGCAAGACCCTTCCTTATGCTGTATACAAGAGACACATCTAACTACAAAAAATAGACACTGCCTCAGAGTAAAGGGCTGGGAAAAGGTTTTCCAAGCAAATGGACCCAGGAAGCAAGCTGGAGTAGCCATCCTAATATCAAACAAAACAGACTTCCAACTGAAGTTAATGAAGAAAGACAAAGAAGGGCACTATATACTCATTAAAGGGAATATTCATCAAGAGGAAATTTCAATACTGAACATCTATGCCCCAAATGCAAAGGCACCTACTTTCGTAAAAGAAACACTTCTAAAACTTAAAGCGCACGTCGATCACAACACATTAGTAGTGGGAGACTTCAACACCCCACTCACAACAAAGGACAGATCATCAAGACAGAAGACAAACAGAGAAATATTGAGTCTAAGAGAGATCATGAAACAAATGGACCTAACAGATATCTACAGAACGTTTCACCCAAACACAAAGGAATACACCTTTTTCTCAGCACCCCACGGAACCTTCTCCAAAATCGACCACATAATTGGTCACAAAGATAGTCTCAGTAGATACAAGAAAATTGAAATAACACCTTGTATCTTATCAGACCACCACGGAATAAAGCTGGTCTTCAACAGTAAAAGAATCAACAGAAAGCCTACACACACATGGAAATTGAACAGCTCCTTACTGGATGACCACTGGGTCAGGGAAGAAATAAGGAAGGAAATCAAAGACTTCTTAAAATCCAACGACAATGAAGACACAACATACCCAAACCTATGGGATACATTGAAAGCTGTGCTACGAGGAAAGTTCATAGCACTAAGTGCTTTCAAAAAGAAAATTGTGACAGCTCATATTAGTGAACTAACAGCTAAGCTGGGTGAATTGGAAAAAAAAGAAACAAACACTCCCAAGAAGAGCAGAAGACAGGAAATCATCAAACTTAGAGCTGAAATCAACAACTTAGAATCAAAAAGAACTATACAAAGAATCAATGAAACCAAGAGTTGGTTCTTTGAGAAAATCAACAAAATAGACAGACCCCTAGCCAAATTAACTAAAAGGCAAAGGGAAAGAACACAAATCAACAAAATCAGAAATGTAAAGGGAGAAATAACAACAGACATTGAGGAGATCCAGAAAATATTCGGACATTACTTTAAAAACCTATATTCCTCTAAATTTGAAAACCTAAGCGAAATGGACAATTTCCTTGATAAATTCCACCTACCAAAACTAAATCAAAATCAGATTAACAGCTTAAACAGCCCAATAATACCTAAGGAAATAGAAACAGTCATTAATAATCTCCCAACCAAAAAAAGCTCAGGGCCAGATGGCTTCAGCACGGAATTCTACCGGACCTTCAAAGAGGAACTAACACCATTACTTTTCAAAGTCTTCCACCACATAGAAACAGAAAGAACACTGCCAAACTCATTCTATGAGGCCACTGTCATTCTGATTCCTAAACCACACAAAGACCCAACAAAGAAAGAGAACTTCAGACCAATCTCCCTCATGAACATAGATGCAAAAATACTTAATAAAATACTAGCAAACCGAATTCAAGATCACATCAAAAGTATCATACACCATGATCAAGTAGGCTTCATCCCTGGAATGCAGGGATGGTTCAATATATGAAAGTCTATCAATGTAATTCACCACATAAACAAGATGAAAGAAAAAAACCACATGATAATCTCGCTAGATGCAGAAAAAGCATTTGACAAAATCCAACACCCCTTCATGCTAAAAGTTCTGGAGAGAACGGGCATACAAGGACCATACCTAGAAATAATAAAGGCAATATACAGCAAGCCAGTAGCCAACATCAAATTAAATGGAGAAAAGCTTGAAGCATTTCCTCTAAACTCAGGGACAAGACAAGGATGTCCACTTTCACCATATCTCTTCAATATAGTACTTGAAGTCCTTGTTAGAGCAATAAGACAACTAAAGGAGATCAAAGGGATAAAAATTGGAAATGAAGAAGTCAAATTATCCCTATTCGCAGATGATATGTTAGTATACATAAGCGACCCCAAAAACTCCACCAAAGAACTCTTACAGCTGATAAACAATTTCAGCAAGGTGGCTGGATACAAAATTAACTCAAAAAAATCAGAAGCCCTTCTTTATACAACAAACAAATATACCGAGAAAGAAATAAGGGAAACAACCCCCTTCACAATAGCCACAAACAACATAAAATACCTGGGGGTAACTCTAACCAAGCTTGTAAAGGACCTATATAACAAGAACTTCAAGCCCCTGAAGAAAGAACTGGAAGAGGCCTTTAGGAGATGGAAAGATCTCCCATGCTCATAGATAAGTAAGATCAACATAATAAAAATGGCTATCCTACCAAAAGCAATATATAGATTTAATGCAATTCCTATCAAAATACCAACACAATTCTTTATAGACCTGGAAAAAGCTAGTCTCAACTTCATATGGAACAACAAAAAGCCCAGAATAGCTAAATCAATCCTGTCCAATGAAAAAACATCTGGAGGTATCACCATCCCAGATTTCAAGCTGTACTACAGAGCAACAGTAATAAAAACAGCATGGTACTGGTATAGAAACAGACCAGTGGATCAGTGGAATCGAATTGAAGACCCAAACATGGATCCACACACCTATGGCCAACTAATCTTTGACAGAAAGCCAAAAACGCACAATGGAAGAAGGACAGCATCTTCAACAAATGGTGCTGGTCCAACTGGATGTCCACTTGCAAAAGAATGAAATTAGACCCATACCTATCACCTTGTACAAAACTTAATCACAAGTGGATCAAAGACCTTAACCTAAGGCCAGCCACACTAAAGATACTAGAAGAAAAAGTAGGAGAAACCCTCGAACTCATTGGCACAGGTGACAACTTCCTGAACAGAACACCAACAGCTCAGGACCTGAGATCAACAATCAATAAATGGGACCTCATGAAACTGAAAATCTTCTGTAAAGCAAAGGATACTGTCATTCGAACAAAACGGCAACCAACAGACTGGGAGAAAATCTTCACCAACCCCACATCTGATAGAGGGCTATTATCTAAAATCTACAAAGAACTCAAGAAACTAAATGCCAAGAAACCAAATAATCCAATCAAAAAATGGGAGATGGAGCTAAATAGAGAATTCACAAAGGAGGAATCCAATCCCTAAGGGCTGAGAGACACCTGAAGAAATGTTCAACATCCTTAATCATCAGAGAAATGCAACTCAAGACGACCCTGAGATTCCACCTAACACCTGTTAGAATGGCTAAAATAAAGAGCTCAAATGATAGCGCATGCTGGCGAGGGTGTGGAGAAAGGGGTA
>CAJQZJ010004687.1:6378868-6392016 GCA_907164525.1 Lophiomys imhausi | reverse complement strand
AGGGCAATTGTCCTAGGGTTGGGATTGGGGCAGGGCTCTGTTCTTATTGTTCCAGGAGAATCGAAGCATCCATTAGGGGATCCCGGGGACGCCTGGACAGCGGAATCCTCAGCAGAGAGCAGAATCAGGCACCAAGGAGGACTAGTGACCCAGTTGATTCTGCCTGGCAGACTTCCTCAATAGCTGTATCCATCGGGGGCCTGCAACCACCACAGCAATCCAATGTCACTGGGACGGCTCAGCTCTACACAATGCCCAGGCAGGAACCTCAGTGAAACCTGCAAGATCAGCTTCTGCCTACAAACCCCTTAGGTCATCTAAACAGCTGAGAACAGAAGGACTGAACATAAAAGGAGTGTACTAACATTTTTAATCATTTTTCCCATTTGGGTTCGGGCCCCAAACAGGTCTACTACAACCCAAATCAGCAGGAAGTCACTTTAAGAGAGTGACGTCCCATGCCCAGAGGGTGGGGAGGGTGTTTCTCTGCCCTTCTTTTTGGTTATTTGAAGGATAACTGAAAACTCTGTTATGTAGGGGAAGAGACTACAAGCTGATAAATGGTCCTGTCTTAATGGGTTTTGGACGTTAGCCCCAGGGAAATCCTACTTTTCCTTTTCTGTATCCTTCTTCCTCTCCTATGTAGGAGTGCATGGGCTTGAGAAAAATGAGATATAGACATAGCACAGGAAGGTCCATGAAGAAGGGGCAGATTATTGAATATGCCCTTATACCTTTGTATATTGATACAAAATTAGTAGTTTATTTGGCTAAAGTGGTATTGACCATTGTTTATTGTGCAAAAATAAGATTGTATTGGATTACATCGGTATTGATCTTTGTATATTGATAGAAAATTAAGATTATAGTTGGCCACAATGGTATTGACCCTTGCATATGGACGTAATATTAAGATTATATTGGGCTACACAGGCATTGATCTTGGTATATTGATACATAATTAAGAGTATATTTAACCACAATTGAATAGATCTTTGTATATTGATACAAATTTAAAGGTAATGCTTCCCAATGGTATCATACCTAGAGATACTTAAAAATAAAATGTGAAGCTCTGACCTCTTGCTACCAACCGTCTAAAACGGTCTAGGATAGTTAAAACAAACTCCTAGTCATGCAAACATGTCTCTTTGTTAGCTCCTATGACAGTCTATCACAGATATACTCTAAACTACCCAGTAATCAAGTTGCTAAGAGACAAGCAACATTTGCTTATCTAAATACAAGAGATGGATAGGGCATCTTCAAAAACCCCTTGAGATCTGCAGAATATGGCATTCAAAGATGTTATCTTAAATCAAGATTTTTTTTGATATCGAGACATATCAGCGCCTGACAGCACCCCCTATTCTACTCCAAGTAGAAGATAAGCATCGAAGAACCTCCACTGTAAGATGGTTGAATTAGTGGTAAGCCTTTCTCTTGGCATGAAAAAACCTCTTGCACCAACTGCAGACAGACTGCTGTCCAAAAAGACAAAACTTGGTAGCAGGGAAGTCGACAGCCTAACTCTGCCAAGACAGGGTAGGTAAGGTAAGTCCTTCATAATCCCTGCTCTACAACAAATGTCTGTCAGAGAAACAGGACCCAAAGCCTGAAGATTGATGCTGGAATGTATGGAGAGAAAATGGGAACTGTCCAGGCAGTCATTGTTATGTTCTTTCTTAGTTTTGGAGCTGCTGGCTCTGCACTTCCTATATAAGCAAATATATTTATCCCTCTCAGGTCTCTGAGGTGGTTGAAGAATAGACAGCTAGAGTCTTATAGTTAAATTTTGAACTGTTTAGGAATCAAGAGGGTGTTATAGATCTAAGAAGATACTCTTAAAAGTGTGTTGCAAGATAGTATGAATGTTGAGTCACATATAGACCTTTAAACTCATGGAGTTGGTTAGATAGTAGAATGTTAAAGTCAGGGGCCAAATATGTATAAACTGGACATTAGGAAGGTATACTGGGCCAATTTACTCTCATAAATGTGGCATATTTATATCTATTATTTTGTATAATACTTACTGTTATAAGAGAAGGAACCATCTGTTGGACTGAAAGGGGAAACTTCTGGGGGGAAGAGGGTAGAAGGGCGGGATAGGAAGGGGGAATAGGGAGGGGTTTGTTACTGAGATGTAACTTGAAGAAAAAAAATAAAGTATTAAAAAAAAAAAGCTTCTTCCTACTACTGATGGACAGAGAATGGTGTGCGTAAATGATAAAAGGATAAAGTATTAAGACCTCCTTTTCCTAGAAAAGTTAATTCATACAGGGTGTCATATGACCAAGGAACAAAAGAATACCAAGAGTAGGCACAGAAATAGACTCTAAAAATATATAAAATAAAGACATTGCATTACATCAGAAACTGAATAATAACTACAGCAGCTTTGGCCTGAAGACTTTTCCTGAGCCTGATGACAGTTATCACTCAGACTATTAAAAGTTGATAATACACTGTTTGGGACATAATGCTGGGCCCAGGCTGGCTTGGAGATTTTCTTTCTGTCTAATGCCCTGAAGCTACAAGAGCTACCAATCTGAGAACAGGCTCTCATGCTTTGGCAAAATATGCCTCTAGATTGTTAAAAGTTGGGTTATGGGGTTGATGAGGGAAAAATGATTGTAAAAATAACTCTGTTCAAAAGGTGGCCTACAGATAGGGAGAAGATCTTCACCAACCCCACATCTGACAGAGGGCTAATATCCAAAATGTATAAAGAACTCAAGAAATTAAACAGCAAGAAACCAGATAATCCAATAAAAAAAAATGGGACACAGAGATAAATGGAGAATTCACAAAAGAGGAATCACTAATGACTAAGAGGAACTTAAAGAAATGTTCAGCATCCTTAGTCATCAGGGAAATACACCTCAAAACAACTATGAGATTCCATCTCATACCCTTCAGAATGGCTAAGATCAAAAACTGAGGTGACAGCACATGCTGACGAGGATGTGGGGAAAAGGGAACACTCCTCCATTACTGGTGGGAGTACAAACTTGTACAAACACTTTGAAAATCAATCTGGAGATACTTCAGAAAATTGGGAATAGTTCTACGTCAAGACCCAGCCATATCCCTCCTGGGAATATATCCAAAAGATAATCACCAAACCACAAGGACATCAGCTCAACTATGTTCATAGCAGCTTTATTCATAATAGCTAGAAACTGGAAACAACCCAGATTTCCTTCAACCAAATAATGGATAAAAAAAAAAAAAATCTGTGATACATTTACACAATGGACTACTACTCAGCTATCAGAAACAAGGAAATCGTGCAATTTGCAACTAAATGGATGGAACTAGAAAAGCTCATCCTAAGTGAGCTAACTCAGACCAGGAAAGATGCACATGGTAAGTACTCTCTATATTAACCATACAGCACAAAACAACCATCGTACAACCCACAGACGCAAAGAGACAAGAACCTAGTATAACTATCCTATGAAAAACTCCACACAGCAATGGGTCATGGACCCTGTTACCTGTTACTGGAACACCTTACCCTACCTGAGCTGCCATGTCAGGCCCCAATACAAGAGGAAGCTCTTATCCCTCATATGTCTAATGAACTGTGGAGGGTTGATATTTGCGGGCCCCCTCAGCCAAGGAGAAGTAGAGGACAAAGACAGGGAAGAAGGAGAGAGGATGGGATTGGGGCTCTGATCAAGATGTAACTTGAAAACATAAATTAAAAAACAACAACGGGGGGTCCAAGATGGCGGCAGCCTGCAGGGACATATTTTGATTTCGGGGTTAAGAGTCACAGGACAGCAAGTGTTGCAGGATGCTGTACAAATGGCTTGACCCCCTCTAGATCTCACCCAACTACCCAGGGACCACTGAGGGTACCAGGGCAGGATGCTCCTTCCCACTCTCGGACACGCAAGGAAGCCACTGGACCCAGGAATCGGGATCCCCCCATCCCCCACCAGGAGAGACCCCAGATAAGTACCAATCTAATACCCAGCGGGCAGATTCAGATCCCACGCAGAGATAATCTCCACCCTGCTGGGCACCCCCAGGTCTCGCACAGACGATCCAGCTATCTGGTAAAAGGTTGCGACCCTTGGAAGTGAGCGCAGCTCTGCTGCAAAGTGCCTTCAGACTGCAGATTGCAACCCACTGCTGTGACGTCACTGGCCAGTTTCCAAGCCGTGGGAGTGGCAAGGCTACTGGGGGTGAAGGACAGATTTACCCACCACAGGAACCAACCATGGGCAAACTGCGAGGTATTTGAAACTGTTGTATATCGGACTTTTGTATTAGTACTGGCCCATCTGGCGGGGAACCAGAGGTTACTTGTACAGAGCTCCACCCCCTGGATTAGTTAGGTCTCCACCTAGGAGGCGGGGCTGAATGACTCACCTTAGAGGGGTGAAGTAAGGCAACTCCACTCCTATACCAAAGCACCCCCTTTGGACCCAAGTCCAGAAGACAGCTAAAAAATTCCACATGGCCAGAAACTCCAGACCAAAAAAAAAAAAACAGAGCGAAATGACTCCAACAAAAGAAAGCAACGTTATTTCATCCATGTCGAACCACCTCACCACACCTGAAACACATGAAAACAATGACAATTCTACATTATGGAAAGTGATAGAGTCCCTTCAAGAAGAACTTAAATCTATGAAGGAATTCAAAGAAGCCACAATTACACATGCGAAAGTGATGGAAAACACCATTAGAGAACTTCAGAACAAGGTGAGTCAACTTGAACAAGAAAAAGAGAGGGCAATGGAAGACTTCCAGGCAAAGACAAGCAAACTGGAGCAGGAAATGTACAAAACAAATACCATCACTCAAAAATGAAAATGGAAATGGAAACAATAAAGAAAACACAGTCAGAGTTAAAAATGGAAATGGAGAATCAAGGGAAGAGAACAGGAACTATGGATTTGAGTACCAAAAATAGGATTCAAGAGAAGGAAGACAGGATCTCAGGCATGGAAGATTCGATGGAAGAAACCAATACAACATCCAAAGAAAATGAGAAAGCTAAAAAATCTCTCACCCACAATATCCAAGAAATCAAGGACTCAATGAAAAGACGGAACCCAAGAATTATAGGCATAGAGGAAAGAGAAGACGCCCGACTCCATGGTCCAGGAAATATCTTCAACAAAAAAAGAAAACTTCCCAAACCTAAAGAAAGAAATGCCAGTAAAAATCCAAGAGGCTTATAGAACACCAAACAGATTAGATCAGAAAAGAAACTCCTCTCCAAATGTAGAGAACAAAGAAAGGATATTAAAAGCTGTAAGAGAAAAAGGCCAAGTCATATACAATGGCAGACTCAACAGAATCACACCTGACTTCTTCTCAGAAACTTTAAAAGCTAGAAGGGCCTGGACAGATATCCTACAAGCCCTGAGAGAACATAGGTGCCCAGCCAGACTACTTTACCCAGCAAAATGTTCTATCAACATAGATGGAGAAAACAAGATATTCCATGAAAAAATCAAATTCAAACAATATCTACCCACAAACCCAGCCCTACAGAAGATCCTAGAAGGAAAATTCCAACACAGAGAACATAACTACACCCAAGAAAACCGAGGATATTGAAACCTCCACAGCAATTAAGCAAAAAGAAACACAACACGACCAGCTATACCAAAATAATGGGAAATAACAACCCCTGGTCACTAATATCCATCAACATCAATGGACTCAACTCGCCAATAAAAAGACACAGAATACAGACTGGATCCGTAAACAAGACCCATCTTTTTGCTGTATACAAGAAACACATCTCACTATTGAAGATAAGCACTATCTCAGAGTAAAAGGCTGGGAAAAGGTTTTCCAAGCAATTGGACCCAGGAAACAAGCTGGAGTAGCCACCCTAATATCAAACAAAATAGAGTTCCAATTGAAGTTAACAAAAAAGACAGAGAAGGGCATTACATACTCGTTAAAGGAAATATCCAGCAAGAGGACCTCAATATTGAACATCTATGCCCCAAATACAAAGGCACCTACAAGTGTAAAAGAAACGCTTCTAAAACTTAAAAAGCACATTGATCCAAACACTTTAATAGTGGGAGACTTAAACTCCTCACTCACAACTATAGAAAGATCATCAAGACAGAGGCCAGAGAAATAATGAGTCTAACAGAGATCATGAACCAAATGGACCTAACAGATATCTACAGAACGTTTCACCCAAACACAAAAGAATACTCCTTATTCTCAGCACCTCATGGTACCTTCTCCAAAATCGACCATATAGTTGGACACAAAGATAGCCTCAACAGATACAAAAAATTAAAATAACCCCTTGTATCTTATCAGACCACCATGGAATAAAGCTGGACTTCAATAGCAAAAGATTCAACAAAAAGTCTACACTCACATGGAAATTGAACAACTCTACTGGATGACTACTGGGTCAGGGAAGAAATAAAGAAGGAAATCAAAGACTTCTTAAAATCCAACGAAAATGAAGACACAACATACCCAAACCTATGGGACACAATGAAAGCTGTGCTACAAGGAAAGTTCATAGCACTAAGTGCCTTCAAAAAGAAAATTGTGACAGCTCATATTAGCGAATTATCAGCTAAACTGGGTAAATAGGAAGAAAAAAAAAAAAGAAGCAAACACTCCCAAGAGGAGCAGAAGGCAGGAGATCTTCAAACTTAGGGCTGAAATCAACAACTTAGAAACAAAAAGAACTATACAAAGAATCAATGAAACCAAGAGTTGGTTCTTCGAGAAAATCAACAAAATAGACAGACCCTTAGCCAAATTAACTAAAAGACAGAGGGAGAAAACAAAAATCAACAAAATCAGAAATGAAAAGGGAGAAATAACAACAGACATTGAGGAAATCCAGAGAACATTTGGGTCCTACTTTAAAAATCTATACTCCACCAAATTCGAAAACTTAAGTGAAATGGTCAATTTTCTTGATAGATTCCACCTACCGAAGCTAAATCAAGATCAGATAAAAAGATTAAACAGCCCTTTAACCCCTAAGGAAATAGAAACAGTCATTAAAAATCTTCCAGCAAAAAAAGCCCAGGGCCAGATGGCTTTAGCACGGAATTCTCCCGTACCTTCAAAGAGGAGCTAACACCAGTACTGTTCAAACTCTTTCACAAACTAGAATCTGAAAAAACATTTCCAAACTCATTCTATGAGGCCACAGTCACCCTGATTCCTAAACCACACAAAGACCCAACAAAGAAAGAGAACTTCAGTCCAATCTCCCTCATGAACATAGATGCAAAAATACTTAATAAAATACTAGCAAACCAAATTCAAGAACACATCAAAAGTATCATACACCATTATCAAGTAGGCTTCATCCCAGGAATGCAGGAATGGTTCAACATACAAAAGTCTATCAATATCATTCACTATATAAACAAGATGAAGGAAAAAAAAACCACAGGATAATCTCGCTAGATGCAGAAAAAGCATTTGATAAAATCCAACACCACTTCATGCTAAAAGTTCTGGAAAGAACGGGCATACAAGGACCGTACCTAGAAATAATAAAGGCAATATACATCAGGCCAGTGGCCAACATCAAATTAAATGGAGAGAAATTGAACCATTTCCTGTAAACTCAGGGACAAGACAAGGATGTCCACTTTCACCATATCTCTTCAATATAGTACTTGAAGTTCTTGCTAGAGCAATAAGACAACTAAAGGAGATCAAGGGGACAAACATTGGAAACGAAGAAGTCAAATTATCCCTATTTGCAGATGATATGATAGTATACATAAGCGACCACAAAAATTCCACCAGAGAACTCTTACAGCTGATAAACACCTTCAGCAAAGTGGCTGGATACAAAATTAATTCAAAAAAAATCAGAAGCCCTTCTTTATACAATAAACAAATGGGCTGAGAAAGAAATAAGGGAAACAACCCCCTTCACAATAGCCACAAACAACATAAAATACCTGGGGGTAACTCTAACCAAGCACGCAAAGGACCTGTACAACAAGAACTTCAAGCCCTTGAAGAAAGAAATGGAAGAGGCCTTTAGAAGATGGAAAGATCTCCCATGCTCATGGATAGGTAGGATCAACCTAATAAAAATGGCCATCCTACCAAAAGCAATATATACATTCAATGCAATTCCTATCAAAATACCAACACAATTCTTTATAGACTTGGAAAGAGTTATTCTCGATTTCATATGGAACAACGAAAAGCCCAGAATAGCTAAATCAATCCTGTACATTAAAAAAACTTCTGGAGGTATCACCATCCCAGATTTCAAGCTGTACTACAGAGTAATAGTTTTAAAAACAGCATGGTACTGGTATAGAAACAGACCAGTAGATCAATGGAATGGAATTGAAGATCCAGAAATAGACCCACACACTTATGGCCACCTAATTTTTGACAAAGAAGCCAAAGCGGCACAATGGAAGAAGGACAGCATCTTCAACAAATGGTGCTGGTCCAACCGGATGTCCACTTGTAAAAGAATGAAATTAGACCCATACTTATCACCTTGTACAAAACTTAAGTCCAAGTGGATCAAAGACCTTCACATAAGGCCGGTCACACTAAATCTACTAGAAGAAAAATTGGGAGAAGCCCTCGAACTCATTGGCACAGGTGACAACTTCCTGAACAGAACACCAATAGCTCAGGACCTGAGATAAACAATCAATCAATGGGAACTCATGAAACTGAAAAGCTTCTTTAAGGCAAAAGACACAGTCATCCGAACAGAACGGCAGCCTATAGACTGGGAGAAAATCTTCACCAACCCCACATCTGACAGAGGGCTAATATTCAAAATCTACAAGGAACTCAAGAAATTAAATGCCACGAAACCAAATAATCCAATCAAAAAATGGGGGACAGAGCTAAATAGAGAATTCACAAAGGAGGAATCCCTAATGGCTGAGAGACACTTGAAGAAATGCTCAACATCCTTAATCATCAGAGAAATGCAACTCAAGATGACTCTGAGATTCCATCTCATACCTGTCAGAATGGCTAAGATCAAAAGCTCAAATGACAGCACATGCTGGTGAGAGTGTGGAGAAAGGGGTACCCAACTCCATTGCTGGTGGGAGTTCAGGCTTGTGCAACCACTATGGAGGTCAGTCTGGCAATGTCTTAGAAAACTTGGAATAGCTCTGCCTCAGGACCCAGCCATACCACATCTGGGTATACACCCAAATGCCTCTTCATGGAATCATAAGGAAGTTTCCTCATCTATGTTTATAGCAGCCTTATTTGTAATAGCTAGAAACTGGAAACAACCCAGATGTCCCTCAACCAAAGAATGGGTTAAAAAACTGTGGTACACATCTACACAATGGAATATTATTCAGCTATCAGGAACAATGAAATTATGCAATTTGCAGCCAAATGGATGGAACTAGAAAAGCTCATCCTGAGTGAACTAACCCAGACTCAGAAGTATGCATATGGCATCTATTCACTTATAGTAGGATTTTAGATATATAGTAGAGGGTATCGATACTACAACTAACACACAAAAGGGAACTTGGACATAGACTTTTTATTTTTTATTTTTATTTTTTACATATTTTATATTTTTTTCTATTTTTTAGTCTTTTTTATCTATTTGTCTGCTTATTTGTTTGTTTGTTTTTTAGTTCTCTCTCCTGGGCAATGAGACACTTTTCATGGTGGTACTGCCTCATAGACCCCCCAATGAATGAGGAGGCTCTTGGCCCTCATATGACCTCTCAACTGAGATGAGGGACTCTTATATAAGGACACCCACCCCAGAGAAATGGGATGGAAGGGTTAGGAGGTAAAGAAAAAATTAAATGTGATGTTTCAGAATTTTACTACTAATTGTTATAAACTGTTTAGGATAATTAAGAAATGCAAACTAATAGTTATGCAAGCTGGTCATTTTGTTAGGTACTAAGACAGCCTATTATAGTTATTTTCTAAGCTAATCAGAAATAAAGCTGCTAAGAGACAAGCAACATCTGCTTACCCTAATATAAGAGATAGATAGGGCCTCTTCAAAAACCTCAAAGAGATCTTCAGAATATGGCATTCAAAGATGTTTTCATAACTTTAGATTTTTTTATATCGAGACATATCAACTCCTGACATCACCCCCTATTCTACCCCAAGTAGAAGATGAGCATCGAAGAATCTCCAGTGCGAGATGATTGAATTAGTCGCAAGCCTATCTCTTTGTAGGAAAAGCCCCTTGCTCCAAATGTAGACATAATGTTTGATGTAACCACAGCAACAACATTACTAGTCAAGCCCTTTAAGATAATGTATTCTTCCTACAGCATCACAGAATCAGTCTGCTCGACCGAGAGGAGCTCAGTTCCACAGCAGTACTTGAGCCTTACTCAGCCTCTCTAATCAGACCTGAGAGACTGATTTTTATTGGGTGATTATTTGACAGAGTGTTAAGAGGAAACTTCTAGAACAGTCACCAGAGTGAAGTAGAGTCAGTAAGAGTCTGCTGAGCAAGGGTCTAAAGTCTTAGCCTGATCCTCCCCTACCTGCAGGAAGGGGCAGCGGCAGGCAACACTACATAGGGAGACAGATACTGTAAGTTCCACCCCAGACCACACTGGGCACGTCACAGTGCAGCAAAAGCATTTTTCTTGTGAATTCCTCAGTGTGGATGTCTGGCTAAAGGAATTGCTCTGGGGAAGGCTTCAGAGGGCTGGACCTTTGCTCCCAGGAGTGGCCAGTGGCTGGCTCATTGAAGATTAAGAACCCTCATTTCCTCCTTAGGAGGTACACCTCCACGTCTAAAGCTTTCAAACCTCAAACTTACATCTTCACCTCCAAAACCCTAGGATTCTTTACTTTTTGTTTTCCTGAGAATCCAGCATTCTCCCATCAGAGTAAAATAAACAAACAAGGAGCCTATGACTCTAATGGGGACCTAGTGTTCTGAACCACATCAATGTAAATCTAACTTTCTGAACTGAATACTGTGTGGTACATCTCAAAGAAACCTGGGAAAAGTCTCACTCAGTACCTGGGGTTCTTTGTGGCATTTCTCACCCTGCCCCTTGCCCACTGACCTCTACACTAAAACCCTCCCTCTGAGGGGTGGGACTTCTGCTTCCTTTCCCCTAGCCTGGTATACACATATAACTCAACCATTTTGGCTACTACTGCTCTCTTAGCCCAGCTGCCTATCTTGGTGACTCTCTTGCTCTCTTTCTCCCTCCTTCCTCTCATGGCCCTGTTTAATTTGTTGACTGTACTCAGCCTGAACCCTTCCTTCTGCCTGCTTTCTCCCTTATACTACAATAAAATTCTTCTCCTTACTATAGGGAGTAGTTATGTCTTCCTCCTTTTATTTCATTTTTATTCAGCATGTATGTGCTTACAAGATTCAAGCAGAGCACCTTTTCAACCCTGTAATTTTCTTTCTAAAAACCCATAACTTCAATTTATCTTAGGGTGTGGATGGCTGTTCAGGAAAACCTAGATTGGGTGTGCTACAGAATAACTAGCCAAATGTCTTGTTTAAGACTCGAATAAAGAAAGCTTTTATATATATCATAAACCAATGGAAATGGGACATGTGACCTCTAAATGCCATGTAGTACCCAGAATTGGACCTGGAGCAAAGAGAGAGAGAAAGAGACAGACAAGCAGAGAGAGACAGAGAAATCATAGGAGATGTGGTGAACTCCAAAGCTATCTGCTCTATCTGCTCTTTAATATGCAGTAGTTATGGATTCACGGACTAGACAGTCCATAGTAACTCTCAGTGTTAGCAATGGTGAAACTGGGTGAGGAGAGGCACACAAATTCTGTCTGTTCTCTGTGATTCTTCTACAAAACTAAGATTATCCCAATAATAAAAGGACCTTTAAAAAACTGTGTGTGCCCTGCCCCTAGGGACATTGCAGATATGACTGCTATGTCATATATGCATCAGTAGGTGGCAGAGAGGAGAGAGGCTATATCTACATTTAGTATTCTGACCTATGAACATTTGAATGAATAGTAGCCTAACATTCCTGGGAAAAAAAGCAAGGTGGATTCCAACACCACTTTGGTACCATGGAGTAGACTGAGATGACTACCAGACTAGTACCAGACAAGCACTGGATGGATTCTGAGGACAGGAAACAAACCAGGAACTAGAAGAACTCTGCCTGGCCCTGGATCTGGGGATTCTGGGTGAGTCACCTCTGAGGGAGTGAGTGTGGGAGAGCCAGCCATGCCTTCTGTCTGCTATGTGGTGGTATTGGCTAGGGACAGATGCCCTTCCCTCCCTTTTGCCCTCACCATCACTGGCTGACAGGAGATCTGACCCAGATGGGGTCACAGCAGTAGGAGAGCTGTCCCTGCCCCTCACATGCTGTAGCACTTGAGAGAGTAGGGCCTGCACCTTGCCTGGGTAGGATACTAAAGCTGGTCCTGGATATGGGTGTTGTGGGTGAGCCAGCACTCAGGGAGTGCATATGAGAGAGGCAGCTCTTCTGTCTACTTTGTGGTGGTGTTGGATAGGGAGAGATGCCCTCCCTTCCCTTTTGTCCTCACCACCATTGGCCGACAGGAGATCTGGTCCAGAAGGGGTCACAAGAGCAGAACATCCCTGCTCCTCACATGCTGTAGCACTCAGGTGACCAGGCCCTGCAACTTTCCATAGTAGTACTGGCCATGCAAGTGGGGGTTGCAGGTCCAGAACCAGGGGTTTGAGTTGGCCCACCCCAGCATCTACCCCATGGATGAACTGCTGGAGTACAAGAAGACGTCAGTTCCACAACCCAGGACTGCAGGATCTCCATGACACAGGACAGTTATAGTATATCTGAGAGGAGTTCCAGTGAGGTTCCAGTACTGATGTAGTAGCAGAAACCAAGGGCCTCGTACCAGACCAAGGAGTCATTATAATGAACATTTACAAGCACAATATGTGGACAAAGGGGAATATTGTGGGACATACTGAGATACACTGAAGATTCCACAATGAGATTTTATTTTATTTTTTTATGCTGGGACAGATTGCAAGGGTAGAGGGTGGGTCTGGGGAGAGTTGGGAGAGGGGAGGGAACAGGGTTCATGATGTGAAATTCACAAAATAAAAATTTCTTTAATTAAAAATAAAGAGGACAAAAAACAAACTGTGTGTGTGTGTGTGTGTGTGTGTGTGTGTGTGTGTGTGTGTGTGT
>CAJQZJ010004687.1:6357317-6378858 GCA_907164525.1 Lophiomys imhausi | reverse complement strand
GTGTGTGTGTGTGTGTGTGTGTGTGTGTGTGTGTGTGTGTGTGTGTGCAGGTTCATGTTTGTACATGCAGGTGCCCTCCAGGGCCAGAAAAGGGTATTATATCCCCTTGGAGGTGTAGTTGTGAGCCAGCTGACATGGGTGATGTGAATGGAGCTGGGGTCCTCTGCACTTAACTGGTGAACAGTCGCTCCAACCCCATCAAGAAAACTTTTACAATTATAATTAAATCCAACAACTAAGACAAAAAGCAGTTGGCTAACAGCTTTAGCATTCTTTTCATTAACAACAGGGTTACTTTCCTTTGAGAGGCTTCAGTCATTCTTTTCTGTCTTTGACCTCTAGTTCAACTGAGAAAAAGAAAAAAGAAAAAGAGGGGAAAGCAGGGAGGAAATTGGGGAGGGGAGACAGGATAGTGAAGGAGAGAGAGGGGAGGAAAGGAGAGCTTGTTCCCAAGAGAATTACACCAATTGGTCAGAGTTGGTTGTCTAGGTAACAGGAGGCCCAGATTTTAGCCAGTGATCCTTGTAGTCTCCAAATCCTGTGAGTCTGCCTTAGAGCTCTTGCTTGTCTCTGCTCAACCCTCCATCATTTATGATCTCAACATGCTAACAACTATTCATGGAGCCTCCCTCACCCGAGTCCCCGCACCCAGACCCTCCAGAAGCCATCCCAGCACACACCAGGGTTGAACTGTACCATAAGCATGCATACAGCCTTTGATTTTTTGATTCAAAGAACCTGCCTCCCACACTACTTAACTCTAACAACTTGTCCTTCTGTGAAGTTCACTATGATTTCCAGAAGGGCTGGCTCCCCTAATTCTCCTTAGCACATGTCGTTGTCTTGATATCCACCTTATTGCCTTCCTTTTCCTCACATTTTTGTACAGCAAAAGCTCCCATTCAGAAAGCCATTCCAAAGACTGTACTGACTTGATATGTCCCAGTTCAACCCAGTTCAGCCAACATATTTTTAACAGCTAAGCTGCGTAGGTTGTTCTATTTCTAGGTTGCCTGTTTCTTCTAAGTTTCCTTTTATTGAAGTAATAGCACTGCACACTTTTAAGCCATGACCCTTCACCACAGCAGGTCAAACACAGTACACTGGGGTCTGGAGTGATGGCTCAGAGGTTAAGAGCACTGACTGCTCTTCCAGAGGTCCTGAGTTCAATTCCCAGCACCCACATGGTGGCTTAACAACCATCCACAATGAAATCTGGTGCCCTCTTCTGGCCTGCAGGTATACCTGCAGACAGAACACTGTGTACATAATAAATAAATCTTTAAAAAAATAAAAATAAAACACGGTGCACTATACATGTCTTATTTAAATTTCACACAACTCTATGGAATAGATTCTTTCATTGTTTCCACTCAGAACATGCAATGACTGAAAACAGGAGACTGTAGCATTTCACTGAAATCACTGAAACTCGAGTCCAATTGTTACCCTTAGGACCCACTGCTGAGAACTGCAAGAGATTCTCAGCACACCTTGGCCACTGTGACTCCTTCCTGACTGAAATGTGTATTGCCCTGCAGATATTATGGGGGCGGGGAGCTGTCAGATTACACTTTGTAGATGACAGAAACTCACTCTGTATAGCACAAATGACTGTAACACCCATTTGTTGGGATTATTTTCAGACAAAGCCAATTATTCTGCTACAGGAAGGAGTTGATGTAACCTTCCTAGAAAACAATTTGGTGACACATGAGACAACTGTTTAAAGTGCACAGCCTTTGAGGCAGTGTTTCCAATCTCAAAGTTTACCTTGAGAGAGAGAAAACAATAGTTAAGGCTGTGTGCAAAGACTTAGCCCCAATAGTTGTATATTAGCACTCTTTCCAATGACAAGAACTTGAAAACATGCAAATGTCCAACAAGAAATATTTATACATCCCATAACAAAGAATGCTGAGGAGTCACTAAATTCTATATGTTTATACACTCTGGAATACAAGAGAAGACATTTTATGCTAATTACTAAAATGATGTACATAAATTATGAAGTATGATTTTTAAAGAAATATATAATAGGTAATAAATAATACATTGGCATTTCATATATATTCATATATTGTATGTTAGGTTCCATGCCAGACACCTGGAAAAAAATCAACAGCTTGTAATTAGATGACAAGTTAAGCGTATGTAGAAAGAAATACGGTAAAATGATAATTGATAGAGTGCCTCAGTTACAAAAGCAGGGGTCCTATAAGATCATATTTGGCCTTGTTCAGACTTTATCGTCAGTCCAGACAGAAATGTCTATTGGAACAGCCTGTCTCCTGAGATAGTCTGTCTTGCCTTGGGCAAACAATTGCAGGAAGGAGATATAACAAACCCCCACAAAGTTTCCTCCAGCTGAAACAACTCCATCACACCCAAGCTGCGTGTGCTAATAAATACAGTCTCATCTGTTGAAGGGCAGATTCTGGTCTCCTTTTGCCTTCTGTCACTTTACACTCCCTCAGAAATCTGACAGTAACAGTGAGTTTTCAAGGGTGCAGTAATTACTGGCCATAAGTAATTACTTACAGTACTGGCCTTTTCTTTCTTTTTACCTTTTAAGTAAATTGGTTTTAATTGCATTAAAAGGAAAAAAGTGTTCCCAAAATTAACACAAATTATGTCTGTCAAATGTCATGAGTCCTGAAAGTGTAGCCACGTGACAACTGTCACTCAGTATGACCTGCCCTAGGAGTTGGGGCTCCCAAACATGTAGGTCTCAGCACTTAGGTTCTAGTGTCCTTTATTCCAAAGGTGGAGCCTTGGCAAAATCTGGGGCTCCCTGTTCTCAGATCATTATACACACAACAGTGTCCCCAGATGAGCTCTACTCTTCTTTGTCAGGTGCTTCTCCACCCATAGCTGCTCAGAGCCTTATGTGTCACAAAGTGGATGTGGAAATAGGGGGTCAGAAGACCCACACAGTAGGCAATAAGTTTCCCTCCCAGTTCCCTATTTCAAGACTTTCTCCTCTTTAAGCCTGCCCACTTCCATCCCCAAATGGAACCCTGTAGTAGGAAATGCCCTGCCTTTATTTGATTACCAAGAGCCCTCCACAGGAAGAGTTACTCAACTACTAACAGGCATGTAGTAGATACAAAAAATGAAATTAAAAATAATTATTCCTTTAAGGCATATTGGCTGTGATGATATCAGCATGGTTGATTTTGTTTCCTGAGATATTAACAGGAGCATTTGACTCCTTTGGTGCTTAGGAAATAGGCCCATGTGGTCTTGATGCATCACTCACATAATTTCCTGTTAGTCATCTGTTGGTATTTTCAAGTCAATAGCCCAGAGTGAACTTCTCTTCTTTTCTTACTTGCTATTCTCTTGTCCATATTCTTTTCCTATCTAATTAGTAGTTCTTAACTTCTAGAAAGAAAACATTGACCACTTCCTATGGGACACAGAAGCAAGACTTCAGTATATAGCAGATTCTGTGTGTCTGAGAGAGGGACTTCTCCCAAAAGAATGCTGTGGGGCAGAAACAGAAGCAGAGTCTGGTAAGGGCAACATGCTATGTCAAGATCTAGTTGGAGCTGCCTCCAAGCCTCTACCTAGTCGCCAGGAAGTTCTGGCATGGACGGGCCCAGAGCAGCCTCCCAGGAGGTGAGAGAACTGAGACAATACAGCTCACGGCAGCTAGTCATTTTCTGAGCAGCTCCATGTAGGAGAAATAGCCTTGCAGTTCATTGTAAGTAGGCTATCACTGGGAGAGGCCATAGGCCATTCCTCTAAAGAGGGCACTGATGTAAGTCATGTAAGCCTCGGGGATGCTTTCTGGAGCAGCCTCGGAGTTCAGACGCAGCACCAGCGGTGCCCTCATTTGTCTGTGTTCAGGAGTCCTTCCAGTGAAGTCAGAGACAGCTGTCTCTTAGCTGAGGGATTCGTTTGTAAGAGAGTCAGGGCAGAAACTCCGTGAGGGCATCCCACCGAGTCCATAACTGCTCTTCTATTTTAGCCGTTCTCCTGTCTCTTCACTTCACTGCTTACTGCAAACACTTGAATTTTCTTTTGCTTGTGTTTTGTTTCATTTCTTGGAGTATGAATGGATGTGTGACTCGAGCGGGGCTCGAACTTGCTATCCTCCTGAATCAGTTTCCAAAGTGCTTGGGTGACAGGTTTGCAATACTCAAACCTGTCGGGCCACACAGACCATTATCCAGTTCCCTTGACACACTCTGTCTGCGGGAGTGCCCTGTGTTGTGGAGCCTGCTGCATGTCTGTTTCTCTTACCAATTTCCTTCCACCAAACTGCAGAGCAATTCCTCTTTGAAGGTGACCTTTTAATTCTGATTAAAAAAAAAAACCTTCATAACTGCATTTCCAAGCCTATCTTCCTTCACTGAACACATCTACTCTTTAGGAGTGTAAGTCCACAGGATTCCCACCTGTGTGCCCACTGTGTGTTCTGGGGCAGCTTCAACAGAAGTCCCATCAGCAGCGGAGCTCCCACTGTGTGACAAGTAGTCAGAACTCACTGACTTCATGCTCCCTGGTGTCCTTAGTGAGCCTGGGCTGGGCTGTGACTCCTTCCCTCTGCTGAAGCCTCCTACAGCTTTATTAATATAGGCTTTTTGCTTGCTAACTTATCTAAGGTGAAATGACCCCTCAAATCCTTTATGTGGCTCTAGTTTGACAACAGAGGAAGTCACTTGAGGTCTAAAAGGTACAAATATACACAGAGCAAACAGTTCTGTTAAGCTCTGAGGTGACTGAGTCAGGGGCTGGGCCATGTACCTTGTCACTGCTCCAAGGACAGACTCACCTGGCTGTGTAAGATGGTTTGCTCTTTCAGCTCCTACCAGGCCTTTTCCTTCAGCTTCTCCCAGCCCTGCACCATGATGCTCTTGGCTGCAACAGATAGGACACAGGCATCTTGGGCAGAGACCCCTCAGCACTGAGATGGTAGAAAGTGAGTACCAGACATGTATTCCAGCTCAAATCTACGGTGTATATTTCCCCTTGGTCTGCTTCACAAGTTTCTATAACCATAAGGCTTACTCCCTTAGAATTCAAAATGATTCCTTTTTACAAACTGATCTCTCTCACTGGCACAAATAATCAAGTTTGTCAAGCCCGCCTCCCCAGATAGCCCATGGAAATCTATGTCCCTTGAAACAACCCCATCATCAGGTGCTGAAAGCCAAGGGGTTTAGTCCAGGCTGAAGCTGACATAGTTCACCACATGCATGGCTTCTGCTTTGCCTCAGACCCCATACGTGAGACAAATAGTAATCTTCCAACATTATATTTGAGATATACCTCAGTTATATGGTGGACTTAAAGTGGCACACCCAAAAAATGAAACAGGGGATTCACATGTGGCTTTCTCTGAACCTTAGAAGGACTATACCTACCGGGCTATGTCTACAGAAAGCTAAAACAAAACCAAAAGAGGCTACAAGGGGAGCCATCCACAGGTTGATGGCCACTGAGCACAACTTCATCTTGGTTCTCCTCTATCCTGCCTTCCCCCATATCTATAACAGCTCAGTGTCACGACAGCGAGTCTCCCAGTTTGTCTCACAGGCAGGCAGCTGATGCTGTGAGACATGTCTTCATCAGGAACAGTGCTCTTAGAGTTCCTGTTGCCTATTCCCGGGCTCCATTCAGCCTGCAGGTGTTTCCTGGGTCCTCATTCATGCTTTGTTAGTGGCATCTCCTTAAGCAGATCTCCTGAGCATCATACAGCTTCAACACAGAATATGCTTCTTCTCAAGTCTCCCTTCCCAAGGGGAGGTGAAGGGGGGTACAATTTGCAGAAGAGGCATGATTGTCAAAAGTCATGCTTTGTGAGTTGTGGTCAACACAGGGAGGAAACTCACTGTGTGATGGTCTTAGAAGCTGAAGAAAGGGGCATGCCCTGTGTTCATGTCCTCGCAGCACTGAACAGCGCGACAGACACTCAGTCCAGCCTGTCCTCATCACCGCCCCCACCCGCCCCATGCTAGCAAGGAGTTCTAGTGCTGTCATTCTTGGTTTCATCCTTTTGACTCTAATACCCCCAAGCAGTTGATTTCTTTCTGGTCTGGCAGCCAGCTGTGCTCTAACATTTCAGCAAATTAAAAAGTAATTACCTCAATAATGGATTAGTTATCTAGTTTAATCACTCTGAAAAGGCACTTGGATTTTCCATTTCTGGAACTATGAGATTTCATGTTTCCACATGGCTCATCATTTAGGGTCCATAAGAAGATGAGGCCTTGGCTGACAAACACTGACATTAACACAGAAAACATGTAGGTGTCTGAAGCCTCTGGTTTCCATAGGGAAAGTGTGTGACAAAGAACAACCATCAGTCAGTAAGTAGGGCACAGACATTCTCAGAAGAAACACAAATGGTCAGTAATGCATCAAAGAGTTCAACATTGCGAGCCATCAGGGAACTTCCAATCAGAACCTCACTGAGATTCCTTCTCAGCTCAGTCAGAACCCGTGTCATCAAGTGAGCAACACACAACACATGCCGGAAGGAAATGGATGGAGGTACACTAACACGTGACTGGTCCAACCACTGTGGAAATGAGCTTGGAGGCTTTCCCCACAAAACTAAAATTAGAACTAACATAGGACAGGGCTGTACCATACATGCTGAGTATATACTCAGAAGAGTACAGTTCAGAATACCACGAAGACACCATGTACCCATACAGCAGCACTGCTCACAATAGCCACAATGCAGAACCAGCCAGGATGTCCACTGACAGATTATGTAATTTAAAATGTGGTGCATATGCACAGTAGAAATTTTGCTCATCTACAAAGAATAAAATCATGTTACTTGTAGGAAAATGGGTGGAACTGAGTATTACAGTCCCAAGCAAAATGACTCAGACTCACAAAAAGTAGATATGTTTTCTCTTGTACGTGGAATTTAGATTTTTTTAAGAACAGACCATGAAAATAGAATATGAACTGTTTAAGAAGAAGGGAAGCATAAGTGGGATGGAAGGAAAAAGCAAGACATGACAGTGAGGGTGAATGTGATCAAAGTATATACCTGTATAAAATTATATACCTGTATAAAATACCTTAATGGAACCTATGTTAATGTTGTGAGTGGTGCTGCCGTATGGGTAAATGATGTCTCTGTGGTATTCTGAACTGTACTCTTCTGAGTATATACTCAGTATGTATGGTACAGCTCTGTCCTATGTCATTCTAATTTTAGTTTGTACAATTAATACATGACAACAATTTTTTTAACTGAGCTTTTGGTCAAAACAACAAGAAAAAGGAAAACAGTGACCAACAAGGTGCTAACCCTACACTCAGCCAGCTATATAATAACAACAAACTCACATCTCTAACTTCCAGGGTTCTTCAACATTTTTGTATCTCAAGGCTTAACACTCTTCCCACAGACAAAGTGTTACCCAATGTCAACTAATGACAGTGGAATTTCTCATGGTTCTGTTGAATCCCACTTTGGGCAAAAGTGAGATTTTTTTCCACTAGTCCCATTCCACTCATGAGTCTCAGGCTACCGCATTATAGATGTATGCTCAGCCAACATAGATAAACTTCACATCCATGGGTACTGTAGTCATAGGAGTGTCCTCTAACATTGTCCTAAGAATGTGGGAAACAGATCTAAGCCACATTAGTGGCTTAGAATGGCAGCCATGTGCTCCTAGATGGATGGTGATGGACATAAACTGGGCTCAGCACTGTACTACCTGTTCATCTTCACCTGGATCTAGGAGCTAATCCAGATGTGCTCCTGCAAACTTCTTACTGAGTAGTCAAGATGGTCAATTACAAGAGAGCAAAAATTTCAACTCGCAGTCAGCAGAGCCAAAAGACAGCTTCTCAGTGAGATAGGTGGCTGAGAGAGCATGGTGACACTCAATATGGGATAGACCCAGAGCCTTGGAAACAATAGGCTCTGCCTGTTGGTTGTTGCAACAATGAGGAACAGAGCATTAGCCTCCTGCTGGCAGCAGCCCTCGGCATGACAGAGGAGAGTAGCTAAAAGAGAGAGTAAGACACAGAGGACAACCATCACAGAAACAAATGTGGGACAGAAGGACGATGGTCTTTGCTTATCTTGGTGTTTCCACCTGCTGGCACTAGAGAAGAACTTTCCATACTGCCACATAAATGCTTTTGTTGTAATTGTATTCTCCTTGGGAAGGTCACAACACATAAGCCTGCTGTTTAAAAAAAAATGCATCCCAGTGTTCTCCTCTCTTCTAGAACTCATAGTATTGTTCTGCACTCCCAGCCAGCATCTACCCTGTGGTACTGGTGGGATGCCACCAAGATGAGTTCATTGAGTGCCACTGAGATGAGTTCATTGAGGAATCTGTGCAGTGGAGCTTGGATTGAAGGCCTGGAACAGAGCAGAGCTCATTTTCTTTCTAGAGTGATGACTCCAGCAACCAGAAAAATTGGTCTTGGGGATTGAAAATCATGGGTTCTACACTGGATCATTTGACTCCCTTTAGGTCCTACAGTGGACAATGTGGAACTGCTCATGAGGAAAACAGCACATCCCACCATTGTCAGAGTGATAATGAGAAGATGCATGATTTCATGGCATCAACCAATACTTAGAAATGCAAGACAGGTGTGTATCTCCTAAACACCCCTACTCATACACAGGGCTCCATTCATTTACTCACCTGTTTATCATTCATTTGCTCATTGAACAAATTCAAATGAATACCCCCCTAGACTAGACGGTGCCAAATACCCCAGGCCCAACCCCCAAACATATATGAAAAGGGGTTACTTCTAAATTACAATGTGTTCCTCTGCTTATCAGGAAAGGCCTCCTGTGTGCTGCGAGTGTCACTAAACGATGGCAGCAAAACCCTCCAGACCCATTCCCCACCAGGATTTGGATTACCTCATGAGGGTGACAGATACTGTCTTAGGGCTTCAGCAAGCTGTGGTTCATGCTGGAGCTGGGCATGACTTGGTATGAGGATGGGCAGAGTCGGTCAAGGGTTCCATGGGTTCAGTTCATCACGCTGCATTGACATGAACATTATTCAGCTTTGATTCACTTGGGGTCTGTGGTAGTGATGAGAGTGTGCAATCAAGCCCCATATTTGTTCAAATCAGGGGCTCCTTAATGTGCTAATTAGCTCATTGTGCTTGCTGTGCCCCTGTGAGGTAAACCCTAATGATCACTTGCCTTGATTTTGTGGCTTTCTGTTTTCTACTCTACTGCAAACCTTAGGAAAACCCAGCATGGCCCTAGCCCAGAAGACGGGACTTAGCTGTAGCTACTATGGTTATGTTCCTGGTGTCCTGTGCAGAACAGCCACCCATGTGTCAAAGACACTCCACTGCTCTCAGGCACACCTTAATCCCCCATTCATTGTCAGTTAGGAATTTTATGGGGCATCAAGATGATATCAGGTTTGTGTAAAGGTCTATGAGCACCTCAGAAGGACTGTCCCTGGCCTGAGGAGGGGTAAGCCAGTAGGGGCTTCCATACCATGTCACAGGTGCTAAGCTAGGAAAAGGGCACTGTATTAGTTCCTCTGATGTTGCTGTGATAAAACACCATGATCAAGGCAACTTAAAGAAAAGAGAGTTTATTTTGGCTTACAGTTCCAGAGGGACAAGAATATTCTTCTACTTAAATATAGGCAACCTACCGTAAAACAGCAGAGCATGTTATGATGGCTGTAAAACTCTGAGTTCATGTCCATGCTGACTAATCCCTTGATTGTATCAGAGGTCAAATGGTGTGCTTAACTTGAGTATGTGAGTAAACTCGATCAAAGTGTGGGAATCAATGAAGCCACCAAATGGTATGTCTCAGGAGGCTAGTCTGTGAGTGATGATTGACTCCATATATCTACTGTTAGGAAGCTCAGAAGACTTTATCCTTGCCCTTGAGGGCTATAATGCATCAAATGCTGCACTTTACTACTTAGCACAGAAACTGAGAGCACCGTGGTCCATGAAGATGGGTCTAATTTGTCTTCAAAGTGTCAATAGGAGTTTTCTCAACTATTAGCACTGCTCTCTGGTAGACACCTGACCAGGGTGAGTTCTGTCGTACACATGGGGTGCCAGAAGAAGAGTCAAAATGTGTTCCTTCAGGGTGCACATTGCAGAGACCCAACAAAGTCATCCTTCAATTCATAACAGAGAGCACAGAAAAGCCAAGTCTCTTACAGAATGGGGGAAGGGTATATCAGAAGTCCTCAATGTCTGTTGTGTCTACACAGCCCCTATCGTGCAAGCCAATCTAATAGATCCCTCTTGTAATTTACATTTGTTCTGCTGGTTTTGTTACTTAGGAGCATCTAAAACAGGAAACAATAAGAGGAGTAAAGATAAAATAGGCCTTATATAGTTCTCAGGGTTAGTATTGGAGGATAAGACAGATCTGATCTTGAGAAAGGCAGAACTCACTAACCTGCAGCATATCTTTCTTTCTGATACCAAAGCCTTCAGTTGAAATCTGAAACATATATTAATGTTATTATATCCATGACAGTGTTACTTACCAGATTATACATGCTTACAGCCCCAGCTTGAATCCAAAACCTCTGGGGGGAGCCTTGGCCCCTCCTCCAACAATCATGGGAAGACAGTTTTTCAACTGCAAGAAACAGGACCTTTATTTATATCTAGAATACAACAAAAGACATTTCTGGGTAGCTAAGCATAGCACAACACACAGGCATTGTTAGAGGTGGTTTGCAGACACTCTAGCCAATTTTTAAACACAATTTTTCGTGCTAAAACCACCAGGACCCTCACTTTTGGAAAATGAGGAAAAGTTCATTTCTACCACCTATTTCTATGTACCTAGCCAGGTTCCAGGAAGGACGAAGAAAGAAGTGTCTGCTGAAAATCCCCTCCATGCTAATTCCTCGGTCATGAGATAGACAGTAGGTATCATATATTCCTCTTAGAGGGAAAGAGAACAAAGCCAAGTGTGTTTCTCAGGCCAGTTAGTGTGACCAGTTCACCCAGCTGGGCTGGGACTTGGTTTAGGACTGAAATTGGTGAAGCATGAAGAACCTGTCAGTCCTGAGAAAACTCAGACACTAGTCATGGGTGAACAAGCTTAGACCTCATAGGTTCATTCCTGATGTTATGGCCAGCCCATCTGTCCATAGACTGCACAGTTTTGGCTCTTTGACTCTTAACACTCCTACAGAATATAATGTCTAAAGAGGCTATGTTAACGCCTTGGTGACACTTCTGGGTTATTACCACAGTCCATTTGTTCCCTGAAGTGATCCTGTGACCCAAGAACAGGCTCACTGTGATTACCATGGTTTTGTTCTCAGGGATGCTTTTGTAATTCCCCCATTGGAGGCAGGATGCCTGCACAATCTCCTAGTGTAGACCCAGCTCCCTCTATCAAGCAATCCCAAGAATGAGGCAGAGACCACAACCTCTCAGGAGCTACCTCCCTGTAGGCATGGTTGCTTTGCTGGAATCCCTGTGTACTTCAAATTAAGCAGGCAGAAAATCCTCACACACCAGCTCTGCAGGGCAGCTGTTCCAGTTACCTCAATCACCAGTCAAGCACATCCACACTGCTGGAAACTGGCTGCAAAAAGCAACAGCCTAAATTCAGTGCTCTTGGAAGTCCTTGGAGACGAGACAGAACAATGGCCTAAACTGTCCACTGCTGGCCCACCTGTAAACCTGAAAGGCTGGTCCAGGGAGAAGTCTCTGGTGAGGTGAATGCAAAATGGCTGATGGGAAACAGGAGGTATCTTCCTTCAGCTGGCCTGGCATTGGTATCTACCAGTCTTTCTAAGGTGTTTTTTAGAGCTGCTTCCTCCCCTGTATCCTGCTCTCCTCCTTCCTGAGTGTCTCTCATCCTCACTGCACACTTTTACCCTCAGTAACAGGCAATGTTCTAGGTAAACCTAAGGAGAAGGAGGAGAACCCTAAATGGCATGGCTTCTCCCCCTAGATACCCCAACCTAAAGACAAAAAGCCCGTTTTCTACCCAGCTGTTCTCACACAAGCCAACGGCTTCATTTCCTCCTTAAAAATTCAGATTTGCCTTTTCTGTCACATCAGACAGTCTCCTGAGGTTTATAAATGACAAGGGGAAATTGGCTACACAGACCCAAGAATGTATCCCTTTATTTATCTAAATGTCAATGATCATTTCCCAGTAGACCAGGGAAAGAGCAACAGCAGTGCTATTTGCCACCTGCAGCCCTCTCAGCAAGAGAAGCAAGGGTGCCTGCTCTTCAGTTCTGCACAGTACGGCAGGCACCCCATGGGCGCCCATTTCAGGAAGCATGTGGTGGCTAGTTTTTCACTGTTGTAACAAAATGCCAGGGGCTGAACAACTGTATAAGTTTTTTATTTATAATGTTATAAAGAGGTGATTTAGCTCACAGATTTGGAAAACTCACATCTAGAGCTGGATTACTTCCTGGAAAAGTACTAAGGTGGCTTGGAGTATACATGACAAGAGACGAGAGCATGGGGGTAAGCACGTGTGCACACCCTCTTTTTTTATATGGCATCATAAAGCTACCAAGATTCAACATGCAGCTCTAGTCTGGTGATTTTAATCATATATATCTAGCTCCCTCCCTGAGCCCTGCCTCTTAATACCACGACCTCACTACACTCAATTCCACACTTAATGCCTCATAATGGGGATTACATTTCAATATATAAATCTTTGGGAGACATGAAAAACTATGTCCATGCCACAACTATGTATATCCACAGAAGAACATGCACCAAAGACTAAGAAGGTTCTAGCATAGCTGAATATCCTAAGGGTGCTGGGGGAGAGGTGGGGGTAGCTGTCATTGCTTCAGAAACCCCAGTGGTTGGTATGACTGACTTGTCACCATGAAACAGTTCCTAGAAAATCAGTCAAAACCACAGTAAAAAAAATTAAAATAGTAGACTATAGGAAATCAACTAAGTGTTAACATAAATACTATGCTAAGATCCTTAACTATACCAATTCATGTCTAGTATTGCCACTCAATGGTGGAGTGCCTGCCTAGCATGTACAGGGGCCTTGACTTTAAATCCTAGTTCTGGGAGGAATGAATGAGTGAATGAATGAATGAGAGGGGTTTTTTGGTTGTTTTGTTTTGTTTGAGCTTGAGAGACTATATATAGGTGAACAGTGACAGCATTCCAGAGAAGACTTTCATTCAGGTTTGCCTCTGCAACCTACTCCTGTCCATCAAGTGCCAGTGTACAAGGTCCTAACACTCTATGGAATGCCCTGGGAACTCTTAAAGTACTAAGGGTTTGATAGGAGATGCAGCCCTGTCTCTGGAATTTATGAAAAAAAAAATCTCACGTGCAACAGAATCTAAGTACTGTTGCTGAAAACCGAATGTGATGGAAGCCCTCCTCTGCTCAGTAATTGGACCCACGACCTTTATGCTGCTTCCCCCCATTTCAGAGAAAGAGCCAGAAAAGGAGCACATAAAAATCTATTTAGTTAACATTTGGACAAAAGCATTTGAAGATAAAATCCTTGGCCAAGTAGATTTTGAAGATTTCTATTGAGTGGCTGCTTCTTTTCTAAATCATCCACCAAATCCATGGCATACAACTGCCAGTGACTCTATTCATCAGGAAGGGCTGTATTAAACTTTGCGGCAATATTGAGAAGCTGATCATAAAATAATGTTCATGAAAGAAATTATTGCTTGACCCAATAAGGAATTTGAGCTGTATATTTTCCCTAGATATATGCCTCTAAAATTAAACACTGAATTAACCTTAAGAAATAAGAAATTTTAATCCAGCTGAGATAACTGCTTATTTAACCCATCTTCCAACTGATGACACCCAATTACAATATTCTTAAATCTGGATTACTACTCCCTAATTTCAGAAATATTGTGGAGTTGAAATAGCCTTACCTGCTTTGATAGATAAAACATCTGACATTCTTTATTTTCTGTCTCAGACAACAGCAGCTCTCAATTTCTACATTCCCAGTTTTCTATGTTTATTTTGGAAAACAAAACAAAATGATAACACAAAAAACACAGGATCTTAGTAACCTGAGGTCTCCCTAGCCTGACAGTTCTCAGAGACAGAGCATTGGAAAGCTGACCTGTGATAGCCACAAATTCCAGGACAATTGGGGTAATGCATAAGAGGGTAATGCATTGTGCTTCCAAGTCATTCCATGCAATGACTTGGAAGCACAATGTGTTGTCACTAGTGCTATACTCTAGTGTCCGGAAATTGTGCTGCTAAGGTAGAAGTCTGGCATTATGGGAAAGCCCTGAGTTTGATGCAAAATGATGGACTTCCTTTGTCAGCAGGGTCTCCCCTTCTCTATGTGGAAGTTCCCAGACTGCCAGACCACATCCTCTATCTAAGGAATGTCAAATAACCTTCAGTGAGAGTACAGGTCCAACCCTTCCTCCCAATTTCAGTGAGTAGCTGGGATTCCTGGAAATACATCTCCATGCTAATGAGATCTCTTAGTACCTTAAGTTTTCAGCCAATGACTTTTGTCCATGCCTCTTCCCCAACCTCCACTGCCCATATGAAATTTAGATACTATGTTCCCCCCTCTTAAGATAGGACCATATTGTTGCATATAAATGAACTATCCCTGGCACTCAACCCCAGAGAATCAAACACATTCACCCCCAAAACCCCTCTGGCTGCCCAAGATTTATAATGTCCCTGTTCATGAAATGAACTCATTCTCCATTCCTTCCCATGATTGTCTGAGACTCACTGTTTATTTTGGCCTAGGGAAGGAAGGGCCTTCTCCTTCCCAGAAGAATTTATCACTGGATCTACCTGCCTAAGTCAGGCTCCTGATACCCAGAGCCTGTGTCTCAGGGACAGTGTGGTTCCTGCAGCCACTATCACCACTCTGGTAGCTACCTTCAAAGCTCATTGAGGTGGCAAGCTTCTGCCATTTTTCCTGAACCTCACCTGTGCAAGTGGTGCTGAGTTGCGGGCCATTTCGGCAACTCAGCCTCCAGATTTGCCTGAGCCAAGTCTCCTGCTGAGTGTCCCCTGCTGTCCTGTACCATATGCAGCAGTGCTCACCTGCAGCTGCTGGTTGCTGTCTATTCCTGAAACAGTCACCAGATTTGCCAGAGGTAAATTAGGTCCTGGTAGCTGCTTGCCTGGGTCCAGGAGCTCAGAGCTCCTTGAAGCCACCCAGTTCCTTGAAGATGCTTCCAGCATAGCTAAAAGTGTTGTGACCTTTTATTATGCCACAGTGAGGTACTCTCTCCACTTTATGCTTATCATAAGGGCTATAAGACTTGGTGGTGGAGAGAATCCTTTCTTTCCCCTCTTTAGGATATCCTGTGACATGGATCCCATCCCGGGTTTGAGCCTTTTCTGCCCAGAAACCTACATTGCCTGGACCTTCTGGCAGAGAGTCATACACTTCCAGCTTGGTGCCTGACAAGGCCCAAGATTCCCAGGAGAGTACTGGACAAGGTTCCCTGGAAGATGTAGAATGACACTCCAGGGGGGCTCAGTGCTTTTGGTAGTTTTAGTGGGATGATCTCATTTCTGCATGGAAATACGCAGATACCCATTTAATTCTCTGTGACAAAATATCAGTGGTGATGGTGTCCCTGGTTTGGAACCATCTCACAAATCCTGATAGACATGAACAAGAGAGCTCAGGCAGTAAATAAATCTTGATAAGGAGGGGAGGAAGCTCAGGGACATTGAGGATATATCTTGAACTAGGATGATGGAGAATATCTGACCCAGAGCAGCCCAAGAGAAAACATCAAGGAGGAATAAGGCCAAGGAGCCAAACATGAGGTAAATTGAGGACCATGTGGCAAAATCTTAAAAGAAAACATGCAATATGTATGTCACAAGTACATAAAAGCAGTCCTCCACAGGGCACAATCAAGGAATTAGTCATGTCTTTTGACACCCTCATCAATGTTTGATGTACAAACACACAAACATACATACTTATGCATATATGCGCACATATATGTACATATGCATAAACACACATGTGCACCTATTATATCTTTGTAACTAACTATGATCTGTTGACATTTGTTAGCAATGGTTTTAAGATGCTAGTGGGATAGAAGTTAGGCTTCTTTAGTGAATTAGTATGCAGTTCAGCTTGGTGTCTAACAGCACACAAGGAGGGGCTTAGCTTCCCTTTAACTTGCTGAAATGGACAAAGTCCAGTTGAGGACATAGTTCTGTGAGAAACACGAAATGCCTCGTTGCAGGAGCATCACTAGGAAACCACACAAGCCACAGGTGATGTTGGTTGCCACAAGAAGTCATGGAACCACTGGATATTGCAAGAAATCCTTTGGGCCCTTGAGAGTGCTGAGGATTGTGAAATGATGCAATATATAAAGCAAAGAGCTCCATGAGACACTCTCTTATTCTCTCTTCCTCCTGCCCTCACAGACTGAGAAGGCAACACAAGCTGGAGAAGTACAGCAAGGATTGCCTTTCATCACTACTGAGTCCACAGATTTATAAACTGAGAGGTGGGCAGGGCGTGGTGGTGCACATCTTTAATGCCAGCACTTGGGAGGCAGAGACAGGTGGATCTCTGTGAGTTCAAGGCCAACCTGGTCTACAAAGAGTTTCAGAACAGTCAGGGCTGTTATACAGAGGAACCCTGTCTCAAAAAAAACCCTAAAGAGAGAGAGAGAGAGAGAGAGAGAGAGAGAGAGAGAGAGAGGTGGAGTTCAAAATAGAGACTTTTTGCTGCAAATCCACCAGAGAAAGACTTTTTGAGACAAATAAGGCTACAAAAGATACAGGCAGAGTTCAGAAGCCACTGGGAGAAGCTTTAGACCAGGAAGCATACACAGGCCATGGAGACTATAGAAACTAGTCTCAGCTGATGGAGGAAGCTGACCTCAGTTAGTGGCTAAAACAGAATGACTTTATAAGCCAATCACAATCTACCAGTTGAAGTAAACTGGCCATATGAACTGGCAAAGTTAGGCCCAATGGGACACTAAGGTTGAAAAGGACTGCCTGCTGGAATTGCTGTAAAATCAGGTTATCCTACACAGACCTACACTAAGAATATTAATATCTTTTTAAGAAAGGTAAAATAGCGGGGCAGCAATAAAGTCGGACACATTCTGATCCTCAGGAAGGCTGACTGGACCACGGAAGAGATATACTCCTGCTGAATGGCAGCTTGTGAGACTCAAACCTATCTGGACTTGCCCAGCAAAGCCAGGGATAATAAAGAACTCTGTACTGGAAATATAGACACTGGAAGAACAGAGACACCAGACACGGGACATGGAGTGCTTCCTACTGGGAGAGTGCACTCCCTGCTGTAGTGGAAGAGCCTCAGTGGAAACGATGATGTCTTTTCAGGATGTCAGCTGGTGGTTTTGACGTCCAAACAGAGGCCTTCCTGGGTGCAGGCATCTGACACCCAGGAGAAGACCAGCAGAGCTACTATGGTAAGACTGGGGGCAATAGTCCCTGGGATTTGCAGCATGGCAGGTCTGGCTGACTGGTAACTGGGCAATTGATCGATCGAGTTGGCAGGCACTGAGCTTTCCTGAGCCCAAGCACGCTGTGATCAGGATATAGACTATGTATTAGAACTCCTTAACCCACCCCTTACCTGGCCCCTCGGCTAGGCTCTCCGCTCTTCACTCAGGATGCAGCATCTAAGTCACAGACCAGAGTAGTGAAGCAGTTCTGGACCATTGTGTGCAGTCAGAGAAACAAGGCTGCATGATTCACAGAACTTCAATATGAGAGGCACAGGCTGGCTCTGAGTCTCTTGTCTGAGAATAGATTGGGTGGCCCATTGTTACATTATTGATACCCTAGCTACAGGGAATCTGTTAGAAGCCCCGCTGACCCAGACAGGCTACTCTGGAACACAGCTCCTCTGACAGGGAAAAGGCAGCTGATATCCTCCCTGAGTCCAAGTGCTGTAGACACCTTGTGAATACCATATTAGAACTCCATCCCCATACCCACTTTGGCAGGGCTCTCGGTCTTCTGCCTCAGTCTACAGCATCTAGATATTGGTCCGGAACAGGAAAGCAGTTCCAGACTATTAAGTGTTGCCTGAGCAAGTGGGTGGCACCAAAACACAGAGCTTCTGACAGAGAGGCACAGGTTGATCCTGAGACCCCCCCGGATAGTATTTTTGGAGGACTACAAACACAGTCCTGACACCCTAGCTACAGGTAAACTGCTAGAAGTCACACTGGTGCAGGCAGGCTAGACTGGAGAACAGTGATTCTGGCCTGGAAATGGCAGCTGAGTTTCCCCAAATCCAAGCAATGTGGAGGATGTGAATTTCACATCAGAACTCACCGCCAGCAGCTGCCCTACACCTCAGGTGAATACCCAGGCTACAACACAGAGAACTCTGACTCAACAGCAGTGAAATAGCCACAGACCATTGCTCATTACCTGGGTGACATGGGTTGTACCAGATCGCAGTGCTTCTGGCTATAAGGAGCACATTGAACCTAAGAACCCCCTGAGAGAAGCTTGGGAGGACCATGATCACGGTCCTGAGGCATAAGCTGCAGGGTAGCTGCAGCTCCAGCATACAGTCTGTGGCCTGCCATACCCCACTGACATCACTAAGAAGACCAACTGGATCTCAGGAACCTGCAGGTGGGAATAACATATGCCACCCCAAACTCTGACCTGAGTTCTCAATTGAGATACAACAGCAAGGGGTGAGCTCTAGGAGACACACTGAGAACCAGCCCCCACAAAAGGCCCCATCCAGCCCATGGAGAGCTACAGATCACCAAGTTATACGGCCTCTACACCAAAGCTCCCTTCTTGGCACCAAGCCCAGAAGGCACCACAAACAAACAGCTAAGAACAACCAGATGACTAAAGGCCATCAAAAGAACAGAACTGACAAGAGTCAGAGAAATATGATTCCAACAAAATTCAGCTAAGCTAGTACAGCAAGCTCTGACCATCCCACCACAGCTGAAACACATGAAAATGATGACAAATCTATACTTTCAAAAATGATACAGACCATACAAAGAAGAAAATAAATACCTGAAAGAATTTAAATAATGAACAATTTTACAAATGAAAGCAATGAAGAACTCCACTGGAGAACTCTAAGCTAACTCAGTCAAACATGAATGGGAAAGAGACAAGGCTGTGAAAGATTTGAAAGATTTGCAGAAAAAGACAGCCAAATCGGAGCAGGAAATGTATGAAATGTACAAAACAGTTCAAGACTTGAAATTGGAAATGGAAACAATAAAGAAAACACAAGCAGAGATAATCCTGGAGGTGGAAAACTAAGGAAAGAGAACAGGAATGACAGATACGAGTATCACAAATAGGATAGAAGAGATGGAAGACAGGATCTCAGGTGTGGAAGATTCGATTGAAGAAATCAGTACAACAAGCAAAGAAAATGAGAAATCTAAAAAAGTTCTCATCCTCTTGCCCCTAGAGGCATTGCAGGTGTGACTGCTATGTTACATGTGCATCAGAAGGTGGCACAGAGGAGAGAGGCTATATCTACATTCAGTGTTCTGAGCTATGAACATCTGAATGAACAGTAGCCTAACATTCCTGGGGGGAAAAAAGCAAGCTGGATACCAACACCATTTTGGTGCCATGGGGTAACCTGAGATGACTACAAGACCAATACAGGTTACAGCCACTACAAGGCAAGCACCAGATGGGCTCCCAGGGCAGGAAACAAACCAGAAACTAGAAGAACTCTGCCTGACCCTGGATGTGGAGGTTGTAAATGACCCAGCCTTGAGGAAGTGAGATGCCTCACTTTTACCCTCATCACCATTGGCCAACAAGAGATCTGGACCAGAAGGGTGTCACAGAAGCAGAAGAGCTGTCCCTGCCCCTCACATGCTGAAGCACTCTGAAAAGTATGTCCTGCACCCTGCCTGGATAGCACACTACAGCTGGTCCTGGATATGGGGGTTATGGAGGGGTCATCCCTGAGGGAGTGAATGTGGGAGAGCCAGCCCTGCCTTTTTTCTGCTATGTGGTGGTACTGGCTAGGGAGAGATACCCCCTCTCTTTTACCCTCACCGTCATTGGCCTACAGGAGATCTCACAAGAGCAGGAGAGCTCTCCCTGCCATTCACATGCTGCAGCACTCGGGAGAGCAGGCCCAGCACCTTTCCATAGTAGAATTGGCCATGCAAGTAGGGGTTGCAGGTCCAGAATCAGGGCTTTGAGTTGGCCCAGCCCAACATCTACCCCATGGATGAACAGCTGGAGTATAAGAAGAGGTCAGTTCCACAACTCAGGACTGCAGGATCTCCATGACACAGGACGGTTATGGCATATCTGAGAGGAATCCAGTGAGGTTCTAGTACTGACAGAAGAGTGGAAACCAGGGGACTCATACCAGACCAAGGAGTCATTATAATGAATATTTGCAAACACAAAGGGGAATATTGTTGGATATACTGACATACACTGCAGCTTCCACAATAAGCTGTTATTTTGTTTTATGCTGCGACAGGTTGCTAGCATGGAGGGGGAGTCAGAGGAGAGGTGGGAGATGGGAGGGAATAGTGTGCATGAGGTGAAATTCACAAAATAATTTTTTTCAATACAAAAAAAGTAAAATAAAATAGAACATGTTTACTATTTAAAAAGTTCTCACCCACAACATCCAATAAATCAAAGACTCAATGAAAAGATGGTCTCTAAGAATTATAGGCTTAGATGAAAGAGAAGACTCCTGACTCCAAGGTCCAGGAAACATCTTCAACAAAAATCGTAGAAGAAAACTTCCCAAACCTAAAGAAAGAGATGCCAGTGAAATTCCAAGAGGGAAACAGAACACCAAATAGATTAGACCAGAAAAGAAATTCCTCTCACCACATAATAATTGAAATTCTACCTGTACACCTAAGAGGGAAAAACAGCCGCACCACAAGAGCAAAGGTAAGTGAGATTATTTTTTCCGGAGTTTCCAACATGGCAGCACAGTGTGAACTGTAGCAGAGAGGCAGAGACCTAACCCAGTCACAGCAAAGCAATTAAGAGCCAAGACTGGCTGCAAACAGAGCCCACGACTGTGTGTTCTCCACAAATACTGGGACGGGTGGTCACTCACCCTAGCCCCAAGCATCTGAGGCAGTCAGCAAAAGTCACACTGAGTGTGACATCTGTTGTGGGTAGAGCTCCCTGCCTGCATAGTCAGCCTAGCTGGGCAGCCAGAACGACTGGGTCAGTGAGAGGAGAACACAGACCCAACCACAGCTCTACCTGCCTTTCTGAGGAGACCTGTCAGCTCCCAGGTCCTCAGAGGCTAGCCCTCTCCCCACTCCAATCCCCTCTATATTGGTCCAATTGGGTCACAAGTAGTTGAGGAGAGCTGCAGCCACCCTCATCTCCGAGAGCCAATCAGTCTATTACAGGAACCTGTCCGCCATCTGGAGGTAAACACCAGGATCTCAGGATCAGCCAACCCCCAGGGCAGGGAGTTTTCCTGAGCACCAAGGTCAGGTAACAAAAGAAACAAACAGATAACACCTGGGTCCATCGGATGACAAAAGGTCAGAGCAAGAACATGGTAAAAAAAAAAAAAAAAAAAAAAAAACGAAAACAA
>CAJQZJ010004687.1:6336370-6353183 GCA_907164525.1 Lophiomys imhausi | reverse complement strand
AACTGAAGAAATTAAACACCAAAAAATCAAATAACCCCATCAATAAATGGGGTACAGAGCTAAACCGAGAATTCACAGAAGAGGAATCTCTAAAGGCTGAGAGGCATTTGAGGAAATGTTCAACATCTTTGGTCATCAGGGAAATGTAACTTAAAACAACTCTGAGATTCCATCTCACACCTGTCAGAATGGCTAAGATCAAAAACTCAAATGATAGCACATGCTGGCAAGGATGTGGAGAAAGGGGAACACTCCGCCATTGCTCATGGGACTGCAAACTTGTGCAACCACTTTGGAAATCAATCTGGAGATATCTTAGAAAATTGGGAATAAATCTACCTCAAGACCCAGCCATACCCCCTAGGGCATATATCCAAAAGATTCTAAACGAAACCACAAGGACATTGCCTCAACAATGTTCATAGCAGCTTTATTTGTAATAGCCAGAAACTGGAAACAACCCAGATGTCATTCAACTGAAGAATGTATAAAAAAACTGTGGTACATTTAAACAATGGAATACTACACAGCTGTCAGAAATGAGGAAATCATGCAATTCTAAACCAAATGGATGGAACTAGAAAAGCTCATCCTAAGTGAGCTGACGCAGTCCCAGAAAGATAAACATGGTATATATTCCCTTACAAATGATTATTAACCATACATCAGAGGATAACTATCCTACAACCCACACACCCAAATAGATAGGAACCTAGCATATCTATCCTAGGAAAAATTCTACCCACCAGTGAGTCATGGAATGCTGCAGGTTAGTGGAACACCACACCCTAGATGGTGTGCCTTATCAATCTCCAGTACAAGTGGAAGCTCTTGGCCCTCACATGACACAAGATCTGAGGGAGTATCATATGTTGGGGCCCACCTCATCTGAGGAGAAGGAGAGTACCAAGTAGAGGAACAAGGAGGGAGGGAGGGAGGGAAGGAGAGAGGAAGGGAGGGACCAGGAGGGCAGGAAGGAGGAAACTACGTTCTAGGAGTAAATAATACTTTTTTTAAGAAAAGAGTTAATAAACTTAAAAAATATAATAAAAATACAATGTAAAATTTTTAAACTATAATTTACCAAAGGTATAATTGCCTTACTGGCATGAAAGGAAAATGGCCTTAATTTCAGATTAGAATGTTAGACTGCAGGTGGCCACAGAGATTGCAAAAACTTGATAGCAGCTTAAAAGTTATTTTTTTTTTTTTTTTTTGCAGAGGTATAGGATATTTCCATGGTTTGGCATTAAAAAGCAGGTAACAGGTTTAAAACACTGTAAATAAATTAAAGGTGACAGCTGTTCAACCTGGATTTATAAACCTCCAAGAGTTGAAAAAACTTAGAACTAAGGTAAAATAATGCATGGTGTTAGCCCATGCCCTTACCTCCAGCAGAGACAGGAGGATCACTATAGAGTTAGTTGTCTTATAAATTCTAGAGTTACAAGAAACAGGGTAGTGATGGTGCACACCCTTACCCATCATTGGGGAAGAATACACCCTTAATCCCAACACACTAGAGACAGAAACAGGCAGATTTCAGAGCTCAAGGTCAGCCTGATACAAAACAAGCTCTAAACAGAGAAAAACTTTGATCCAGGGGTGGAGGAGCACATCTTTAATCCCATCATTTGGGAACCACATGTCTTTGATCCCAAAACTTAGAATGCAGAGACAGGCACATAGGATTTGGAAGGATTTAAGTTTAAAAGCTACTTACAAAAGGCAGGCTGCAATTCAAACAAATTGTCCATTGAGATCCCAAAATATATACACTAAAGGTTTGTTTAGCTCCAAAATATCAAAATAATTTCTTCTTTAATCCGGATTGAAAGGTAAAACTTTATATATGGTCTAAAAACCAAATTTGCTCCAAGAAAAATATTACCTGCCCCCCCCCCCAAAAAAAAAGGTAATTGTCCCAGAGTTAGGATTAGGGCAGGACTCTGTTCTTATCTTTCCAGGAGATTTAAAGCATTCATTCAAGGAATCCAGGGACAGCTGGACAACAGAAACCTCAGCAGAAAACAGATCAGACACCAAAGAAGACGAGTGGCCCAGATGATCCAGCCTTGCAGACTTCCTCAATAGCAGTTTCCTCAAAAGTATACAACCACAACAACTCAAAATCGCTAAGATCGTTCAGCTCCACAGACTGCTCCAGCCAGAACTTCAGTAATCCTCTGAAGATCAGCTTCTGTCTATGAACTTCTTTGGACATCTAAATAGCTGAGCACAAAAGGACTGAACATCAAATGATTCTATTAATATTTTTAACCATTTTTCCATTCTTATTTGGTCCCCAAGCAGGTTTACTTTGTCCCAAATCAGCAGGAAGTCATTTTAAGAGAACAACATCCCATCCCCAGAAGGTGGGGAGGGTGTTCCCCACCCCCTTTGGTTATTTGATAAATAATAAAAAAATTTTGTTATTTAGGGGAAAAGACTACAAGCTGTTAAATGGGTTTGGAGGTTAGACACAGGGACTTCTCTCTTTTTCTTTTCTTTATCCTTCTTTCTCTCCTATGTAGGAGTGAAAAGACTTGAGAAAAATGGGACATAGACATAGTATAGGAAAGATCAAGAAAAAAGGACAGATTATTGAATATGGCCTTATGCCTTTGTATACTGATACAAAATTAATATTATATTTGGCTAAATTGATATTGATCATTGTATATTAAGGCAAAATTAAGATTGTATAGGGCTACATCGGTATTGATCTTTGTATATTGATACAAAATTAAGATTATATTTGGCCACATTGGTATTGATCTTTGTATATTGTTACGAAATTAAGGGTAATGCTTCTTAAAGTTATTGTTCCTAGTAATGCTTAAAAATGAAATGTCAAGTTTTGGCCTCTTGCTACCAACCATCATATACTGTTTAGGATAATTAAGAAATGGAAACTAATAGTCATGCAAACGTGTCATTTTGTTAGTTACTATGACAGTCTATCACAGTTATTTTCTTTTTTTTTTTTTTAAGATTTATTTATTATGTATACAGTGTTCTACCTGCAGGCCAGAAGAGGGCACCAGATTTCATTATGGATGGTTGTGAGCCACCATGTGGTTGCTGGGAATTGAACTCATGACCTCTGGAAGAGCAGCCAGTGCTCTTAACCGCTGAGCCATCCCTCCAGCCCTATTTTCTAAGCTACTCAGAAACCAAGTTGCTAAGAGACAAGCAATATTTGCTTATCTAAATATAAGAGATAAATAGGGCATCTTCAAAAACCTCAAAAGATCTGCAGAATATGGCATTCAAAGATGTTATCTTAACTTAAGATTTTTTGATATCGAGACATGTCAGCTCCTGACAGCACCCCCTATTCTACTCCAAGTAGAAGATGAGCATCGAAGAATCTCCAGTGGGAGATGGTTGAATTGGTGGTAAGCCTTTCTCTTGGCAAGATAAACCCCTTGCTTCAACTGTAGACAGACTTCTGTCCAAAAAGGACAAAACTTGGAAGCAGGTAAGTCAAGTCGACAGCCTAGCTCTGCTGGGTAGGTAAGTCCTTCATAATTCCTGCTCTACAACCAATGTCTGTCAGAGAAATGGGGCCAAATGGCTGAAGATTGATGCTGTAATGTATGGAGAGAAAATGAGAACTGTCCAGGCAGCCACTGGTATGTCATTTTTTAGTTTTGGAAGCTGCAGGCCCTGCACTTCCTATATAATCAGATATATTTATCCCTCTCAGGTCTCTGAGGTGGTTGAAGAATAGATAGCTAGAGTCTCATAGTTAAATTTTGAGTTGTTTAGGAATCAAGAGGGTGTTCTGGATCTAAGAAGATGTTTTTAAAATTGTGAGGCAAGTTAGTATGAAAGCTGAGTTAGATATAGAACTTTAAACTCATGGAGATGGTTAGATAGTAGAATGTTAAAGTCAGGTGCCAAAAACATATGGACTGGACATTGGGAATATATGCTAAGCCATATAACTCTTAAAATTGTGGCCTATTTATTATTGTTGTTTTGTATTGTATTTATAGTTATAAGAAAAAGAACCATTTGTTGGACTGAAAGGGAGAGCTGTTGGGGGGGAAAAGAAATACCTTAAACTAAAAAAAAAAAAAAAAAGAAGGAAGAAGATGGGGGTTGAGGGGAGGAGGGTGGAAAGGTGGGACTGGAGGGGGGAGTAGGGAGGGGATTTTGATTGAGATGTACCTTGAAGAAATAAAAAATAAATTATTATTAAAAAATAATTGAAATTCTAAATGTACAAAACAAAGAAAAATATTAAAAGCTGTAAGAGAAAGACATCAAGTATCATATAATGCCAGACCCATCAAAATTATACTTGACTTCTCAGAAACTTTGAAAGCCAGAAAGACCTGGGAAGATGTTCTACAAGCCCTAAGAGAACATAGGTGCCGTCCCACACAACTATACACAGCAAAATTTTAGACAGGGAAAACAAGATATTCCATGACAAAATCAAATTTAAACAGTATCTGTCCACAAATACAACTCTACAGAAGATCCTAGAAGGAAAATTCCAACCAGAGAAGCTAATTATACCCAAGAAAACAAAGGAAGCAAAAAATCCTGCTGCAAGTAAATCAAAAGAAACACACAAGCACCACTTACATCAAAATAATAGGGAGCAACATTGTCATTAATATCCCACAACATCAATGGACTCAATTTCCAATAAAAAGACACAGACTTACAAAATGGATCAGTTAAACAAGTCTCATCATTTTGCTCCATACAAGAAACATATCTCACTAACAAAGATAGACTCTCCCTCAAAGAAAAGGGCTTGGAAAAGGTTTTCCAAGCAAATGGTCCCAGGAAGCAAGCTGGAGTAGCCATTCTAATATCAAATAAAATAGACTTTCAACTGAAATTAACCAAAAAAGATAGGGAAGGGCACTACATGCTTGTTAAAGAAAAAATTCATCAAGATGACATCTCAATACTGAACATCTATGCCCCAAATATAAGGGCACCCACATTTGTAAAAGAAACTCTTCTAAAGCTTAAATCACACATTGATCACCACACATTAATAGTGGGAGACCTCAACACCCCAATCATAACAATGGACAGGTCATCGAGACAGAAACCAAACAGAGAAATAATGAGACTAACAGAGGTCATGGAACCAAATGGATCTAACAGATATCTACAGAATATTTCACCCAAACACAAAATAATACACCTTCTTCTTAGCACCTCACAGAACCTTCTCCAAAATCGACCATATAGTCAAACACAAAGCAAGACTCAACAGATAGGGAAAAAATAAAAATAATCCCCTGTATCTTATCAGACCAACATGGATTAAAGCTGAACTTCAACAACAGAAATAACAAAAAGCCTACACATTCATGGAAACTGAAGAACCCTCTACTCAATGACCACTGGGTCAGAGTACAAATAAAGAAGGAAATGAAAGACTTCCTTAAAGCCAACCAAAATGAAGACATAACATACCCAAACCTATGGGACACAATGAAAGCAGTGCTACAAGGGAAGTTCAAAGCACCAAGTGCCTTCAAAAAGAAAATTGTGACAGGTCATATTAGCAACTTAACAGCAGAACTGGAAGAGCTAGAAAAAAAAAAAAAGAAGCAAACTTTCCCAAGAGGATTAGAAGGCATGAAATGATCAAACTTAGGATTGAAATCAGCAACTTAGAAACAAAGCAAATAATTCAAAGAATCAACAAAACTGAGAATAGGTTCTTTAAGAAAATCAACAAAATAGATAAACCCTTACCCAAACTAACTAAAAGGCAGAGGGAAAATACCCAATTCAACAAAATCAGAAATCAAAAAGGAGAAATAACAACAGACATCGAAAAAATCCAGAGAATCTTTAGGTCTTACATCAAAAATCTGTGCTCCACAAAATTTTAAAACATAAACGAAATGGACAATGTTCTTGATAGATTCCACCTATAAAAGTTAAATCAAGAACAAGTTAGGAAATTAAACAGTCCTATAACCCCTAAGTAAATAGAAACAGTTATTAAAAGTCTCCTAACCAAAAAAAGCCCAGGGCCAGATGGTTTCAGCACAGAATTCTATCAGACATTCAAAGAATAGCTAATACCAATACTCTTCAAACTCTTCCACAAAATAGAAACAGAAGGAATACTGCCAAACTCATTCTATGAGGCCACAGTCACCCTGATACCTAAATCACACAAAGACCCAACAAAGAAAGAGAACTTCAGATCAATTCCCTCATGAAATTAGATGCAAAAATACTTAATAAATTACTTGCAAACCGAATCCAAGAACACATAAAAGTATCATACACCATGATCAAGTAGGCTTCATCACAGAAACGTAGGGGTGGTTCAACATATGAAAATCTATCAATGTAATCCACCATATAAACAAGCTGAAAGAAAAAAAAACATATGATCATCTTGCTAGATGATGAAAAAGCATTTGACAAAATCCAACAAACCTCATGCTAAAAGTCCTGGAGACAGCTGGCATACAAGGACCATACCTAGAAATAATAAAGGCAATATACAAGAAGCCAGTAGCTAGCATCAAATTAAATGGAGAGAAATTTAAAGCATTTCTTCTAAAATCAGAAACAAGGCAAGGATGCCCACTCTCCCCATATCTCTTCAACATAGTACTTGAAGTTCTTGCTAGACCAATAAGACAACTAAAGGTGATCAATGGGATGCAAATTGGAAAGGAAGAAATCAAATTATCCCTATTCACAGATGATATGATAGTATACATAAATGACCCCAAAAATTCCACCAGAGAATTACTACAAATGATAAACACCTTCAGCAAGATGGCTGGATAAAAAATCAATTCAAAAAAAATCAGAAGCACTTCTTTATACAGAAGACAAATGGGCTGAGAAAGAAATTAGGAAAACAACATTCTTCACAATAGCCACAACTCTAATCAAGCAAGTGAAAGACCTGTATGACAAGAACTTCAAGTCCTTGAAGAAAGAACTTGAAGAGGACATCAGAAGATGGAAAGATCTCCCATGCTCATGGATAGGTAGGATCAACATAATAATTATGGACATCCTACCAAAAGCAATATACATATTCAATGCATTTCCTATCCAAATACCAATGCAATTCTTTACAGACCTTGAAAGAACAATTCTCAACTTCATATGTAATTAAAACAAAAACTCTTTATAGCTAAATCAATCCTGTACAATTAAAAAAAAAAACATCTGGAGGTATCACCATCCCAGATTTCAAGCTATAATACAGAGCAATAGTAATAATAAAAACAGCATGGTACTGTTATAGAAACAGACAGGTTGATCAAAGGAATTGAATTGAAGACCCAGAAATAAATCCACAAACAATGATCGCTTAAATTTGATAAAAAATACAAAACCATACATTGGAAAAAGAACAGCAACTTCAACAATGGCGCTGGTTTAACTGGATGCCTACATGTGAAAGAATGCAAATAGATCCATACTTATCGCCCTGCACAAAACTCAGGTCCAAATGGATCAAAGACCTCAATTATAATCAGATACACTGAACCTGAGAGAAGAGAAAGTGAGGAATAACCATGAACACATGGGCACAGGAGACAGCTTTCTGAACAGAACACCAATAGCTCAGGCTCTAAGATCAACAATCAATAAATGGGACGTCATGAAACTCAAAAGCGTCTGTGAGACAAAGGAAACTGTCATTGAAACAAAAGGGCAGCCTGCAGACAAGGAAAAGATCTTTATGAGCCCCACTTCTGACTGGGGGCTAATATCCATCATTTATAAAGAACTCAAGAAATTAAACACCAAGAAACCAAATAACCCAATCAAAAAAATGGGAACAGAGCTAAATGAGAATTCACAAAGGAGGAATCTCTAATAGCCAAGAGACACTTGAAGAAATGCTCAACATCCTTAATCATCAGAGAAATGCAACTCAAGACGACCCTGAGATCCATCTCACACCTGTCAGAATGGCTAAGACCAAAACCTCAAATGACAGCACATGCTCGCAAGGCTGTGGAGAAAGGGGAACGCTCTTCCATTGCTGGTGGGAGTGCAAACTTGTACAACCACTTTGGAAATTAGACTGGCAATATCTTAGAAAACTTGGAAAAGCTCTACCTCAAGACCCAGTGATACCACTACTGGGTATATGTCCAAATGATTTCTCACAAGGACATCTGCTCATGTAAGTCCATAGCAGCTTAATTTGTAATAGCTAGAAACTGGAAACAACCAGATGTCCCTCAACCAAAGAATGGGCATGGAAGATTTGATGGAAGAAATCAGTACAACATCCAAAGAAAATGAGAAAGCTAAAAAATTTCTCACCCATAACATCCAAGAAATCAAGGACTCAGTGAAAAGATGGAAGCTAAGAATTATAAGCATAGAGGAAAGAGAGGACTCCCGATTCCAAGGTCCAGGAAATATCTTCAAAAAAATCATAGAAGAAAATTTTCCAAACCTAAAGAAAGAGATGCCAATAAAAATCCAAGAGGCTTACAGAACACCAAACAGATTAGATCAGAAAAGAAACTCCTCTCGCCACATAATAATTAAAACTCCAAATGTACAAAACAAAGAAAGAATATTAAAAGCTGTAAGAGAAAAAGGTCAAGTAACATGTAATAGCAGACCCATCAGAATTACACCTGACTTCTCCTCAGAAACTTTAAAAGCTAGAAGGGCCTGGACAGATCTCCTACAAGCCCTGAGAGAACATAGGTGCCCAGCCAGACTACTATACCCAGCAAAACTCTCTATCAACGTAGATGGAGAAAACAAGATATTCCATGATAAAATCAAATTTAAACAATATCTACCCACAAACCCAGCCCTACAGAAGATACTAGGAGGAAAATTCTAACCCAGAGAAGATAACTACACCCAAGAAAACAGAGGAAATAGAAAACTACACATTAACTAAACCAAAAGAAACACAGGACAACCACCTATACCAAAATAATGGGAAATAACAACCCCTGGTCACTAATATCCATCAACATAAATGGACTCAACTCACCAATATAAAGACACAGACTTACAGATTGGATCCGTAAACAAGACCCATCATTTTGCTGCATACAAGAATCACATCTCACTAACAAAGATAGTAAAACCTCAGGGTAAGGGCTGGGAAAAGGTTTTCCAAGCAAATGGACCCAGGAAGCAAGCTGCAGTATCCATCCTAATATCAAACAAAATAGACTTCCAACTAAAGTTAATAAAAAAAGACAGAGAAGGGCATTACATACTCCTTAAAGGAAATATTCATCAAGGGGACATCTCAATATTGAACATCTATGCCCCAAATACAAAGGCACCTACATTTGTAAAAGAAACACTTCTAAAACTTAAATCGCACATCGATCCCCACACATTAGTAGTGGGAAACTTCAACACCGCACTCACAACAATGGAGATCATCAAGACAGAAGCTAAACAGAGAAATAATGAATCTAACAGAGCTCATGAACCAAATGGACCTAACAGATATCTAAAGAACGTTTCACCCAAACACAAAAGAATACACCTTATTCTCAGCAACACACGGAATCTTCTCCAAAATCAGCCATATAGTTGGCCACAAGGATAGCCTCAACAGATACAAGAAAATTGAAATAACCCCTTGTGTCTTATCAGACCACCATGGAATAAAGCTGAACTTCAACAGCAAAAGAATCAACAGAAAGCCTACACACACATGGAAATTGAACAACTCTTTACTAGAGGGGGCAGGGAAGAAATAAAGAAGGAAATCAAAGACTTCTTAAAATCCAACGAAAATGAAGACACAACATACCCAAACCTATGGGACACAATGAAAGCTGTGCTACAAGGAAAGTTTATAGCACTAAGTGCCTTCAAAAAGAAAATTGTGACAGCTCATATTAGCGAATTAACAGCTAAACTGTGTGAATTGAAAAAAAAAAAAAAAGAAGAAGCAAACACTCCCAAGAGGAGCAGAAGGCTGGAAATCATCAAACTTAGGGCTGAAATCAACAACATAGAAACAAAAATAACTATACAAAGAATCAATGAAACCAAGAGTTGGTTCTTTGAGAAAATCAACAAAATAGTCAGACCCTTAGCCAAATTAACTAAAAGGCAGAGGGAGAAAACAGAAGTCAACAAAATCAGAAATGAAAAGGGAGAAATAACAACAGACATTGAGGAAATCCAGAGAATATTTGAGTCCTACTTTAAAAATCTATACTCCACCAAATTTGAAAACTTAAGCAAAATGGACAATTTTCTTGATAGATTCCACCTACAGAAGCTAAATCAAGATCAAGTTAACAGATTAAACAGCCCTATAACCCCTAAAGAAATAGAAACAGTCATTAAAAATCTCCCAACCAAAAAAAGCCCAGGGCTACATGGTTTTAACACAGAATTCTACCAGACCTTCAAAGAGGAGCTAACACATGAAAGTCTATCAATGTAATTCACCATATAAAAGGGATGAAAGAAAAAAAACACATGATAATCTCGCTGGATGCAGAAAAAGCATTTGACAAAATCCAACATCCCTTCATGCTAATAGTTCTGGAGAGAACGGGCATACAAGGACCTTACCTAGAAATAATAAAGGCAATATACAACAAAGCAGTGGCCAACATCAGATTTAATGGAGAGAAACTTGAAGTATTTCCTCTAAACTCAGGAACAAGACAAGGATGTCCACTTTCACCATATTTCTTCAATATAGTACTTGAAGTTCTTGCTAGAGCAATAAGACAACTAAAGGAGTTCAAGGGGATACAAATTGGAAACGAAGAAGTCAAACTATCCCTATCTGCAGATGATATGATAGTATACATAAGAGACCCCAAAAATTTCACCAGAGAACTCTTACAGCTGATAAACACCTTAAGCAAGGTGGCTGGATACAAAATTAATTCAAAAAAATCAGAAACCCTTCTTTATACAACAAATAAATGGGCTGAGAAAGAAATAAGGGAAACAACCCCCTTCACAATAGCCACAAACAATATAAAATACCTGGGGGTAACTCTAACCAAGCAAGTAAAGGACCTGTACAACAAGAACTTCAAGCCCTTGAAGAAAGAAATGGAAGAGGCCTTTAGATGATGGATAGATCTCCCATGCTCATGGATAGGTAGAATCAACATAATAAAAATGGCCATCCTACCAAAAGCAATATATAGATTTTCAATGCAATTCCTATCAAAATACCAACACAATTCTTTATAGACGTGTAAAAAGTTCTTCTCAATGTCATATGGAACAACAAAAAACCCAGAATGGCTAAATCAATCCTGTACAATAAAAAAACTTCTGGAGGTATCACCATCCCAGATTTCAAGCTGTACTACAGAGCAATAGTAGTAAAAACAGCATGGTACTGGTATAGAAACAGACCAGTAGTTCAATGGAGTCCAGTTGAAGACCCAGAAATGGACCCACACACCTATGGCCACCTAATTTTTTACAAAGAAGCCAAAATCGCACAATGGAAAAAGGACAGCCTCTTCAACAAATGGTGCTGTCCAACTGGATGTCCACTTGTAAAAGAATGAAATTAGACCCATTCTTATCCCCTTGTACAAAACTTAAGTCCAAGTGGATCAAAGACCTTAACATAAGGCTGGTCACACTAAATCTACTAGAAGAAAAATTGGGAGAAACCCTCGAACTCATTGGCACAGGTGACAACTTCCTGAACAGAACACCAACATCTCAGGACCTGAGATCAACAATCAATAAATGGGACCTCATGAAACTGAAAAGCTTCTGTAAAGCAAAAGACACTGTCATTCGAACAAAACGGCAGCCTACAGACTGGGAGAAAATCTTCACCAACCCCACATCTGATAGAGGGCTATTATCTAAAATCTACAAAGAACTCAAGAAATTAAATGCCACGAAACCAAATCATCCAATCAAAAAATGGGGGACAGAGCTAAATAGAGAATTCACAAAGGAAGAATCCCTAAATGCTGAGAGACACTTGAAGAAATGTTCAACATCCTTAATCATCAGAGAAATGCAACTCAAGATGACTCTGAGATTCCATCTCACACCTGTTAGAATGGCTAAGATCAAAAGCTCAAATGACAGTACATGCTGGTGAGAGTGCAGGCTTGTGCAACCACTATGGAGGTCAGTCTGGCGATATCTTAGAAAACTTGGAATAGCTTTGCCTCAGGACCCAGCCATATCACTTCTGGGTATACACCCAAATGACTCCTCACTGAATCATAAGGAAGTTTCCTCATCTATGTTCATAGCAGCCTTATTTGTAATAGCTATAAACTGGAAACAACCCAGATGTCCCTCAACCGAAGAATGGATTAAAAAACTGTGGTACATCTACACAATGGAATATTACTCAGCTATCAGAAACAATGAAATTATGCAATTTGCAGCCAAATGGATGGAACTAGAGAAGCTCATCCTGAGTGAGCTAACCCAGACTCAGATGCACATGGCATCTATTCACTTATAGTTGGATTTTAGCAATATAGTACAGGATATCTGTACTACAACCAACGCACCCAAAGGGAACATGGACATAGACTTTTTTTGTTTGTTTGCTTGTTTTTTATTTTTCTCTCCCTAGCAATGAGACACTTTTCACTGGTGGTACTGCCTTGTTGGCCCCCAGTGTATGAGGAGGTTCTTGGCCCTCATATGACTTGGGGCTAGGGACTGTTATGTAGGGACACTCCACTGCAGAGGAATGGGATGGAAGGGTTAGGGGATAGAGGGTGGGAGAGTGGGGCTTGGAAGGGGGGAAAGAGGGCAATATGATGGAGATATAACCTGAAGCAACACATAAATAAATTTATTTTAAAATAATAATGAAGTTTTGAACTAATACAATTCTAGTATGTCACACATCTAGATTACGCCACTGTGGTATCTCACACAGCCATAGCACATGGTCAAACCTGAGAAGCTAACACTGGTGCAATTCTTTAAACCCAACCACAGACTTCCTTTGGATGTCTCTCAGCCTCCAACCAAGTGGGTTTCTTTCTTACTTTATACTTTGTAACTGTGTTAATGTCCACACTCCAGCTCCTTCCACTCATTTTAGTATCCTTATATGGACCTTGCCTGGCCTGTAAGGGTTATGACTCAGACACTGGTGGGTGACCTCTTTCCTTTAACCCTTCTATTTTACTTGTTATATATTCTCTACAGAACAGCCACTCCCTTTTCCACAGTTGTTCCAGTGGTCACAGGTGTTGCCGTGGCTTTTTATGCTCTTATTAAAGATCTTGTTGCTTATATGATCTCAATTCAGGCCATGGGAGGCTTGCTCAGTGTGGCTGCTGTCCTCATCCTTTCGTGTCAAGTGTACTTTTGGAGGTTTTGTAAAACAAGACAAAATAAACCAACAAACACACCTTCCAGCTCGTGTTTTATTGTTCTCTATCTCGTACACTTGGCTTGAATTGTCCTGTTTCCTTATGGGTACACTGGTGATGACTTCTGACCCTTGCTCCATAGGATCTGAGAGAGCCCCTGACTCCTGCAGGGCTGCTTTGTGTCTCTTCTCTGGCAGCATTGAGATGGAAATTCTCTTAGAATTATTCCAAGCCTTTTCTGAAAGCACAGCAGGCCCTAGAAAGCAAATCTTTTCTCATGGCACAAAATCTCCCTATGTTGACAGATCCTGAACTCCGATGCCCCCCACTTTCTGAGTGGTTTTCACCTAGTCATCAGCTATTTCAGTGGATTTTTTCTTGCTGGTATGTTGTAGTCAGTGTCCTTTAGTACCTGCCTATCCTCAGACTAAGGTGAGCTGGTCACTGAACTACAGCTTCTTGGTGTCTCTGTTCTCATTCTAAGCACTGTCATAATGCCCTTTCTACTCTCTGCCAAGAGGGAGCTGGGAGGCCCAGACTGACTTGGAGCTTGTATCCACTCTTTTTGGCTAGGTCCTCAGCCCATACTCATTAGCCTAACCTTCCTGCTTGGCAATCATCCTTCAAACATTCACAATTCCCCAAGGGCTGTTAGGCTAAACTTTTTATAATTACAAATTTAGTTAACCTTTGGATACCTCTATGATTTTTCAATAGCCACTTCTTGCTATGCTGGCTGGGGTCCAGGTATCCTAAAATAATATTGCCAGTTCTCAGTGAAGATGCCAATGACAAGAGAGGTTCAGAGAAAACTGCTGATGCATCATGACCATCCCAGGCGAGAGCCACGCCTGCTCAGAGAAGGGAAGCTAATCTACAATATATATATATTTAAAGGTATTAGGAGCCTGCAGTGAGACAGGTTTATAGAAGGCAAGAAGCCTGGGTGGACTGCCACAGCACAGATCATGGCCTCAGCTACCTCATAGTCTAACAAATAAATAATACCAGAGATGTGTCCAAACAGTATAAGAGAAGGTGTGGTGAAACAATATTTCTTCCGGAGCATTCTCAGAACAAAAGGGAAAGAAAGCTTATCCTGAGATCAGAATGTGGAGGCAAGTAATTTCCCTACATAAGTCAAAAGAAAACTGCAGTAGGAAAACAGAATGACAGCAGGAGAGAACGCAGAAGACGGCATGTAGGGAAGGCATTCCCCTCCGGGAGAAGCTCAGAGTCACTGCCCAGCTCACACTTTGGTGTTCCCCTTCTCCAGAGCCATGACTGGTCATCAGGAAGACTGGAAGCCAGGGAAAGGGATTGGATGAACCCGCTTGAGCTTTCTGTGAGCTCAACTCAGGTCAGAGGACAGAGTTTAGAGCAGCGAGCGGTTCTCAACATATTGGTGGCAACCCCTTTTATGGGTGGCATATCAGCTATCCTGCATATCAGATATTTACACTGATTCCTAACAGTAGCAAAACTACAGTTATAAAGTAACAACGAAAAAAAATTTTATAGTTGGGGGTTACCACACATGAGGTTACAGCATTAGGAAGATTGAGAACCACTGCTCTAGAGCAGTGAGATGAAGCAAGCAAAGAACTGCCCTGAGTGGTGCATCCTCTCCTGTCCTGTCAAGCCAAGAGTCTTGGGGAGTACCACATACCACAATGTCTGCAGAGGCCCAGCCTACACTAAGGCTAAGGGTTGGAGGAAACTAGGCCAAGCCTGAGAAATCCAGGCTCTTCTTTCTGTGTGGTGTAAATTCTCCATTATGTAAGTACTGCTGCAAAGGAATTTAAATTTTTCTAAAAGTACCATTTGTAGAGTGTAGGGGCCTGAAACTCAAATCCCAAATGAGGCATCATGGGCAAAAGAGAGTGTGTGCAAAAGATGAGTGTGTAGTCTCATATGTGTGATGCCAAATGAGGTGTCACTCAGATGTCCATGCAAAGGGAGCCGCTGGTGAGGATGCCCACAGTGTGAGTCTGAAACAAAGGGAAGGGTGGGCAAAAGTGAACACAAATTGCCGCATATCCCTGGGCAGCATGAAGCCACCTCCGGTATGAGTGACACAGCGCTGCACGGTGACAGTCACAGCAATGCTACCACTTTTGGGTCACCTGAAAATTTGCATAGAGATCTTCATTGCCTTGTTGCATGTATTCCTTATGACAATCACTTAACGATGGAAAAACAGAATCAAGAATAGGGGGATGAGAACAAACTGAAACACGAGGAAGCTGGAACCAACCTGGGCATGCCACCTTCCAAAGTTGAAACATTTAGCTGCACGCCATGGCTTCTTTTTTCAAAATTTGTGTCTGTGTGGTGGTAGAGGTAGGAGAAGCTGGAGAGATGGCTCAGTGACTAGGAGAACTTGCTGCTCCAGCAGAGTTCCCAAGCTCAGTTCACAGCACCCACATGGTAGCTCACAGCCTTTGCTTCCTGTTCCTTTGGGTCTGTGGATTGTAGGATGGGAATCCTTTACTAAATGTCTAACATCCAGTTAAAAGTGAGTAAATACCATGTGTATTTTTCTGACTCTGGGTCAGCTCACTCAAGATGAGCTTTTCTAGTTCCATCCATTTGGTTGCATATTGCATGATTTCCTTGTTTTTGAAAGCTGAGTAGTATTCCAATGTGTAAATGTAAAACAGTTTTTTATCCATTCTTCAGTTGAAGGACATCTGGGTTAAAAACGGGTCTTTTAATAAATCTGGGACTTGCAGAACTAACTGGCCAGCTAGTGAGCATCAGGCATGCTCCTGTTGGTGCTTCTTCAGTGACTGGCTTTCTCAGTCAGGAGCTAGAAATTAAACTCAGGTTGTCATTGTTGTGTGATGAGGCCTTTCCCAACAGTCATCCCCTCAGCCTTCTTGATTTCTTTTTGTAGGTACTAGATTAAACTGTGACCTTATGTATACTAAACACATGTTCAACCCCTAAGCTTCACCTCTCCCCCATCTATACTCTAATAGAAATTGCTCACATAGCTAGCAAACAGGCCAAAAAAAAAGCTCCCACATCAGGGTCCAACAATAGCAAAGCTCAGACGTGAAATGGCTAGTCAGACTTTCTCTCTATCTGTAGTCTATGAACTTATCCTAAGAGGTGTGTTTGTCCTCACACCTACCTAAGTTACAGTGTAGTGTTCAAGTCCATGTTGTGGCAACTGCTGTAAGGTTCCCAACTGCTCAAAACAGAATTCAGAGTTCTGGTTGGGTTATCTGCAAGGCTTTGAACAAATAAAAGTTGTTTGTTTTAGCAATGCAAGGAAGGAGCTGAGTGGGTGAAGAAATCACTGCCTATGAACCCAGCATTTGGATTTGATTGCACTAGGTTCAAGGACAAGTTTGCCTGCCAAGTTAATTTCAGACACTTGCCTCAAAAATAAAAGAGCTGGGTAGGGTTCACAACTGCAATCCCAGGACTTGAGTGACTGAGGTGGAAGGACCAAGGCACATCAAGGCCAACCTCAGCTGCATAACCCTAGC
>CAJQZJ010004687.1:6317465-6331370 GCA_907164525.1 Lophiomys imhausi | reverse complement strand
CACACACACACACACACACACACACACACACACACACACCACACACACACACCACACACACACACACACACACACACCACACACACACACACACACACACACACCACACACACACACACCACACACACACCACACACACCACACACCACACATACACACACACAAAGGGTTGCGAATTAAGCCTTTAGCCCTGTGAAGTCTCATCCTTAAGAGTGCTTCCCTGTGGAAGATAAAAATGTAAACAATGATGAAAATGTTTGGCCCTATGTCTCTGCCAAAGACAAACAATATAAATGAAATTTAATGTAAAGGAATGTAATTATCTACCCATAGAGACTGACTGACCAATGACAAGACTGACAAGATCCTGATGTTAAATGTTTCTCCAATATCAAAATATGACCTGTAGCTTAGGGGTCAACATTTTTTTTCTTGGGCTAACAATTGGAAACATTTTAGCCTTCATAAACAAGGTGGGTTTCCATTACAACCATTCAGCCCTGCCATTGTAGCTCAAAAGCAGTGAGAGACAACACATAAAGACAGGTAAGGCAGTGTTCCAATCAACTTTATTTACAAAAGCAGACTGGCAAGGCTTCCACCCTTGGGTCATACTTTGCTGAAACCATATGTAGATCAAGGTTCCTTTCATCTATAAGATGCTCACGTTCTGTTGACAAGTGGCAGAGGTGAGGCTAGAAAGCAGGTGTCATTGGATGTTTTGAGAAAAGGTGTTACCAGGTGGCTGTGGTCTTGAATTCCAGAGTCCCTTGCCTCAAACGCCACCACAACTGGCTGAAAACGTAGCCTTAAAGAATAACAACAACAACAACAACCACCATGTGAATCTAAACCCTGCTCCAGATACCAAGACTGTTAGTGTCATTTCCCCTCTTCTGCTCATCTGTATTCATCTTTCCCTGGAGGAGGGGGAATAAAAAATAGAAATGGACTCATTATTCTAAAAAAATAGCACCCTGGAGAGAGATTGTTCTAATGGCTAGGTAGCAGAGGCCTTCTTAAAATCTTCCAGGGTGTCATTGTCATCCACATCAGAAGCTGAAAGCTGCATTGTGACAAGCACCGCAAACAACGAATGTGCTGAAGTATAGTTAGGAAAGAAGCCCAGCCCTGGGCATTTTTGTGCCAAGAAGCACCTCTCTGATACAGTCTTCCAATAGCTGAGAGCCTCTGGCCCTCTTTGCTCTTCCACTCTGAAGAGAGACACTGAGCACATTTCCTGACTTGCATAGTGAAGCCTCCTTGCACGCTGGTGTATGTCACAGAACTGTTAGCTGAGTGGAGACCCCTCTGCTATGGTGTGTCTGGCACACTATAGGGTAAAAAGCCAGGACACCGGTGTAGCCAGCAACCGTTAACTCAGAAAGGTGTCCCTGGTCCTTAGCTGTTTCCTACAGCGGTTAAACCGTGACCGTGGGTCATGGATGTTCTCCACGAATGATTTCAGCAGATGTGAAGGTCGCAGAAGTTTAAATTGAAGTGGCAACCTCTTACCAGGGAACCTACTATTCCCCTTTTAGGAGATCTTAGCATCATTAATAAAGCAATTTAGAAAAAGACTTAGAAGTTCAAGGACATTTTTACTAGCATTGAAGAAAACAGCATAGTACAAGTTGGGTGCAAATCCCAGGAGCCTCCAGGGGGAAAGATGGACAAGCCATGCCTCTTCAGTGGAGCACAGAATAGAAGTAGCCAGATAATCAGCTTCTTATAAAAGGAAGAAACACTCCCAAAAATGGAAGTGGGCTAGTGAACTGAGGAAAGAGCCCCCAAAACACCAAATCATGCAAGGTGTATGGTCTTGTATACAAGACCGCATTCACTGTGCTCACTTTGTATTTCTCAGAGTTTCTTCTTTCATTTTGTTTTGTTTTGTTGAGCATGGTCCGTTTCCTAGATGGTGCCCATATTAGGAAGGGTTTTATTTTCTTCAGCAATCTGTCTTCCCTGGTGTTAATCTTAATGTAGCTTTCCTAATTTCCTGTCACATTCTAGCTGAACAGAAGTGATAATCCCCATCCCCCCCCCCCCCCCGCTATTTAAACTGAGAAGGCAACCCATTCCAGAGAGCAAGGAAAAAAATAATTTACAGCAGGAATGAGTTTAGGAGCTAGGTCAAAGTTACTTAACGAGATGTTCTTTATCATTTAATGTCATTTTCAAAAACATCCACCCCTACAACATACATGAGAAAGTAGTCTTGCCAGGATAGGGTGTACATGGCTTAAGATGGGACTTCAGGGAAGGGGTGAGGCACAGGGCTACAGGCAGGGAGAAAATTCAGGCTCCTCTGGTGTCAGACCCAGTGGGATTCATCTACAGTGTGGTACATGTGTGAATACCCAGTGTTCTGGGGCAGGGGTGACAGTCTCCGTATTCTCACCATCATCTCTTCTCCACATTCCAGTTTCCATTTTAGGTCTCTTGGGTACCTGTAATGAGTTCTCCTCGGGGCAAGTTCTCCATTAGCAACACACAAGGCCTTTGATCTGAAGTCCAAGCAGAAAATGAGCATGCATTTGAACCCAAGTCCAGAAGCCAGGGGCCAAATTTTAATTACATCTTTTTATATCATGTACATTTAGGAGACTTGGGGGATTTAGGTGTCTTTGTATGTGTGTGAATGCTGTTATGGGGATGAAAGCCAGGCCTTTGCCATCTGTTGTCTTCGGCATGGCGCTCTGGGACAGAAACACTCCAGCGTAACATAACTGACCTGTGCCCATGCACAGTCTGTTACTGGAGGTTCCTGTCCAGACCTAGTGTTTCCAGATTCTGTGAGTATCTTAATTAAAGGTGCACAAATTGAGAAGGGAGCAAACAGCAAATGTACAGAGTGGATATAATTACCAGGGAGCAGTGGGCTCTAGGCACTGAAGATTGCTTCTCGGGATCACCTCCTTTTGTGCGTGCAGCAGCAGGAGTTGGTTGTTAGGGGAAGGGGTAGGTGCTTTTTGTTTCGCTAAGCACGCATGTCCTCCCCAAGTCATGCATAGGCACAGGACGCCAAGTAGGGAATTCTCTCTAAAAGTTAACTTTGAAGACACAGTTCGTCTTACTGCACATGTAGCTCCATCAGTCCAGGCTGGACAGGCTCACTGAACCTAGATCTGGGATATATTCAAAGATGCATCTTTTATGGGGGTGGGGAGTGTACATGTATTGCTTTGATTGAAGCAGGGCGTGTGTGTATCTCAGTGCGGGTAAGGGTCCTGATTGCTAAGCTCACCTTGCAGACTACCTCAGTCTCTTCCTACTGATCTTCATCCCTGCTCCTCACTGCAACAGTCTATTGTGATCCATGTTGCTTAGTTTTTTGGAAAGGTACTGTCTCGACCCACTGCAGAGAAAGCCAGACACTTTGGTGTGGGGTGTGTATTGACTGAACCATGTGGCAGGAGCTGTAGGCAATACTTAGATGCTGAGGATCTTCAAGTATAGAAGTGACAATGACCTCATGAGCTTGACAAGAAAAGTCCTGATTCCAGTCAGCATTTGATTCCAGCAGTGAGACACTTAGCAGAAGATTAGCTAAGTTGTGCTAGAGTTCTGAAAAATACAGTTCAGTGTTGCTTCAAAGTGCCCAGTTCATAGATAGTAATTGCTATGCAGCAATCGGCACTTGGCCCATCTTTCCACACTCATGCTGACTTTGAGCATACGATCTGCTTGGTCCAGGGGGAATGGGGAGAGCCTGACATACTCAGAAGAAGCTTGACCAGGAAGTCATGAGTTCTCTCTGTAGTTCTTGCCATTGTCATAAAACCACATCTGGTTGCTGGATAGATAATTCTGGAGACACCCAGAGGAAGGAATGTGAGAAGTGTGGGTCCTTCTCCCCCTCCACCATGGGTCCAGGTTGACGGCAGAAGCTAGCTCACCCTCCAGCCTTTATGCAACATTTGTATCAAGGGGTAATTACTATAAGAACCCACCAATTATACCTGGGGGACACAGTCTGCAAATGTATGTGGCTGCTTGGATAGAACTGATGTAGAAATGCACATATGTAATCTTGTCAGTGGGAAAACTGAAGGAGGGAGTTTGGGATACACAGCAAGATCTAGGCCAGCTGGAGTTAACTAGTAAAGTGGTCTCAGAAAGAAGAGGGGGGAGGAAGAAGAGGGAGACTTAAAATCACACAAAAGAAGTTAGTAAGAAAAGAAATGGCCACTTTACTCTTGACAAAGGAGAAATTATTTTCCCATAATTTGAAAATACATTTTTATTTTCTTCAGCATTTTACAGAGCACATTTATGCAATTGCAACAACAACAAAATAACATTTGCTTTCATTTCATGAGACTATTTTATAGAGGCATCTCTTTCCTTTTTTTCACCCTGTGACCATGGTTGCATTAGAGACTCGCTGTGTTCATAGACAGCTTTGAGGACAGCCAAAGGGCACACTCGCTGCCTTCCACAGTAGTGGAGCCGCTGGTATCCACCTAAAATGCAGCCCACCATCAGGAGAGTCAGTTTGCTCTGTGGGTTCAGATGAGGGCATGGGCGGGGGGCGGGGGGGTGGGGAGGCTTGCAAGGCTGGGGAGACCTGGATGGGAGGTGCAAAACAAGATCCTATCTCAGAAATTAAGGAAAAGGCACAGCAGGAGGATTCTTGAATACAGCAGGAACAAGCCTTCATCCTGAGCCCAGGGCCATCCAGGAAACATCTCTGTGCTGTGGGAAAAAGAGGCTCCGCCCCTCTCAGAAGGCAGCACCACTCTTTGATCATCGCTGAATCACCACTGGGAATAACAGACTTCAGAAAGCTTTTCAATTCAGATCATACCCACTAAAGGTCTGCAAAAGCAAAATACTGAAAGGATTTTTCTCCTATATGATTTCTGGTTCCCAATTTGGAAGAATAAAATGTCGGATCTTTCCACAGCTAGCCATCAGTGGGGCTACTGGAAAGTCATGGAAACACCTGCAGTGTCCCTCCGCCATTCAGACTCAGCAGCCATGTTCACACGTCTCTGCATCTACCCATTCAAACTCTTCACAAATTGTTTTATAAAAATTTCATTGTCTGACAAAATGAGCCTGAGTTGGAAGATGGGGAAGAAAACAAGGCCCCAGGGGCCCAGCCCTGTTCAGTTACAGGCAGATAAAACTGCTGCTTTGGGATTTATTTCCTGTTTAGCAACAAAGAGCTTGTCTGGTATGTGTGATGCTGTGGACTCAATGCCTAGCACCAAAAACAGCAGCAGCCCTGCATGGAGTTCAATGCCTCTGTGCCGCACAGAGACCCACCCGCCCTGAGGGTGGATCCACCACCGTGTCATGGGACTTTAAGGGAGCTCCACTGATGTCTAGGAGTCCAACGTGCTGTGACTGTGCCCAGCTACTCGTGCTAGGAGACCAAGCAGCAGGGATCACATGGGTTTCTGAACAACTGCTCCTCGGCAAGGCGCCTCCAGGTGGTATCCTGCCCTGGGAACTCTGTGCCCTCCCAATACTCAAGCAAGATTGGGTTTAGGAATTGACTAGCTTCCTTGGAGGATCTGTCATCTTTACAAGGCAGGACTTCTGGGTCACCACAAACACTGTATTCTGTCATAACATAAGGCTCCCCTGAACAGCGCTGTTTCTGCTCAAATCCACTGAAGTGTGAGGCAAGCATGACAAGGAATAGCAGGGATTTAGCTAAAAAGTAACAGCCCTTGCATGTCTTCTATCCTTTCTTTAAACCTTGGCTGCAATGGCACTTGGCGTGTACAGCCACATGGAGGGGCCTCCAGTGAATTATCAAACAATGACAAGTTCTTAAGCACTGCCTTCTTTGGATTATTATTTCTCTTCATTTTGTGGGGCAGTTCTTTCTTGACACGTTTTCCAATTCTTAGCCAAGTGTTCACTAGTGACCCTGCCATATCAATTCCAAGCAGCTATGTTGCCTGCTGCTCTTCAGTACAGAATCAAGGCACGGCTTTCCATAATGATGAAACATTTTGTTAGGGGAAACAGATAAGTGGCCTGCAATAGCTTAAGTAGCAGCTACATTGTCGGTGTGCTCTTTTTCCCTGATTTCTAACCACAGTAGCCAGACACAGAGCAGAGCTAGCATCACAGGATATGAGATGAAGGAGAACATCTTACTTTCAGAAACATAATATACCAGTTTCAACTAAGGTAATATGACCCAAACTTAAACATCTCCATATAATCAGCCAAATGCTGCAAAGATGCCAAATCTAGCAGACTTCCATGGGAAGAAGCTGCTAGGACTTCAGGGTGCAAATGGACCTCACGTTTGCAAATGACTATCGCCCAAAGACCCAGAGGAGGCAGAAGCTAGCAATATCCATCTGTCACCTCATTAAAACTGCAAAATCTTTCCTGTCTCTCTTAAAATCTCAAAATAACATCAGCAGGACTGTAAACAGTCGTAACAGTTACATTTACCACACGCAAGTTAACATGAGTCTCTTCATCATGAAGTTGCTTCCCTGAGACTCATGAGACTTACTGTCCACATGGAAAATAGCATCCAACAGTGGCTTGTGCTAGCAACACATTTTCATTATAAAAATAATTTATCCAAAACTGTCATTTTACACCAAAGGACCATTAATACAATCCAAAAGACAACAAATGCCTATACATCATATCCAAGACCTGAACATAAAGAATGTAACATGCAGACAGAATTTCACGCGGGGTTCAGGGCAGAGTGTGGTAGCCTTCAGCTTCCATCTGTTGCTACATGCTCTGGGAGCTGAGATGATGTCCAACCCAGGTGGCCTTGCACTGCCTGGCAAATGATTCTGGTATTGACGAAAATCAACATTTTCAAAAAGTAGGAGATGAATAGTAAAGGTTGCTTTAAAACATTTTTTTTTACCTTCAGACACACGGAAGATATAACCATTTCTAAAGGATCCCAACATGTTCACTTTAGGTAATTCCAGAGAAAGAGAGAGAGAGAATAAAAGGGGAATGTATATATTCTATGCTTATTAATACTGATAGAATTGACTAGTCAATATTGCCTTTGAAAATCTTAAATGTAAGTGGTGATCTAGTAGTGATATCAATGGAATTGGACATACTCACCCAGTTTTCTATTTGTCACCGAGCATTAAAATTCATTGTATTTAATAAGTCTCAGGTAGCATTTAGGTAGGAAAACCTTAACTTGTATAAATTTCATAGCAGTGCCCCTCCAGCATGTGTGTGCATGTGGACACAGGATCTCATGCATTTGCAGCCCATTGGTGTTCTACATTAGGGTGCCACACACAGTCCACATGAAAGCCCATCTCTGGGTTTCTGAAATTCTTCCAGCAGCTGTGTCCGTCTCAGATGTGTCTGTCTGTTTGTCCCTCTCTATACCTGAGGCACTCTTCCCTTAAAGAATGTACATATGCCACAAGACAAAGATAAAACAAAACAAAACCAAAAAAACCCGACAAGATAAATCTTTGCTGTAGTCATTTCCCTGAGAATGGAGCATTTCACTTTTGAGGGATGAGGTGAAGTTTCAAGTACAGACAAACAGAAGAGCTGCTGGGCCAGAACATAATTAGCCGAAGCATTTGGTGCATCAAAAGTTATCTGAAGAGATTAATTCAAATTCTATCCCATACAATATTCAGTCACTGGGAATGAGATGGATTCAACAATTCACAGGATTTCATTGTACAACAAATCATTAAAAAATTATACAAGACAAAAAGAAAAAATGTAAATGCAATCAAGAATAGATTATGAGGCGTGTTGATCTCAAGTACCCACTTCTTTGCAGTAAAGACAATCCCGCTGATCAAGACAAAATGACTGTTCTTGTTCTTGTCTGAAGGTCACAGAATGAGAGCCTGGGAAAGGCTAAGTTCGCTGCTGGGGGGTGGCTGCATTGCAGGGCTTCCTTAGACAATGCCTACATGGAGGATGAGCCTTTCCTGACTGCAGAAGGGGGGGATGGGGGGGCAGAAGTCCTTTACATTTCCAAAACTCCAGCTACTGCAGAGCTGGGCCTGTGCAGCTGCTACAGTTATGTGTTGGCTTATTTTGCTAATTTTACTAACTTTATTCTGTGATAAATACTACTCCTATGGCCTGAAAGAGATAGAGAAACTGTATCTCTTTCCCTTTTCCATCAGTAGACTGCACTCATTTAAAAAAAAAAAACTCAATTAAATATTTTTTTCTTTACCAAGGCAAAGGATGCCATTCTTTTTTATTTACTATGTATTGCCATTCCCATTTGAGAAAGATTTCTTTGAGCATTCACCCCACAGCTTAGTACATTTGATATAAGGCTTCTGTCATGACTCAGGCCTATGCTCCTCTAGGCCTCCTGCCACATATCAGATGACCTGAAAAAATGACTGTCCAGACAGAAATAAAATTTTGCTTCAATGAATCAATAACAATGTTTGGATTTTGTATGTGAAATTAATATATGGTTGGAATTGTTTGAAAAAGCTGAAATTGAAGTTTTTATCACTGTATTTAATATTTAAAATTACAAGGTATTTTAGTTGTTATCTTGGCTTAAAGACAAAAAGATTAATCAGTAACCCTCAAAGGCATTAGTATATGATCAAAGAGAATTGGTATATGATTTAAATGTTAAACATACTAATTTTAAAAAACAGTTTGAATTCACATGAAGTGATTTGCATACTATACAGGAATGTTACATTGTGTTTTAGTGACTGCCAATACATTACACTATTCAATCATGCTAAAATACATAGATGTAATTAAAGATAACAACAATCAATGGGAAGTTAAAAGTGTAATTCTAGCTTCCAGCTTGCTAATTACATGCAGTGAATTGTTTCTGAAGTGGGGACATGTACAGTTTGAGTTAGTGCTGGAGTAGAGTTATTAGAAACCAGATGAAGAGGGGGAATTTGAGCCCAGTGGCATAGAAAATTCTCTCTGCATAGAGGTAGAATACCACTGGCATTCAGATTTCTCTTTCTTTGGGCCACCTCAGTGAGTAAAGAAGAAATTCATATTTTAGTTTATAGCTTTTGGGGAATTCCCAGACAACAAACATTTATCTTACACATAGGTCATTTGGTAAGATCTAGAATAAAGACTGTTGTCTCTTTCTTGGTCTATGACTTCTTCAAGTGTTCTAAAAACACTACAAGCTTGATTAGCAGCAAGCATCAGCCAAGCAAGCCTCCCTCCTTCCCTGGACATGTATATGTACATATACACATACTATACAACAGTAAATTCTACTAGTCTAGCTACAACCAGAGTATCCAACAGCTGCTCCCAGATGTGTGTAAGGTTACAAATACTGTCTACACTGCATCATGTTTCAGAACCTCTGGCACCCAAGTGGATTAGAGAGAACCAATTGTTCCATTTACAAACTACCATATTCTGAATTTCCTTTAAGATTAAAAAACAGGGAACCTGATGGAATGCCTAATATTTTACACTTGGTCCTGCGATTGTTTTAATCTAAAACTATTTTGTGTACATGGAAAGCTGGATGCTTTTAAGTATAGTTTCAGCAATCCTGAGTATAAAATGTTCCTTTGAAAAATATAAGTTGTCTTTATGTTTAAGCTAGAGAAAAGTTCTGTGCTGACGCTGCTCCTACCCCCACCCTGGGAGCCATTTTCCAGCACACTGACAGTCTGTTATTACTTATGCAATGCACACAGGGACAGAGCCCCAGCACTGGCTGTCACACATCCCTGTAGGACTGTAAGAATGTTCCTGAAACCCTGTGGTTCTTTGTCTCTCCTACTCCATTCTAGCAGCATCCACTCCAGGACATCTTGCAGTCTCCTCTGAAGCCCGGAACTTGAACTTGACTGGGAAACTCCATTGGTTCCAATGCAGTGTGCTCATCTTTTGGTTGGGTAATTCGTGGTCCCCCATGGGTAAGAGTGACACCTAGAAGATCTAGAAGTGGAAAGAGTGCCATGGAGTCACAACCATTTCTTGTCCAACTCTCAAATTCCAATAGCTCTGGTTTGAGCACATAGGTATAATAAATAAACCACAGTTAATGCAAACTAATAAAATGGGAAGTCTTAGAGAGCTCTGACCTTTTGCTAAAACTTGCTGATAACAGGATTTCTCTCAAGTTGTAAGTACAATGAGAGCCAGTGACTCTTTACAGTGGAAAATCAATACACTCAAAGTAACTTATACCACACGAACATCTATGTTTCTTTACCTATATCACATGCTCATCAGTCTGAACAAACACAGCAATGTAACTAGATTCAACATGCATTATTTTTTATTTCTATATATGTTTTGCAATGCTTCTTCTAAATAAGTTTGTCATGATAAAAAATATTGCTAAGTAATCTTAGGGGCCAGTGAGCTGGTTCAGAGGCAAAAGGCTCTTATTAATAAGCCTAACAACCTCAGTTCAATCCCTGGGACACACATGGTGAAAACAGAGAACTGACTCCCGAAAGTTGTCCTCTGATCTTCAGGAACATCCTTGCTTTTTTTACACACATTCACCCAAACACACACACACTCAAAAATAAAATATTAAAAATGTAATAATTTTTAAATGACCTCAGTTTAGCAATATTTGTAGATAATTAGGTAATAACTTTATTAGATTGATATCTGTGTGTGTGTGTGTGTGTGTGTGTGTGTGTGTGTGTATGTAAGCCACAGGCCAGAGGTCAGCCTCGAGTGTTGCTCCCTGGACACCATTTCCCTTGTTTTTTTGAATCAGAGTCCCACTGGCCTGGAACTCACTAATCAGGTGACACTGAGTGGCCAGAGAGCCTCAGGGAAAAGCAGTGAGATCACAGGCACACAGGACCACGCCCACTTTTCTTCTTTTGTTGATCTCTAAACTTCGTAAAAACAAAGTAGTTTATGTCTGCCTGCAGTATGTCTATGCACCACTTGCCCATGGAGGCCAGAGGAGGGTGTCGGACCCCCGGAACTGGAGTTACAGACAGTTGTGAGCCACCATGTGTGTGCTGGTAACTGAATCCAGGTTTTCTGAAGAGAAGCCAATGCTCTTAATCACCGAGCCATCTCTCCAGTCCCTGTACCTGTTTTATTTATTTTTAACATGAGTTGGGGGAGCGGGGCTCATACTTGCATGGCAAGCACTTTTCCCCTGAGCTGTCTCCTGGGACCCACATTTACAATTTAAGTCTCTCACTTCCGCACGGATCACCTGGCTGGTCACTCAATGGTTACACTATGATCTAGTGTGTTTCTAGTTTAGATTACAGGGCTTCCATTTTGTCACAGATGAGACTAGAGAAGTACAGTTAAATAAACCAATAATGTCAACCATAAGCCTCTATAAACTCACACACCCAATTTTTCATTGCTATACTTTTCAATTTTTTGCATGATTATGAATCTCTTTGCTTCTCTTGCTCCCGAGCCTCTGAGGAAATACACACAAAATGACAACAGCTGTAGAATGACAACCTCTGTCCAACTACCTCAAGCCAAGGCCCTTGAAATAATAAGATGCTGAAAATCAAGAACAGAGAAACAGGCATACTATCCACAGAAGGCTTTTATGCAAAAAGTGAAAACCCAAACATCTCCGCAGGGATAGTGGGAGAAGAACACCGGTAAGGGTGGTGATTTCTATCAACAATGTATCCTTGCAGGATGAAGATTACTCCTCTTGGCTCTGCAGTCCCAATTCACAAGCAGTGCTAAATTTGCAAAGGCTGTATTTTAGAACTATGTTATCAAGCCAAAAGAGCAAGTGGTTGAATAATCTCATGTGTGATTCATAAGAAAGACTCACTGAAATGGGAGCAGGAAAAGAAAAGCAGGAGACTGAACTGAGCTCAAAAAAGAATGTAATTTCTCTGTAATGACCTTTGCAAGTCAGTCTTGAGCCCTCGTTTCACAGGCTTCTAGCTGTCCTTAAGGAACATTTCCAGAATAATTTAGGAAGCTATCACAAAGTAGCTCTACTGGCTGCAGAAGGAAGGTGTGTTCTTCCCCCAGAAGAAGCTTTCTTGGGGGAGCACACTCCAAAGAACTGTACCTCTAATAACAGCTCTGAGCAACTCGGGTATGCTGCATGCAGATGGGGCAACCTAATGGCTCCTGGGGCTGCAGAGAAACAAACTCTGTGCTGCTACTATCATAACCTACCCCATCCCACCCCTACGCCAGCAGTTCCACACATGCTGGTTAATCCCCAAATGCCAGGACCTGGCTTCATTTCCGTTGAACTACTTGGGTATTTACTCACTTCTTTCTCCATCCTTAGAAAAGTCCAGAAACAGCAGGAGTGGGTCCTTCATGAGGAAGGTAATCAACAATGGCTGGCTGTAGAGAGCTGCGACGTGCCGCGCCTTAAAAATGGCGCTGGTCTCCGCCTTCCACCAGCCCGACGGTGAGCGCTCTCGGTGGTAAACAAGTCCATATTTGGCTAAGATAGCACCATGTGGCTTTACTTGATTGGCTATACGTGGGCCTCTAAGATAGCACCATGTGGCTTTACTTGATTGGCTGTTCATTTAGTATTTAGCCTGTGGGTTGGGTCTGCCCGGCCCCTTTTTTGGAAGACTGTTTTCAAGGGACCTGAATAAACTGCTTGAGAAGAGCTTTTGCGAGTTGCGTCGTTCTTGCCGGTCGAGAGGGACGCGACAGCTGGCATCCAGCTCTCTCCCTTTGAGTGGGAGAACTCAAAGCACACTGTCTACAAGGCTTCTCAGCGTGGTTTAGTGGCCCAAGATTCAGACACGCAATACAGAAACCTGCTTGACAGTGAAATCTTACCAATGTCATCATTCTGGTCAGGATTTTCCAGAGCCACCTCACAAATAAACTAAGTACATTCAAATTACTGAGCTAGCCGGGCGGTGGTGGCGCATGCCTTTAATCCCAGCACTTGGGAGGCAGAGGCAGGCGGATCTTTGTGAGTTCGAGGCCAGCCTGGTCTATAAAGTGAGTCCAGGACAGCCAGGGCTACACAGAGAAGCCTTGTCTCGAAAAACCAAAAAAAAAAAAAAAAAACAAATTACTGAGCTATCACTTTGTCCAGCAGTAAACTACAGGAATTCCAAACTGGCTTTAAATTTACCAAGCAGTGTATTTATTTTAAAGTCAGCCAAAGTAACTTTTGCTTGACTGTGAGAACAATGGCTATTTGCACTTCCAGCTCTTCTAGAATGGCCTAAGCCAATATTTAATTCAAGGAACCAACAACCCAGAAGTACTTCCCCATTGACTCATACTCATTATCTTATAGTCATCCAATGGCTACTAGGCAGTAACCTTTTGCTTCATTGTAGAATACAGTAGTGATGTCTCCACCACAGCTGGGTAACACATATTCCCCCTTTGTCTATATCTTCTCAAAGCAAAAATAAAGTGTTTAAAAGCGAATTATAGAAATAAAGTTTGGAATCAAGAACAGAGAAGGCAGATCTAATGCCCAACTAGATCTCAATTTGTCTTTCATCTTTGAAAGTACACTCTGGATCTCACCTGTTAGTTGTAAAATTGTAATAGCCACTTTCCTCTAGGACTTCTTCAATCACGGTCTGGAATTGACGGACAATCTGGTTAATGTGGAATTAAAATTGACACAAGTAAGAGCACCCAGGGGCTGTAGAAACACTACCTGCATCTGCTCATACGTGATTCCCTCTTCCAATTCAAGGCTGCTGGGTGGACCTGAAACATGGGAGTAGCAGAATGTCAACCTTTGGTTCACACCTTCTGAATTGTATCTTACTGGCAATTAATATTTCAACTGCAGTCCATACAGTCAACTTCTTGACTATAAAGACTCAAAGTCAAATTCCAGGGCCAGAGAGAAGGCTGAGCAAGTAAATATACTTCCCACTCAAGCCTGATGAGTTGAGTTTGATCCTTCCCTAGATTCCCAAATGTCACACACACACACACACACACACACACACACACACACACACACACACA
>CAJQZJ010004687.1:6296046-6313517 GCA_907164525.1 Lophiomys imhausi | reverse complement strand
AAAGAAAGAAAGAAAGAAAGAAAGAAAGAAAGAAAGAAAGAAAGAAAGAAAGAAAGAGAAAAGAAAAGAAAAGAAAAACCTAAAAATCTTAACTTGCCCCTGGGCTGCAGAATTCAGAATTGACCTTCCATGAAACACACAATCTGATCAGTTGAGAATATAGATAACAGATGTGCAACAATAGGCAACACAGAGATGGTACCACAGGAAATGGGAGATTTGTCAGCACAGGAAGAAATAGTGGAGAGCTTCACCCAGAGACACTAGCGGAAGCACAGACACAGAAGCCGGTGTACTCTTAATGACCACAGCTGAACTTGCTGCCACTGGCTGAGTACTCAAGACATTCTGTCATGTTCGGATTGGCTCTTCCCACTCCTTTGTAAGGTAAATATTATCTTCATCTTGTGGATGAGGAAACTGGGGAGGCCATTTACCCAAGGAGCACATCAGCAATTGTAGACTCTGAATCGGAGCCCAGCCCACAATCAAAGGCCAAGCGAACCTTCTACCCCTTGGCTTGAGTGACTTGAGGGTACAAACAGATAAAGACTCCAAAGAGATTGACATTTAGACAGAGAAGAAAAGACGATGTTTCTATTTAGTGATCGTGATGTGGTCTAAGAGAGCTGAAGGGGATTAGAATTCTGGATATGGCAGATGGCAAAGTCACTGTCACTGAGTAGGTGGAGACACAGAAGAAACAACAGAACATTTTTTCAAGTTGCAGCTCCCGTGGCTATGGGTGGTTAGTGGTCTCACAGTGGCACTGTAAGCACTCAGTTTATCCTTTACGGTAAAGACCTGCCTTTGCCATCCTTTTCCTCTTTGGATGACACATAAGCCCCTTCCTCTAGTGAGCACCCTCAGATCTGAAGTGCAAATGGCTGCATACACTTTTGAACTAGCAAGTCGAGGAGCACATTAGAGAGAATAGACTATGGTTCCCACCACCCCCGTTCCAAGACCTTTCTGATTTGGGGCAGGTTCTGTGCCTTTGAAGTGCTTAGTTAGTCAATGAAGAACAAACAGTTAAGGCAGAAATTACAGAGATGAGCAAGGAGAGACTACAAATGCAATTACTCAGTTTCCAAAACTGTATCTTCTTTTCCATATCAGAGACTCTAGTTCTCTGCTGCAGACCAGTTTCACAAATGACATACATGGAGTCTAACCAACAGAGAGAACTCTGGAAGACACTGTTTCACAAATAACATGGGGTCTAACCAACGGAGAGAACTTTGGAAGACAGACACTGTTTCACAAATGACATGGGGTCTAACCAACGGAGAAAACTCTGGAAGACACTGTTTCACAAATTACATGGGGTCTACCGAACAGAGAGAACTCTGGAACACAGACACTGTTTCACAAATGACATGGGATCTAACGAACAGAGAGAACTCTTGGAAGACACCATTTCACAAATGACATGGGGTCTAACCAACACACAGAACTCTGGAAGCCACTGAACCAAATATAAATGAAACTAGATGCCAGAAGTGAGAGAAAAAAAAGATGCAGCATGGGCTATCACTCTGCTCCTCTGGTCTAATTTTGTTTAGTTTTCCTTGTCCTCTGAGACTTAGTGCTACTGTTAGAAGCTGTAACATGTTTCCTAAAGTTTTGTGTTCTCTAATCTATGGCTTCTTTTAGTTTATTAGGTTTTTATAAGCACTTTGTTATCAGAAATGACTAATATCTATATGCACTTGTTTTCTTCCATGCACCAACAGTCCATCAGTTCTGCCATACTCCAAGCTTCTTCTACCGAAACATCCAGCTGTGGAGTGTTTACATTTCCTCCAAGAGTCATGTCCCTAACAGAATGTCCTAGCAGGTAGAATGGAAAGGACCTGTGTGGTGTTAGTTATACACACAAACTGGTCCTCCGCAGCCCCACTCCACACAGTGACTATGGCTTCAAGACAAGGAGGCAGTGGTGGCCAGGTGTAGACCCTTTCTTCTGAGTCAGAACTGGTCAGGGCTCCCCTACTGACATAGTGTGCCTCTGGACCCGGGGCAGGGCCAGGTACACAGAAAGGATGCCTATGGCAGGTGCGAAGTCCTGGGAGCTGAGCTATGTGACCATCCAGAAAAGAGCTGGAAACCTCATCCATTGAATGACACACACTGCATCTGCAGATCTGCTGAAGTGGAGAGTCAAGGCAGCATCAAGAAGGCCATCTCACAGGAAGAAACTCTGCGACAGCTGGCCCACTGCAATGGGGAAAATGTCCCTGATTTTTTCTTGGCCTCCCTATAGCAATGGTCTTCAGAATGGTAACTTCTACTAGGACAGAGTTCTGTGTTCTGAGTGTAATTGTGTATAGAGAATGTGACTGGCCAGCTAGACAGTCTTGTCTTCCTAACAAAAAGCCTTAGACTGTTGGGTATACCTAGGTTCACAGTGGGCAGCTATGACTCTCAGTATGTGTCTTGCAGGAGCAGTGAGCATTCTCAGGGAACCAGTAGGAATAGCATAAGGTCTGCTCTATCCAGGTTCATGGACCAACAGTATGCCCCATGATTGGGAGGCATAGTAACACGTAAGAAACACTGCCCTTACAAGGCTACTAATTTCTAATCCTGATTCCCAAGCTGGAGCCCTGTGGAAGTTTCTCAAAACTGAATACCTGGCTGTAACTCTCAGAAAACCAACCCTCAGGGGTGGTGGGCATGCAACCTCATGTCACGACATTTGGATGCTCTAGGAGAGTCAAATGAACAGGAAAGTATGAGAACTCCTCCACCTGGCTGAGTGCTTACAATGCTAACCACTTCCTAGCTGGGCCTCAGTTCTTTAATTTAATCCCTGGCCCAGTCAATGTTTAAACCTTGTAATGCAAAGGTCTTGAGAAGCCATGGCTGCAAGTTAGAATCCCATGACGCTGTGCCTTTGTGCAAGCAGGAGCAGTCAACGCTTCTCCCAGAGGGTCTGCCTCTTTCCCTTGCCCTTTCACAGGGCATATGCTGTCCACTTCTGAGTGGCTGCTCTGTCAGGAAGAAGAGCTACTTCCAAAATGTCAATGGCCAGACCTTGTTCTGGGAAGAGCCTCTCACAAATATCAGAAACATAAAAAACAAATGACTGTTGATAATAAACAACCAATAACCACGTTAAAGCAGTTGGAGAAATGCCTTAGACAGTAAGTTCTGTGCAAGCATGAGTGCCTGAGTTTGATCTTCAGAACTTATCCTAAAAAGTCACAAGTGGCTGTCCACAATTGTGATTCTAGTGCTGGAGAAAGAGAGGCTATCACATCCTTGGGACTCCATGGCTAGCCAATCTAGTCTAATTAATTAGACAGGTCAGTGAAATATCCTGTCTGAAAAAAACAAACAAACAAACAAAACCATGGTGAGGTTAAGTCTCTGGCCTTGACATGCACATACATGTGCCCTCTGCCCCAACACATTCAGTCATGAACACACACACACACACACACACACACACACACTAAATACAGGAGATGGAAACTGGTCAGGCTATGTAGGGGCAGGGGCTTTGATTCTTCTTAGCCAAAAACCCAGAATGCCCTTGGTTTGTATGGTCGGGAGATTGGAAACAATGGAGTGTTTTGGGGGCTTTCACTTCTGGTCTGGCTCCTTATGTTTTTTCTCCTTTTCTACATAGGGTTTGCAATTCTGCACTCTTTTGTGAACTCATACTTGTTCCCAAAGGGATGAAACTACTTGCTCTCCTTGAAGTGTTCCTGTTTCACTTTTTTTTTTTTTTCTGTACATGAGGGTATAACCAAACCTTTAGTCCAAATACCTGGATGCAGAGACACACAGATACCTCATGGGTGCTTGAGCAGGAGTCCCACCCAGTTCATGCCCAACTCTCACCCCACCCCTCCTTATGCCTCAACCCAGAAGAGGTTTATTAACTGACGGTCACAGCAACCCTCAGAGGTAATCCCTCTCTTGGAAGCTGTTCTGCTTGCCTCATTCCTCTTCAGCTCCTGCCTATGATAAAAAACAAACAAACAAACAAAAACCTCCTGCTAAAACTCACCTTCCCCTTATCTGTGAAATTCATTTTTCAAGTTCACAAGACAGGCTCAATGGTGACCATTGATTGTCCAGGGCCTTCACACCCTGAGTTATGCTCACTTGACATGAGAATGCCTCTGTTGTGCCCAAGGACTCCCCATCCCTGCTGCCATCACTGGTTTCCCCTGTACTGTATTTGTTACTAGAATGGGAATGAGTTCATGGACCATGTGACATTGCACCTCTCTCCTGTTTCACTGTTATCCTATCTACAACCTCTGTTATTTCCTATGTCTCCCCTTCTTTTTTTGTTTTAAAACCACCCTTTCACTTTTCCCAGGACGTTAAGTTAACTGGGGGTGGAGGGAGTTGGGGGTGGACACTTCTGCCTTTCATTCTTTCTTCCTATCATCCCTTATATCCCAGGCTGGGGTACCAAAGGAAGTGAGCTTAGTTAGGCTGGAGACAAAGCTGCCTGAGGCCCACAGTTTTAGCCTTTCTTGCAACTAACCAGTCATAAGGAATCATAAATGAAAATTGTGTATCTGGGCTGGCAATGCTCAGTTAAGAGCCGTAAACCATTTAACAAAAACTCCAACACAAAGAATGAGAAGCCTTCTTTTGAGTTTTTGGTCAGGGTCATCCAAGAGACTCACAAAATGTAATAGGCTATTGCTATTGTCTTCAGTTGTCCTTTACCCCTAGAGATGGAAGGTGAGTACCAATTACTAAAGACGCAATGAACTTCGGAAACAAGACTGAGAGGCTCTAGATCTGACTTGAAGGCCCCCTCCCTAAGGACTATCTTTCATTGTACCAGAAGACTCCATGCAAGTTTCCCAGGAAGAGAAGCCACAATCCTATCCAGCCATGATGCCCATGAACCACATCAACAACCATATGGTAAGATAACTCTAAAGATGCAGTAGTGGTATGCATACCTTGGTGGCAACCAACATCTCTCTAATTGGAGTTAAAGAACTGCTCAACAAGATGGAAACCATGCCTGAGACTGGAAACCTGCCTACTAGCTATGGCTAGTGAACTCATGGATTTTAGTGAAAAACCTACAATTGCCAGTTTATCAAACCAGCATAATCTCTAATTACATTCTAAATATCTGTCCTAATACCCACAGATAAGTGTAATTCTCACTCCACATCAAAGAAACTTCTATTTTCAATCCATCACAGAAATCATAATCAATCAAAATTCATAGTTGTAAAACCCAGTCCCAGCTGGTACATCTATGCCTTGTACACATCAGGCTCAGGGACTATTGCAGAATAGGGAGTAGAAAGATTGTAAGAGGTAGAGGATCAGGGGGTTTGCTATGACATTGTGTTTTGTACAGGTGTCATGAAGTATAACATCATGGCTGACTAAACATGTGCTGATCAAGGATTACACTAATAGACATGCCAATATGAAAAAGGACAAGCTCATGAGGCCTCAATCCTAGAATGAGAACTACAGGCAACCAAGAAATGCTGAGAGCAGGAGATATAGTCTTCCACAAGGAAGAGAACACAGATTGGTTATCCAATACTAAATGGTCTGCCCTGTAAACATACACATATACTTTTCTAAGAAAAGGCAGAACAAACCTCAGCCTTTAAAGGAACATCCATGGAAAAATAAAGAACTATAAGCATGGGACTGTTCCACCTACAACCCATAATACCCACATCCCTTTGACAAAATGGTAAACACCTTCCTGTGAGGCATGTAGTCTCTACCCCATTTTTTCCAAGCCTGGATTTTCATAATACTGTCTCCTCCACCAATCTTTCTTCTGGTTTGTTATGGTATCAGAGGTAGGTTACAGGACCTCAGGCCCTGGCAACTGTGTTGTTCATTATCCCTGTCCTTATCCCTGTATTCGCTGCAAGATCCAGAGTGGGGACTGGCAAACTGTTCTATGGAGTCAGACAGTAAATACTTCCAGCTTGGAGGACATAGGGTTTCTGACTCTACTACTCAGCTTTGCCTGTAATGATAAAGTAGCCATAGGCCAGATGGAAATGAACGCATGTGGTTGTGCAAACAAAGCTTTATTTACAAAAGTAGGTAGCAGGCCAGATTGGCTTGATGGCTATAGTTTGCTGACTTCACATTTAAAGCTTGATCAGATGCAGCTGCAAACTTTTGGCAGGGCTTCGTCCTGCATCAAGTGGCACACACTGTCAGGTGCTCCCTCTCTGCAGTGTCTCCATCCTTTCTTGCCCTGGGACTGTGAACCTATAGTGCCAGCTGAAGCTCATTTATAATACAAAATGTCCCTTCATCAGCAATTTGTTTACCTTGAGATGGAATTTAAAACCGAAGGGAAGAAAAGCCATTGGTTTGCTTCAGAAACAAGCTTTAAAACAATGAGTGGGTTACTCTGCATGCTCCGAGGGTAAACAATGAGTGATCTTGTCCCTATAGTTTCATTACTAACTCCTGAATGTGATGTTGCTGTCATGGAGTGGCTGTATTCTCAGTAGTGCTTTAGAGCCAGCCTCAGCATGGCTCCCAGTCCTTTGACACATCGTCAAAGGAGTCCCTGGCAAGTGCTGTGCTGCCCATACCTCACAACTGCCTGGTCTAAGCTTGTGTGATCTCTGCTCTGGGCCAATCAGTTGCATCTCCTCAGAAATGTAGGAAGAGGAGTTGAATGCCGCTTGATTAGTTTCTAGGGTATTTTAGTGGGTATATTTTTTAAAAGAAAATATTTGGCATGAATTTGTACTCACTGACAGTGCTGTTTAAAATAATGACTTGTACTAATCTTTCCTATCTTCCTTCTCCCTTTTCCCATGTTGAAAATCTCAGTTCCAAGGCTGCTGTGTGAGTACTCGGTTGGCTTTGGTATCCCTGAATTACTTCAGCCAAGACAAAGAAGCCTGGATCAAAGACCAGCTTAGGTGAGCTAGAGAGAAAGAGCTTAGTTCTTAGAAATGGGCTTTTCACACTTCCTGCTTATTCAGATATATTTATCCTTATCAGGTCTCTGATGTGGTTGAAGACTAGATAGTTTTAGTCTCACGGCAAGTTTTAAGTTATTTAGGAATTAAAAGGATGTTCTAGGTCTAAGAAGATGTTTTTAAGTTGGTAATGAAAATTAGGGTGGAAACTGAGCTGGGTATAGAACTTTAAACTCATAGAGATAGATAGATAATAGATTACTATTATCAGTTGCCAAATACAGATGGACTGGACATTGGGAATGTATGTTAACCTTATAATTTTCATAATTGTTGCCTCCTTTTTCTTATTGTTTTGTATGTATTTATTGTTACAAGAAAAAGAGCCTTTTATTGGACTAAAAGGGGAGCTGTTGGGAGGGAGATACACCTTAAAATTTAAAAAAACACAGATAGGAAGGAGAGGGGAAGAGGGTTGGAGGGTGGGAGCGGGATGAGGAGGAGAAAGGGAGTTACCATTGAGATGAAGTTAAAGAAATAAATAAATGTTGAAAAAAAAAGGAAAAAAAAAGAAATGGGCTTTTCCATCTTTTGACTCCTGTGCATAGCATTCTGGCCACTGATAAGTGCCATTGATAAGTGGCTGGGGGATACTCCATAATGGCTCCTTCAAACTGTAGACACAGGCTCCGTGGGTCTCAGAAGGAAGGAGAAGGTGAAAGTTAAGAACCTGGGGATGAGTGGAGGGGTGTGAGGGTGTCTGACAGTCAGAGACTAATTGGCCTCTGAGACTGCACAAGGGATGAAATGTCCATTTCTGAACAAAAGTCATTGCAAGAAAAAGACTACCAGAAAGGGGGGAGAACAGGGGTCATAAACTTCTCAGGTTTAGATCTTTCCCCATACATAAAAATGCATGAGTAGATCATACCAACATGCAGTTTAATAAAGAATTGGAGGAATAAAGACTTTCATGTAGAATATATAAGTACATGCTGCTATATTCACTTATTATACATGAAGCACTGACCACAGGCCAGGATGTGCACCATGCTGGGAAATCAAAGGTAAGAGACTAGCTGTACTGGGGAGACACAGGCAGAGGAAAGCTATTTAAATCAGAGGAGTGGGAAAATGAGCTAGGTGTGGGACGGGGGAGGTTGGTTGTGCACAGGGAAGCCTCAGCCAGGCCTCTGTGGAAGAGCTGACACCTAGTTCAGTAGAACATGGTTACTTCATTATGTAGCCAAGCTTCCCTTAGAAAAATGGAACCCCATGTCTGTTGACTAAGGCTGAACCATAGCTGTGAGTGTCCTCTTCCCCAAGCAGAGAGGTCCCATTGGGTGTGTTATGAGCTGCCACTAGCTTATCAGAGAAGAGCCTTTGGCATCCTTCACTAGACAGTGTGACCTGCTTCCTAATCCTGCTGAAAACAAAGATAACTCTCCCTGGGCCTGAAAATAAAGGCAACCATCTGGCCAAGGATGAAGGCATTCTAAAACAATGAATCTGTGGTCCTACCATTGTCTAACAGACTATGAAACAAGGGATCCCAAGGAATTGAAAGTTTCCCCAAGAATCTCATGCTGGGAGAAGGAAAAGGTGCCAGAGAGGGAGTTTGTCTCCTAGAGAGAGATTCCACAGTTCAGACAACTTCTCAAACCACCTTGAAAGAAAGATTAGAACCAGCCACCTGTGCATATCTCTTTCTTCTATTTAAACGCTGCGTTCCTCTTAGGATCCTGAAGACCACTTGGGGCCTGGAAGGCCACTGGACCTCTGTGACCACAGTCTCCTTTCCCTGTTTTTCACTCTTAATTTAACTCTGTGACAGGATTTTTGCAGACAGGTGGCCAAGCCTGGCTCAGTAACACTCTCACTTGAGCTCCCCAGACTCCTCCACTCCCCCCGACTGCCCAGCAATCCTGACTTTATGCTTAGACCAGGATACTGGTTAGAGATGCTCTTAGGATGGAGTAGGGAACCAAGGACAGCAGGAGGGGTGACTTAACAACAACAACAACAACAACAACAACAAAGATGACTTTACTATCCAGGAAGAAAGAAACACAGAGGGAGCCTGAATAAGAAAGACTGACTAGGACTGCCTTCAGGTCAGGCACAAGTAGAAAACCACTGGCTGGGAGGTGAATGAACCTCTGAACACCCCTCTGAGGTAGAAGTTTTCATCTCAAAAAACCAGAATTTCTGCTAAAATGAATTTGTATGTAAATTGGCTTTTCTAAATATCTCTTTAATAAGAACATTAAAGCCATCTTTTATCTTTCATTAAAAAAGCATCTTGTAATCTTTCTGTGGGAGTTATGAGCTTCTGGTGCTTAAATATATATTTCTTAGTATTTAGGATAGCCTAGGTAAGTGTGAGGCCTCCTGTACCTCTGTGTCATCTTCACCATTCCTGTGCCTTTGTCCTGTTTGTTTGTCAATACAGCACTTGCAGGGCAGCTCACTCTCTTGTCTCCAAGGGATGAGTTCATGCTTTGTTTACCTGCCTGCAGCTGCCTCTTGCCTTTTTTTTTTTTTTTTTTTTTTTTAATCAAAGAGCCTAGCATATTTCCCGAATGATAAGTAAACTTGTGCTTAAAAGCAGACTCGCTATTGGGGAAAAAAATCAAGAGGAAGAGTTCATGGACAACACAGTACCAAAGTTTAAGCTTATGAGGACATTTAAGAAGAGGAAGAGGAAAAGACATTACAGGGACCAAATTATCTCCACAAAGGTAGCTAGACCCTCCTAAGCCTGGGGCCTTCAGGGACAGGACAGAAGGTTTATATAACTTCCAGGATAAAGTGGGCTTCCTGTTTCCAACTTGTGTTGAGAGGTAAAAAATCTTTCTTCCCATTTGGTATAACGATTTAGCTTCTGTATGTGCGAATAGAAACTTTTGTTGTATCCAAAGGTAAGAAGGCTGCAGAATGTTGAAGTTGGAAAGGACAAGTTCATTCCACCACCCACCACCCATAGGTGATTAAAATCATGGCCTCGCATGTTCAGGTGACTTTGTTTCCGAAAAAGCAATTTAGGGACTCACTGAAGAGCATTCTCAAATATACTGGGACACACTCTTCAAAGGCAGGCTGCAATATACACATTTTTAAATTAAAGACATTTATTCTTAGGAAAACATATAGTGATAAGGAAAGAAGCTGCACCAGTCACTTGAAAATAATAGCCACAGAAGTAAGGGTAGAAACCGGAGGTAATGTGTACCCGTTTGTGTGTGTTTAGCCATTCTCTTCAACACTGGGCAGAGCTCAGGGAGCAGAGACAGGAGGAGGGCATTGCCATTGACAGGTCCCTATGTGGGGAACACATACCTTCTTAATTTCAGATTTCAGATTGCACGGGTTGCTCTGCTGGCTGAACAGGGACTTCTTGAATCTCTCTACAACCCTTCTCTTCAGATCATGGTGCAGGGCTGGAGGAAGCTGCAGAAACCAAGAAGACAACCATTACAACCAACTTCTCCACATTTCATTGCCCACCACAGGAAGCACTGACACAGGGTCAACACACCAATGTGCCCTCAACAAGACTGGGAAAAATCAGAATTAACAAGGTATATGTTACAGTTTTATTCTCTGTGTGGAAGGATGGCTCTGCTTCCATTTATCTTGTCATAGTTACACTTACTGATACAACTCTTCACATAACAATTATGTATGCATACATTATGTTTTGTGAGGAGCAGCTTTGACAAGAAAGGTCCATTCTATGCATGTGTAGGTGCCTGTCAGAATCATGTCAAGTAGCACAGCCACAGACCTCAAAGGGATCTGACACTTTGAATCAGGAAACACAAAAAGTTTATACAAAGATGTCTGCCTATGACAGTTCTTCAGCTTGGGAGAAACCAAATCCTAGGAGCCAGTGTGCCAGGAAGAAAGAAAGTATGGATTGACATGCATTATGACCTGAATAGGATGATGTGGATTTCATAAATACATAGGCAGTCACTGAAGAATCTTATGAAAGAGGGCGATTTAAAACAGCCCACCCAATTTGCAGTACTTTGCAGGAAGGATTTACACAGGGAATCAGAACTCTAATGAGACAGAGGGTGGAGTAAAGTCTGAGAGAAGAACAACACAGTAGAATCATGATTATCAGGGGGCTTGATAACTTAAAAAAATAAAATTAAAAGGAAAAGCTGAGGACATACATATGTACACATATATACATATATATATACATTACATATATACATACATATACATGTATATATGTGTATATATATATGTTATATAGAGGATGAAATGAATGATCCCAATTAAAAAAGAAACAAAATTATAAACTCAGACCAAATGCTGTGACCAAAAGAGGCAGAAACACTGCAGAGATGATCATGGTCAGCCCTTCTTTACTGCCTGGGATTCTTCAGTTTCGGTTGGTGCCTTGTGACTATTGGGGTCAATAAAAATGACATGTGCCACCATGAGGGTAGGGTGATTCAAAGCCCTCAAAAGTCACAATTATTCTCGTCCTTCACAAAGACTAAAGGGGCAGAGATGTAAGGTGAAGGAGACAGTTCTCAGCATTAGTCTCCTGGCCAGGGGAGGGGTGGAGCACTGAGAGGATGAGCCCCAGCCTGAAGAGAAGAGTCCTGGTAATCCACTATTGCTTCCCACCTGAAGGCGCCACCTCCCTATACCAAACAGCAGAGGGCAGTGTTGGCCTAGGTCCAACTAGCACAGCAACCTCCCAGCTCAATTGTAACAAGTTCCTGAAAGGGCAAGGCTGTACACCCTGCTTGCTGAATTGGCATCTTGAAGGTGTGGATCACCAGTAGACTCATAGTTCCTTCACGCGGGTTTCAGCCTAAGGCTGAGGTATCACATTAATTGTCATAGAGATCCTGACAGGTCTTACTATTGATTTAACTTGATAAACCTCTGGTTAACTTGGAGGGTCATCTATTACCCTGAATTCAATATGTAACAGCTCATTTGAGTAAGTTCACATCCAGCCAAACTAAGATCCACATACAGATGGTTTCAAGCAAGCTACTGTGTCTCACTGGGGTAATTATCATTAGCAGTGTCCCATCCAGAAAGCTTTCAGTGAGAATTTAAAGCTTTACACAGAATAAAGATGGCTCAACTATATATGAAGTAATTTTAGTAAGTAATATAGTCTATATAAAAACAGAATCAAACCCCATGGCTCATGCATGCTGGGTATTCTGGTCACTTCACTCCTTTATGCTCATATTCTTGCATCTCTCCCACAGTAAACTTGCAAAGCAGGCTCTATTTCTAGGAGAGGAAAGGATGTGTCCCACAATGTTCTTCTGAGGTACTGGTCTCCTGCCTCAGCCGTACCCTTCAGACAACAGTACTAGCACGCCACTGCCTCGCAGCACATCATAGCTTATAAACATCCCTGTATACTTTATTACGTCCCAGGCACACACAGCTCACAAGAGCACCCATTTTCCTGATGAAGACACTGATTCTAGAAAAGATATTTTCTTCAATTCATACATCAAAATGGTTTTAGTTGTACCACACAAAGTAATAGAAGTATAAAAAAAATCTTGTTTTCTCAAAGTTCCATCTATATGGATTATTTCAAAAACCCTGAGTTCTATACCTAGTTATACATTAAAAAAGCACCAGCAATTTTCAGGGCTCCATTGAATGAACAGTAGACCAAAATAGCACTTTACTCTATTTTGACATTTTACTGCTTAACAAATTTCCCTAAATGTTAAAATCAAATGTTCTAAGATTGCCATTTAAAGAAATAAAATCTAGCACTTGTCTTAGAATTTAGAATCTCTAAAAACAGAGTTGGTATGAGAAAGTCACACTGTGAGTATCATACATATTCTGTGGACTCTCTTGACACTCAAGCCATGAGCCCCCAGGGGACTCGGGGGTTGGACATACTGCTCTGTACTGCTGCTGCACAACATAGCATAGATCCCTGGCAGCCAGGGGGATGATATCCACTGCTGATAACACCCCATTGATGAACAATGCTGTGAGTCCCCCCAACACTCCCTATCTCTTTCTCTTGGAGACTGATGTGTTGTAGTTTCTAAAGTTGTTATATGATGCCTTCAAAGCATTTATTTAACAACATGCTTAAATTCTAGTAGAGAATTAAAGCCAGTCTAATTCCTTCAGCTCTGCAGGTCTTACCTATGCAACAACTACATGGTAATATATGAGTATTAATCACCCTCTGCTGGGTGTACAAAGACACATGGGTTCCCAGCACCTAAGATAAACACTCATTGCCTTCTTAGCATGCTGGTCTTAAGAATGCCTTTCCATGTTGATGAAAACATGTGCCATCGAGGTAAGGAGGAGATAACCTCCTGACTTCTGTTGCCATTAGATGAGTTTTGCAGGTATGTATCCATGGAAACTAGATAGGAACATAAGCAAGGTTTTCTGCCAGTTCCCACTCTGGTCCTCAGGGGACAGTGGGAAGGTGATTGTCCCATTTCTTAGGTCAAGTGTACCTTGAACAAGCTTCCTTTGTACAGCTTGGTCTTCCGTGCAGCAAATGCACCAACATAACATCTCGGCTGTGTTCCTCTCCTTCCTATCATGACACTGGCTGTACTGAGCACTGTGTGTTAAAAGTTTCCAGAGGGGAACTCTTCCTTGCTGTGTCAACAACAAGAAGTTGAAACTATTCTAAAAGCACATTTGGAAAAACTAGTCATTATGTCTGAACTGGCAGCCTGGAATGGGTACATGCCACTGGCCAAAAAATACAAAAATCATCCAGCACAGCAGCAGCTTAAAGGAATAATAATACACTTACAAGAGGCTCATCCTTGCTTTAAAATGTGTGGAATCCAATAAAGAGAGAGAATTTATCTATTAAAGAGCTACTTAATACCCAGGAATTTACACACAGAAGTTTTTTCAAAGGATATTCCTTTCAAATTAATGATTAACAGGGTAGCTAAAAAACTATTCACAGATCCTCCTGTAACACTAAAGAGTATTTTTCCAAACCCTGTGCTAGTGCATAATGGAAACGCATTTCAATATGATATGTTCTCTGTCTGATCTTGTAGGCGATGCGTATATTCATTAATCAAGTTCCCCTTTGCTTGTATTCTTTCATGCTCTTCCACTTAACCAGTTAAACAGTTCTATGTGATTACCTAAGTCACAGGCTGACAGCAGAAAATAATGAGAAAAATAATCCATTTTAGAAGGGTGGATGGCAGGGTGACTGAGAAGAACACTAGATTTGGGGCAAACTTGACAGATAGGACTCATCTCCAAGCATAAGACACCCCCAGATACAGAGGAAATGACATGAAAGAAGCAAGGAGAACCCAGAGGCTGTGCAGTACCAAAGAACCGAGTGGCTTTGCCTGCCTGATCCCCCATATAAGTGGTGGTCAGTTCTTGTCAGTCAATACTGATTGTCCTGCCAGGGCACCAGGGCATTTCGCCCTGGCTGATGTCCAGACACTAAGTTCTGTAGGTAGGGTCTGTTGAGAGACCCTGAAGAAGGATCTTCTGGGTCCAGGATGCTCTGGCCTTGCTTGGCTCCAGAAGCAAACAGTTGTCAGTACTTGCTGGGACCCCAGGTGGTCAGCGGCACCATCCATAATAGGTGGCATTCCATGTATTTCTACTGAAAACCCCAATGCCATACCTGCTCCCATAGAGGGTATTTCTCAGCCTACCATTCTGGAGTGCTGACTCCCAGCAGCCTTCATCAGGGACTTCAGGGTAGATGGTTTGCCTGTCTCCAAGGACAGCTTTTAAGATTTTCCAGCACAGAACCCCAGCAAACCTCGCCGAGCCTAGGGCGGAAGTGTCTACTACCATATTTGACCTCTTCTTGGGTGTAATGCCTTAGCCCTAAGTGTACCAAATTCTATCCCAAGGCATGAAATGGGGGCATCTTGCTGAACCCTGATGAAGCTGGAATCTTAAAACAAGACCACTTTCAGCTTTATTGTCAATGGACACAAATTGTTACTCAGTTCTGAGGAAACAAACTTCCCCCTGCTTGAAAATTGGGTGAGAAGCTCACTGAGAACAGAGATCTTAAAAGGGAATGTGCATTCCTCACAAGACCCGACGGGATTAGTGTCCAGTCTACAAACTATCAGATCTCCATACAATTCACGGGAATTGATTGATGCACACCAGGGCTCGGGAGGAAGTGGTTTACATGCCCAAATCTCACAGACTGTAGTACAAAGCATTGCCACCTCAGAATGTGTGAGATGTATACTCTATGGGTGCTATAAATAGGGCACTGGATCTAGCTGGGTCCACAGCCATGAGTATGCACACTGAAGGGTCTGCATTGGATGGGGCTGGTTTGTGCAGATAGAGGTGCAGATTAATAGCTTGGTTGAGAATTTGTGTTTAGTGGGAATAAAATGCCAGAGTTTACAGAGTAGAGACTTTTCAGAGGTGCAGAGAAGTGGGAATGGTGGATGATTTAGGTGATTTACCAAAGGTGGATCTGTGGTCTGCAAGCCCCCTCCCCAACTGAGGTCAACCAAGAACCACCATAAGGCATTCCTTCCAGGACAGCACTGGACAGTCCACACCATAAGGTTGCTCTCCTTTGCTGGTCATGTGACCCTGAAGGATACAGGGGTCCAGTGGATCTGACAACAGAATCAGAGTGATAAAACTAAAACTCGACCCTCCCCCCCCCACCCAGTGACCAGCTGGAGGACTTACCACAAAGAGAAGCATGAGTTAAAAGAGCACTTTGGCTTCAGCAAGCATTAGTGGAAGTAACTAGTCAGGTGTTCCAAAAAGGAAACTGGTAGTTATGTGGTTGGATGTTTTTGTTTGTTTGTTGTAAGAGCAGAAAAGAAGCCCAGGGTTTGTAGCCTGATTTCTGACCTTAGTTGCCACTGCCTTAGTGAAGGGTCTCTGCCTCTCATAGTTTTCAGACCTGACTCGATTTAGGGCCTCACTGAAGGGCCCTGGCTAACAGGGAAGCTGGAATCCCTGGATAAGGGACCCTGAAACATTACAACAGGAACTCTCTATGTTGTTCTTTATGTACACTTCCCTGGAAAATGTGCGGCCATTTATCAAAATGACCATCTACTGGGGAAAAGAATATCTAGGCTTCCCAGAAATACTGAGCCCTGAATATAAATCAGCAGAGATTCCTACAGTCTTAAAGTGTCCCTAGCTTATAGAAATCGACAGTTTTGGTCTCGCCTCTCAAGAAGGGGGCTCTGATGACAGATGAAGTCTGAGTGCACATTTTTCTTACCAGGAGGATGCCAGTGCACATGCCTGCAGGACTTTTCTGTAGCCCCTGGGTAGATGACTACACTTGTCACAACTGGTTCCAACAGCTCCCATGGTAGTTTTTAGCTCTCAAGGTAATCAAGACATGGGTTAGTTATTTATCTTGTTGCTTAGACCAAAAAAAAAAGAGAGAGAGAGAGAAAAGCAACAGAAGGGGGAATGAGAAGGAGGGAAGGAGGAGAAGGAAAAAAGAAAAAGGAGAGAAGGAGGGAGGGAGACAGGAAGGGAGGGAGACAGAAGGAGGGAAGGAGCAAGGAGAAAAGGAGGGAGGAAGAAAAGGAGTAGGGCATAAAGGGAGATGGGAGGGAGGAAGAAGGGAGGAGGGAGAAAGGAAGAATTTATTTTGGCTTACAGCTCTAGGGCTCACAGTCTACCACAGCAGGGAAACTACAGTGGCAAAAGCAGAATACAGCTGGTCACATTGGGTGAGCACTGATGTTCAGCTCCCTTTCTCCTTTACATTCAGTCCAGGATTCCAGACTATGATATCCATATTTGGGGTAGGTCTTCAATTAACTCAGTCTAGATAGTCCCTCACAGATGTTTCTTTCTTAGTGATTCTAAAGCTCATCAAGTTGGAAATTAAGGTTTACTAATGGCAAGACATTCATGCCTCTCAATGCCTAGGATAGTACTTGACCCTTGAATAAGTACTTACTAACAAGACGAAAAGAATGAACAAAATCACTGGATGATACTATCTTGAGCTTATTTTCTTATCCAAATAACTATACTTCTTCTAAAAAAGAAAAATGTTGTTACCAGTAAGCAGCGCATGCCTTAGGGGATGCCTGCCCAGTTGTTCAGCACTGCACAGAAGTGTGCCCACAACCAAAACTAGTATTCAGCCCTGAATTTCTCAATGCTGAAGTATTACAAATATTCAAAAGGAGAAAGGCTTAATAGTCCTGGGTTTTATGGAGTGGGGGAGGGTCTGGCTTTCAGATCCTTGAGAGGTTCTGTTGTCAAAGCAGCTGAAAGGAGAGAGGTCCTATTTCCCCTCACTGCTATGTGATAGAGTTGCTTGTGGAAAAACCAGCCCAGTTCTGTCCCTCTTTGTACCCCCCACAATAAAGAACCATTTGTGCGGAAGTCCTGGTTTAGGATGGAGACAACAGACAGAAGCCATGGAGAAAACTGGAGAGATTTACTTCTAGGCCAAAGTGTACCCCCCGCGCGCATGCGCGCACACGCACGCACACACATACACACATATACACACACATACACACACACACACACACACACACACACACACACACACACACACAC